>CM022532.1:8976958-9576958 GCA_012273795.1 Dendrolimus punctatus
TTCGACCTGACAGTGCTATCGTATTATAGATATTTAGATCTTTTTGGTTTGCTTGCGTAATCAGCACTAAAACTTTGATTCAGTCGGCAATCAGCGTAAAGAATTGCATATTTTCGCTAATGGGGATAACCCCACTTTTGACAGACTAGTATAAACTAGTCTGTCAAAAAAGTAGCGGGAAAAGATCAATAATACACAAAATGTTAGTTTTTTATTCAAATTTATTTTATCACCTTTAAAGTATGCTCCTTCAGAAAAGATATACTTACGCTAACAAAAAATCCAATTATCAAAACATTTTTTAAACGCTTTTTCCGGAATTTAGTTCAGTTCTCGTCGCGAATTCTTCTACCGAATGAAAACGAGTGCCACGAAGTGGTAATTTGAGTTTAAGAAAAAGAAAGAAGTCGGCTGGAGCCATATTTGGTGAATAAGATGGTATTTGTTGAGTTTTTGGTCAAATTCGTTCACAATGATGGCCTTGTGCGAATTTGTTCTCTTAAACGTCGCGTAACGCTTAAATAATATACTTTATTTACTGTTTCACCCTCCGGTAAGAATTCCGAGTGCACAACACGATAGTCTGTCACTGCGATAGTCAAAGAAAACAGTTAACATGACTTTGAATTTTGATCGACTTTGGCGTAGTTCTTTCGGTTTTGGTTAGGTTGGAAGACTCCACTCCGAAGCTTGTTGACTAGTTTTTGTGTCAAACTCGTAAACCCACATCCTTCACCAGTAACAATGCGTTTCATGAATGTCCCCAGCGACTCTTATATGATTGAGTTTTTGGAGAAAATTCAGGTCATTCAGTACTAACCGAGCGGCAACAGGTTTCATTCCAAGTGATTATTTAAAATGATACGGTTCGACTCGTAAGACACAAAGTTCAGCGGCTATTTCTCTCAAACTAGAATCACGATTTTCAGTCACTATTTCCATCACTTTTGCGATGTTAACTTCAGTTAAAGACGTTGATGGCCTACCGGGGCGAGGCTAACCTTCCAGCATATCTCGACCGCTTTTGAACGCTTTGTACCCCTAAGAAGCACGTGTTTTTGATAAAGTCGATTCACCGTAAGCCTTCTGTAACATTTTCAATGTCGCCGAATACGAAATTCCGTGGGTGATGTAAAATGTAAAGGCAAACTCTTTCTTCCATGTTTTTGTCGATTATGAAATTCGCAATACACACTAGATATGATCTAACTAAAAACAGTACCGTATTTAATCTAAATGACCGATGCAACTCAAACTCCGCGCCGAAATGAAAAATAGTTATACCAACTTAACAAAAAAAATAATGAATTTGCAACTATAAACAAATCATCCATTCGCGATACTTTTTTGACAAAATATATAGGATTAATGAAAATAAAAATATTTTATCAACTATAAACACGGTACCTTGATTATCGTCATCCTATCGTAAAATCTTAATTGCTTTCGGAGAATCGCTATACCTGATTCAATGAATATCCGCATGTATATCACCCTTCACGACGTTTAACCAGAATTTCTTAGACCTAAACCATTTAGCAGTTTCCGCAATTGGATGTTTCTACGTCTATTTAGCGTGTGAGGTTAGAAGAGTGACTACTTTAGCTAGCGAACTTTCTTGGCGTTGCTTCACTACATAGTATAAAACAAAGTCGCCTTTTCTGTCCCTATATCCCTATGTGCGCTTAAATCTTTAAAACTACCCAACGAATTTTGATGTGGTTTTTTCCAATAGATAGAGTGATTCAAGAGGAAGGTTTATATGTATAATACATGCATCATATACTAAGACAACATTGCTAATTTTAGAGGTTTCTATGTAGTGATGCCCGTGCAAAGTCGGAGCGGGCCGCTATGTTTTTATATACAACGTTCATAGTTTTTCTGTAGTGTATTTAATTTTGTATCAGCATTGCACCCGTGCGAAGCCGGGGCGGGTTGCTAGTTAAACTATATCTGGTGTATGTAGGTATGTTGCCTTGTAGATTGCCACTCTTCTGCATTCCAGTATAGGGTGTGTGGCTGTGTCATCTAGAGGTGGTATTGATGCTTCTTCAGTTTGGCATTGTCCAGTATTGTACAGCTAATCTAGAATGAACAAGCTTTAGCGTGGACCATAATGCGGCTGGACATTTGTTTCCTTCATAACTTGCTGATTTTGTTAAAACAGCGGTTGTTTAAACTACATTAACATTTTATCAGTTAGATAAGTTTGACTTTCATGTTCAAACATTACAAATGCATGCACGATAATGCGACGTTCTATTTCTTTGCTTATGTGGAAAGTTCACGATTCGTACAGAAACCTTTGAGCTGTTTCATCTTGAACGATTTACGTGTGAGCATTTAGAATTCGCTCGAAGATGGAACGACTACTTTTATTCTCTCATGCGTTCGTATTTGATATCACCCTTTGTAGTTTGTATTGACTTGCCCACAACTCGTTTCAAGGCTATTATATATAAAATTTTGTGTATTTACAAGTACCATTCGATTTCTTGCGATACAATAGTTGTTTACTGTGGCTTTGTACTATTTCTTTTCTATCGATTGTTTTGTAAACTTCTTAATTGTAAACTGAAGCACCTAAATCGAGCTACTTATAAAAAATGACTACCCATTATATAAAGTTCTAAAACTATTCACAATTTCACTTTACTTGGGGTTGCGATATGTTTTAAATTTTTTGGACAAGCGCGGTTATATCGATCATAATCCCACTATACAGGAGAAGTTCCGTAGAGGTCATGAACATTATTTCTGCCATTTTGGAACCAAACCGAAAAAATCGTATAATAAAAAAATATACAACATTTCAATCAATATTAAACGCTTTTTTATCATCAACGCTTTATGATCATTATGTATGTTTTTTTTACTAAAATGTAAGTACGGTACTATATATTCCGTATGAAACCACCTTCGCGATTATCATCTCATTTTATTCTTGGGGTGGTCTGGAAGAGATCGTTTTATAGCGATAATACCGCCACTTGTGCATAATTAGTATTAGTTTTAGTCTGTAAGTTTATATTTTTTTAGTGTAAAATAGAGCTATCTATATTCTGATTTTTAATTGCTTGGACTAAAATGACTGCTGGGATCGACCTTTTTAACTGCAAGGTTGGAGCAACTCACCATTGTGAGTTAAAAGCTATAGGATTTATATAGACATATTGTAGGATTCAACTCACAGTGGTGAGTTATTGATTCAACTCGAAAGTGGTGAGTTATTGATTGAACTCACAAAAAGCACGATCACAGCTGTCATTTTAGTCCAGGTTATTAAAAATCAGAGTATATATATACTCAAGTTTCATGTTAATGACTTGTCATCTCACAGTCGCCATTCAATTCGATTAACTATGTAGTAACTTCACCATAATATGTATTTTTTAAGAGTCCGAAATTTTGCGAATCTGTTAACCCTAGAGCTCTGCTAATCGCCTTGACCTCGGACTTAATTCAAACGTACTTTCGTGATAACTTTCTTATCAAAGTTTGTATCATAAACAAGATTACGCGCCAAGGCCTGAGTAAGCGCTCGGCAACCTTTAGCGAGCACATCCACGCGCCTCGCATTATTATCGCTATGCTTATCCCAGTAATGAATCTGTTGTCGTTGGATAATACTGTCTTGATTATTCACCACAACTTCCTTTTCAGTATAACTTGTTTAATCACTACATTAAATTCCATAGCAGTAAGAAATCACATGATTTGTTCATGAAACAGTTTTCAGAGTTAATATTATTAAGTCGTAAGCTTAGCCAAGGCGCCTATGTGTTCAAATGAAGTAGTATTGACTTTTAGCACAGAGAATGCAGTGTAGTTTTTAGGTCTTATAATTTACTGTTACACCCAAATGCGAATGATGAAAGAAAACATCGCGAGGAACACGAGCATCAACTCGTCCATTATCTTTGAATAAGAGTAACGAGCAAAACGTCCTGTGAAATGCGGTGATACATAAACTACTGCGCATGGACGTATAAAGAACAACTACTGCGGTATATATTTATTTACAAAACAAAAATTGTGTTAGAAAAACACATCCGCATGAGATATGATTATAAATATAACAGCCCATAAAATTCCCTCTGCTGGGCTCGGGCATCCGGTGGTGAGGATAGTGATTATGGTGAAGTTACATTTACGTAGGGGAAACGGACCGTATACCAGCCACGCTTGTCCAAGTCGGCTAGGCAGCTTTGACACATCGGTTATCTCGATGTACAGGTTGCATCACGACGTTTTCTTTCACCATTATTAGCACGTGGTAGCTGTAACAATAATTATGCACATTAGATCCGAAAACTGCCTTAGTGGTGCATGCGTTCTGGCCAGGATCGAACCCGCGCCCTTTCAGTTAGGAACGCGTGCGCTAGCCATTACACTACCACGACTTCGAGATATGATTAATATGGTAAAATTTCTGAATGATTATATTGGTGAATATTTAATGGTTCCATTGACAACATTTACGAAATACTGTTTAGGGTTTAATAATATAAAAGACTGATGTTGACTTTTCATTATATGATTTAGCACCCATTGCACTATTTGGCCTAGCCATGTAGTGCGATTAAACGCTAAATACCTATTTACAGCTTTAAATTATTACCTACCAATTCTCAATAATCTGTATACATACATACATACATACATAACTTCACGCCAGGTCCCTTGCGGTGTAGGCACGAACAACAGAGCGCCACACAGGCCCATTCTTACACACCTCACTTGCTTCTTTGACATTCATAGCTCTTGTCATGCACGCTCGTCTGTTCTTAAGGCTCCTAACATCACCTTCTGCTAATACATGCTCAATTTGATCATGGAAGGTGTGTCGTGGCCTTCCGCGACTTCTGCATCCATCCATTTTTGCATTGTATATCTGTTTAGTCATTCTTTCATCATACATTCTTTCCACATGCCCGAACCACCGGAGCATTCCTTTCCTTACCTTACCCCGACACTCTTTCTTACTTCGGTATTACGAACGCGGTCCGCGAGTGTCACTACGCAGATTTTGCGCAGTGCTCGCATCTCGACCGCTTTTACTCTACTTTCATGCTCTCTATTCCATACCCAACTCTCGCTTCCATACGTGAGCGTAGGTACCAGAATCGCATTGTGTATGGTAAGCTGGGCCTTCTGGCTGAGGTTCTCAGCGCCTAGAAGTTTACCTAACGCTCCATTCACACTATTCCCCAAATTTACTCTTCTTTCTATGTCAGCGGTGTACCTTCCATCCCTGCTAAAAGCACATCCAAGATATATAAACTCATTCACTTGTTCCAGCATAACATCATCGACCATTATACTTGCATTCGTTCTGGTTCCTCCCCTTTAAACCCCATAACCTTTGTTTTCTTCGCATTCAAATGTAAGCCTCTCGCCTGACAGTCATCTTTCATCATTGTGACTAGTGTTTGCAGTTCGGATGGCGATTCGGCTAAAAGCACGGCATCATCCGTATACAGCAGAGTGCTAACAACTAGATCACCCATCCTCACCCCAACATCCATCAATCTTAATCTCTGGAGACAATTGTCCAGATATAGGATGAACAGCAAAGCCGACAGCACGCAGCCCTGCCGGACGCCAATATTGACGTCAAACCAGGGCGACAGGCTGCCGTCCACCCGCACGCATGCCATACAGTCCTCGTAAGTGGACTGGACAGCACGCAGCAATTGGCCATTAATCCCATATCCGGGCAATATGTCCCAGAGGTCCTTCCGCACAACCCTCTCAAATGCTTTCTCTAGATCCACAAAACCGCAGAAAACCTTCCGGCCCAAAGCCAGCTGCTTCTCCACGATATTGCGGAGCGAGAAAACTTGATCCATACATCCCCTTCCATTTCTGAAGCCCCCTTGTGCATCCCACAGTAATCCATCGGATACCACTCTCATTCTCCTTTCAATAATCTTCGCATACACTTTAGATGCTGTGCTGATCAAACTGATGGCCCTGTAGCTGGCGCACTCCATACGTGACCCCTTGCCTTTATACAAGGGCAATCTGTATAAAATCTATAACATCCCAAGATATGATATGATATTTGAAGTTCTATGTATGAATAATATATAAAACTTAGTTTGCTTACCGATTTAGGTCGTTAAACTGTGCTCTGAATATTTATGGGTGTAAAATACAACAGCATATTTAAGGCAGAAATAAGCAATGACCCGATGAATAGACGGAGTAGATCAAATTATCACACACGTTATCACACTAATTATATCAATAATTTCAATAGTAGTGCAGGTTATGCCATCCTTTGTTTTTTTTTGTTCAGAAGGGAAAAATATCAACTTAAGTGTTAGTGTGCGTGTGTGTGTCTGTGTGTGATGTTATGTGTATGTTTTCAAATGAGGGATTACAATATTGTGATATATATAATAAGGTTAATTTATATGATGTTATATAATAAGTTTTCAGTTTTTGGTAATCTAGTTGCATAAGCCACTTTTGGGTGGTTGCTTTGATTTCACGTCTGTTTAAATATATGATGATATAATAAATGATAACTACTGGGCCAAACTATGTCAAATTTTTAGGGGACCACATGGCAGCTATTTCGCGTCGAACAAAAAAAGAATCACGTAAATCGAATCATAAATCTCAGAGTAATCGGTGTACATATGGAACGATAAGGAAATATTTTTCATAAAAAATGTTCATAAAATGAAAACTACTGGGCCAAACTATGTAAAATTTTTAGGGGACCAATTAGAAGCTATTCCGCGTCTAACAAAAAAAATCACGTAAATCGGTAAATAATAAATCACGGAGTAATCGGTGAACATACATAAAAATAAACAAAAAAGATCCCGACAAATTGAGAACCTCCTCCTTTTTCAAAGTCGGTTAAAAAGAAACTGATAATTAACATCAGGGACATAAAACATTTATATAAATTTATGTTTACTAGCTTCATTCTCATCACAGCGATCCCAAAATTCCTGCAAGATACGATAGTGGTAGTTAAATAAAATATTATTTAAATGTTACTCTAGTTCAGGTAAAACATCGTTGACAATATCAATCCACTAGAACAGTAGCATCTTGCATCCCAAGGGACTGCGAGAAGGATATCGTCGATAACAAAGATTTCTCTCGAGGAAACTTAGACGTGCTTCATTTTGTGTTCTGTATGTGTAGCTTCGATGATAGCCAATTGATATTAAATTTTCCTGGACAGAGGACTAAGAATGGATATCATTCTTAGCCCTCTTGTAATAAAAAGCAAACGATAAAGCTACTATTTGCGACGTAAATTAAAAGTACGGTTCGACTGTTTTAAGGGTGTTGCTGTTTGCAACCGTTTTATTTGATTTTTAAAGTTGCGTAATCGTTTGGTTGGAATTTTATTACAATCGACATGTCCGGCCGTCTATCGGACCGTTTTTTTTTAATATCCCACAGCCATTTTTCTCAAAAACTGGAGTATATACGAGTACATAGGGCTTTTAAAAGATAACAATTCATGGAGATCGTCATATACCCCTCTAACTTTGAACTTGCTTTGAACTTTGTTACCCTACCCTACATCAAGGGGATCACAGACAGAATTGGTCACATCCTCAGGCGAGCTTCCATCAAAACATATTTCAAGCCGCATAAAAAGATAACCCAATTTTTGAGACCCGTGAAATGCAATAGGTATCCCACTCCAGGATGCAGGTGTTTACAAGCTCGATTGTGAATGTGGATTATCATACATTGGGCAAACAAAGAGGAGCATAAAAACACTGGTAAAAGAAACACATTGCTGACATGAAACACACAAGGTCTACGAAGTCTGCGATCAGTGAACACACGCTGGATAAACCCAACCATTACATCAGATTCGATAACCCACAAATACTCGCGAAAGAGAATCGTTTCATACCAAGAATGATGCGTGAGGCTATTGAAATCAAAAAACACCCAAATTTCAATAGAGAAGATGGTTGGCAGGTACCACCTGTTTGGGATCCAATCATCAAAACTATTAAGACTCAAACCCAGCAAAAACCAACTGCCAGACCTCAAGACACTGTGAGCTCTTTCTGCGTGCAACGAAACAAACCAACTTGACTGATAATTTCTTTTATTTTTTCCTTCCATTCATTTTAATATTATATAAAAAAATTTAGAACTAGGCATGTTTGCTGAAAAGTTTCTTGCGCCGCTTCTTCTCTTCAAGCCACAACATGTTGTGAAGCGGTGCTAAATTAGATTAGGCTCCCATAGAGTAAATAATATCCATAAACAAAATTAAAAGTAAATAATTAAAATGAACAAGTTGGCGGTAGACTGAATAAAAACTTTGACAATACACGTTTGACAAATGTCATCTTTGTCTTCCGTGACCACGGCAACTGAAAAGCGGCCGAAACGTCGGATAAACCTAAATAAAATAAATTACCGCGCTTAAAACCGTTAAAACGTAGTTTTATTATGTGTACAAGTCGCGAAAACTTAAGAAAATATTAGTAGGCAATTGACAAAAACAGTGGACTTAGACTTATATTGTGCGTGGATAGACACGCATTTCGTTTTTATAATTAATAACCAGTCATTAATTATTGCAGTAGTCTTTTTTGAAGTGATAACTTCTTATGGGAGGGTAAACCGCTTCGTTACGTAACGCGTTTTTAAAATATAAATGTGTTAATAACAGAAATAAGATTACATTCACTTGTACGTCTTTAACATTTTTTTTAACGTAATACAGGTAAGCCAAGGCTTTATCACTAAAGTAAGTACTCCTCTCTGAAGGCATCACGTTGATAACTGAGATAAAGCACGAATACTCAAGTTATTCTTTATTTTGAGCTACTTACCGTAAGGAAATAAATACAGCAGTATACATAGTATAAGGATTGTATTATTTTTCTACACGAATGAACTATTTTCATGCATTCAACATTTGTCATGATTGTGTATAAAAATGCACACCAGACTGTAACGATTAAGAATTATTACTGATCTACATTTTAACTGAAATTACATACTCAAATGTTCTTAGATTTGATGAAGTGTTTGTCATTATCTTATACTAATGTGAGCTCATGACGTCGTGCTGGGCTTAGGTTGGATAGTAAAGTAACCCACACTTCTCTTTGTTTTCACTCACTTCCCCGCGAAGCTTGTATTCGCCATCAATAATTGAAATATAATAGGTTGGGATTTAAATTATATTGTAAAACCATAATTATACACTTCCGAGAGTGTATCAAGGAACGGTCTGGTTCCATCGTCTCCATTCCACTGTTGGACCTCAAGAAAGTCTGGTCCGCGCCATCGTTAGATTGTGAACATACCGTTAATACGAACGAATCGCTTTGCCTCCACCTTTGTGCAAATTGCTGATATGTGAAATATCGAGCGTCTTGCTTACCTAGCGGCTTGCTCGGCGACTTACTAGGAATATAATTATGCAAACATTCACATTCAGTAAAGGGGCACACGAATTTTATCCCAGGAAATGCGAGTTACAAACACAATTCACGCATGACTCCACTTTGAATACTGCGAAATAATTTTAAGGGGTGAACTGAATTTCGTCTTTGAACTTTTTGTGCTTGGTTCGTATCTGCTTCGAATATATACAGTTCCATAAGACTTGCTACAGCTTGCTTTTTGACAGCAAAAAACTAATAGGAAAAGGTCAGTCATACACAAAATTTTAGTTGTCATTCATTCAAATAATTATCGCCTTCAAAGAATACTTTGAAGGGGATAATTACTACTACGAAGGGGAATACCCCATCGGAAACGATACACTTACGCCAACGAATAATCCAATCACCAGAACATTTTATAAACATTTTTCTTGAATTAAGTTGAGTTTTCGTCGCGAGATATACTTCCACCCATTATCTTCTACCGAATGAAAACGGGTGCCACGAAGTGGTAATTTGAGCTTATGAAAAAGAAGGAATTCGGCTGGAGCCATATCTAGGAAATAAGGTGGTTGTTCGATGGTATTTGTTGATTTTTGATCAAGAATTCGTTCACAACGATGGCCTTGTGTGAAGGCGCATTTTTGTGGTGCAAAAGCCAAGGATTTAATTTCCCCAAAACTGGCCCTTTTTCATCTAATTTGCTCTCTTAAACACCGCATAACGCTTAAATAATAATAATAATACTTCATTTACCGTTTGACCTTACCACAGGAATTCCGAATGCACAACACCGCGATAGTCTTAAGAAAACAGTCAACATGACTTTCGATCGACTATGGCGTGGTTTTTTCGGTTTCGATCATTGATATATAAAAATCATTTTTTTTATATATCAATGGTTTCGATTGGAAGGCGCCATTCCGAAGCTTGTTAACTAGTTTGCATGTCAAACTCGGAAACCCACGTCTCGTCACCAGTAACGACGCGTTTCATGAAAGTTAGGTCGGAATTGACTCATTCTAGCATGTCCTCAGCAACTCTTATACGATTGAGTTTTTGGAGAAAATTCAGGTCGTTCGGGACTAGCCAAGCGTCAACATATTTTACACCCAAGTGATTATTTAAAATGGTACGGATCGACTCGTAAGACACAAAGTTCAACGGCTATTTCTCTCAAACACGAGTGAGGATTTTCAGTCTCTGTTTCCTTCACTTTTGCGATGTTAACTTCAATTGAAGACATTGATGGCCTACCAGGGCGCGGCAAATCTTCTAACATATCTCGACCGCTTCTGAACGCTTTGTACCACTCATAACCACGTGTTTTTGATAAAGTCGAATCAAGCCTTCTATAAATTTTCAGTGTCTCCGAACACAAAATTCCACTGGCGATGCAAGTCAAGAAAAACTTTGTTCATAAATGTTTTTGTCAAAAACATGTGAATCCCTTATTTGCGTTGTCATCATAAATGTACCATATTTTAGCATATAAATAAATACATTCGAAGAGTTCTTGCAGACATCCGATGGATTGGAAACAATACTTAACGTAAGGAAAGGCGCTTGGAAAGGCCAGGTATAATCATAAATCTCAAATGATCTCTCTTATTTCTAAGGAGTCATTAACTAATCGTATGATTAATACCTTCTTAATACCCACTCCATGTCCATCCATGAATAAAACCCGCAAGGTTGGATGACTTTTCGTATATAGGTGAGCCTATGAACTGAGAGGTTTTGGATTAAAGCATTGACAAACATCTAAATAACCCTTCGGTCCTAATCCGGCATTATATCAAACCGAAATGAACTGTGGTCTTCCACGTTAGCCTCTTCGATAGTGTATTAGTATGGTATTCACACTTAAGTAGGGAATCCATCCGTCCATACTTGCGACTAACATAAACGAGAAAGATTATGAAGGACGTTTGTTATTCTTTTACGAACAAAGTACTAAACGGATTTTTATGAAACATTTCAACAATGTATTGTTACGAGCTACAGGACTTGAATTAAAATGCCGTTGGAATTAATATAGAATTTATTAAAACTGTACTAACACGAAAAACACAAGTACAAATATAACTGGACGCAACCAGTATAACACTCGCAAAGCCCGTCAATATATCGTTTATCGAATGTACACGTCTTGCTTTGATCATGGTTCTCGCTAGACTGCCGATTTCTCTATGGAGTCATTGCTGCACCGATACAATATGGCTGCCAGCCCGCATAGATCGGATTTCTTAGAATCAGTTCGACACACCTGCCTAATGACTGCCATAAAACAAGTACAACTACAAATTTTAAACACAAAGTAAACAAAAGAAATTAAGAATGCGGGGGAAATTCTAAAAATTGCATTTTCGGAAACTGCTGGTCCGAACTCCTGACTTTTTCACATTTAAACACATTGTACAAACTCGAACATTTACGATTATATTATTAGACTTTGATAGTATAGATAATATCGGCCATAAATGTACAGATGTTGTATAAATTGGCCAAAATAAAACAGTGTCAATCCCGCATGAACAACATTGTGCAAAGCAACTATTTACTTTCACGACTAAACAAGTGAACTTAATGAAATTCGGGAAGGATTTTGTTTTAAACTTATCAAACGGTCATTTGACTTAGATGGGCTAAAATTGGGGTTCATTCTAATGATGTCAAAATTCAACCGATGGTTAAGCAAGCGAATGAACATGTGATAAGAAATCGGCCATCAGACTATGTTTTATTTATATGTTAATTCCATAAATTTATAACCAATTATTATTGTTATTTTTAACACAAATTATTATTGTGCGGTGATTGAATTCAAACTCGTTTTGCTATCTGTTAGAAAAAACACACATATTATGTTTCAAATGTGTTTTCTGTTGTTGTTTGTCGATAATATTTATCAAAACTCGTTTTGACGTAAAAGGCACCATTTAACTATGATGATAATAGACGTTTGCTTTTATAATTATTATATATTGTATATAATAAATAAATATTGTATAATGATTTTACTCACAGCTTTTTGATTACCATGCGTATCTTAAATGGTTGAAATATTTTAATGAGGTGTTTTCGCTTCGTGTTTTGTAGTTATGACGTTTATCTTAACCTTGACTCATATATACATACCTGTTTAGGCATAATTATCTTCTAATCATACAAGTCATGATAGCTTAATGGTCAAAGCATTCGCGTCTCATTGACATGACGTGGCTTCGAAACCTACCACAGGAAATGGTCTATTTAGATAATCAAATCGTACTCACTAACAACAATAAAAACATAATCAAGAAACCTTTACATCGGCTGTATTGATGTGTGAAACTTCCTTTCTTGGAAGAGCGTGGGCAGCCCCTAAAATATTGTCCGTCTCCAGCCGATAGACGTCGATCGAAAAATCCGAAACGGTAACCTTCGTTAGACAACCAAGGTAATCGTTACCCACATAGGTTACAAAATTTCAACAATCTGAAGCGGCAGTGGGTTGGTCGCGTCTGTCGCAGGACCAATGGCTAATGGAGCAAACGAGTCTTAGTTTGGATACTGCATCCTGATAAACGTAGGGCAGGATGCCCTCCGGCCTCTTGCACTGTTGACCTGCGCAAGGTTACCGCTAGGGGCAGGGTATAGCAAGTGGAGGAGTGCTGCATATTTGGGAAGGCTTACGTCCTTCAATGGACTGCGATTAGCGAACGTCGACGAAGTTGTAATGCATAGTGAGATGAGTAAAACTATCAAAGTACAATTCTCTTTGCGGATGTACGCCTGTATTGATTTGAATTCGAAACTTCCATTTAATATTTAGGGGCGCTTGCATAACGATCGCCTTTAAATAAAACTTAATTAATTATATTAAATACGTTTTACACAAAACGTGTTGACAGTTCTTTAAACATATTTAGCAGCAAACTTTACGTTGTGCAAAACGCTAATTGTATTTAAGGGTGATAATTTTTTTTTTTTTATAAATTTAAGTAACGTTATGGATGCAACCCTTAGAATTTTTTGCAGAACTGCATAAACAATGTCACTCTTAAAGAGCTCAACAAATTATTCATAAAAAATTAAATATAGTTAATAGGTTAAATTTTATCTCTGGAGTATAAAAACATTTAAGCTCTCTCGGCTCACCCGACAAAGAGTAGGTAGATATAAGTCCTGATGTAACTTTGTGGTAAGCTTAAGTTAGCAATAGAGGGCTGCATAATAGACGGTTTTGCATACAAAATAATGTATTGCACAGTCTTCTGACGATAATTTGTATAAATCATTGATGGACGACTCCTATATATTACTATTCATTTACTTGCCTTACCATCAGCTGAATTTTTACATTACTTGTATGGAGCCTATGTTGAATTTTAACCTATAGTAAAGCCAATAAACTGTCGATAAGATATAGGAACCGGCCATAACACTTGCTGATTATTGGCCAGTTATACTATGTGACTATTCATCCATTTGCCTCATCATTGGGTGAAATTTGAGATTCATTTGTACGGAGCTTATGTCAAATTTTAAAGTAAGTTATTAGTAAGATATAAGATCAGACCACACCAATACTGGCCGCCTTCAAAGGAATTTTGGAGCACCTTTTTAAAAATCAGCATCTCGTAGTATCTACTGAAACCATTCGTCTAGAAGTTCATGTCGTATATCTAAATAGAACTGGCAAATCTTTCTGTATAATCTGAATATCAAATGAAAGACAATATGAACTAGAAATAAATAAAAATATATTCAATAACAGTGCATTAAACGTAATTTATAAAGTAATATTTCCTTGTACGATGTTCTTAAGTTATTAACTGTGTGACGATTTAAGTATCATTACGTACAATGAGTACTCTATTGTGTTTTTGTTTCAGGTTATTTATTATTTAAGGAATTTTGTGAACAGCCGTCAGAAGAACCAGTGCCACAATTAAAATTTTATGAAGAGGTAATAGAGTGGATATTAAGGGCCACTTGCATAATGATCGTCTTCATAAACATATATAGCGGTAAATTTTGCGTCGTGCAAGTCGCTAACTGTATTTAAGAGAGTTAAATACGTTTTGTGTTTCGTAAATAAGTTTAAGTAACCTTATGCAAGCGGCCCTTATTTTAGAATTTTTAAAAATCTTAGCCATTAACATTATATTTTATTACAGATTAAATTATATGAAAAACAAGAATGTATAGAGGAGAGACGGCGGATCGCTAGAGATATTTATGATAATTTTATTATGAAGGAACTATTAGCACATTCTCATGTAAGTTTACCATATTTCACAAAGTTAACATTTATCAACTAGCACTTAAACTGTGTCGGAATAAGCAAATTTGTATGCACCCGAACAATTATAAATCGCTTCCAGGAATATTCCGGCCGGATCCCTGGAATAAATATCAGACATTTTATTGCATAAAATTTGCTAGCGATTTGTGTTTTTTACATCTGGTCAATTTAAGTCATTCCCAGAAAAAATCCTGCTGCGTTCCGGAACAAAACGTAGAGCAGATTTCAACTCTAAGAATTTGCTCATAGCATTTATAAACTTGATTACTAATGTGTCAAACATCGACGCAGGATTGTTAGCTTACAGTTTTCTACCAAATACATTTTGGAGCGTCCGTTGGAGCTTTTCAAACTTATCACGCCGTCTCCCTTTCGTCATCCGACAACCAAACGCACTTTTAGTGCATGTTGCATCCACCTTCATTATGCGTATCGCAAAAAAGGGGATCCCACTGCCGGAGTCTTTTTTACCGAAACATAAAACCTCAGTGTCTTCAAGTGCCGTACGAAAGGTACCTTCTAGGTAAGAGTTAAGAGAGAGAGCTCCATCTTAGTCCACATCGAGCGAAGTTATACTACCATAAAACATTGTTACATGTATGGTGGCCATTGTACAGTGGCTCATTTATAAATTTATTTAAATACTGATCTAAATCAAAAGAGCAATGACAGTCGATAACATGACGATTTCAATGGGTGTGATAGTAGGAGACATGTGAAAGATTGTCGGACAGATAGTCTCTGCGGGCGTCAATGATATTAACTATGGCAATTGCGAATGTTATTGCTATCTTTTACATTGTCTCCCAGTAAAAGTAAACGAGGATAAATATATTTTTTTTTCGCACTGATCGATTGCAAATTCTCTGTCATAAAACCTGTGATACTTTATATCCCGGATTTTTTTTCAGGAGTAGTTTCAAGTTGTTAGGAGATGTACAAATTAGCTTATTTCGTCCAACGTTTACGAAGCCGCGGTCACATCCTATAGTAGAATTATTTTCTCCGTGCAGTTTGGATCATAAATCAAACTCGGCCTCAGCCCGGTTAGGGCGGTGAGCATGTTGCGCGGGCGCAACGCCATTAACGATAAAAACTCATTCTTATCAAAAAAAGATTATCATTCTTATAAAAATCATTATTATCTTTTTTGCTGTTAATTTTAAACTTAGATATAAGTATTTATATTTATTTTTAATATAACTTGTTACATTGTAAACTTTTGTACTTATAGTTTTTTCATACATAGATACCAAATTAATAATTTATTTTAAATCATTATTATTCTTATTTTAATAAATACGTTGTTTTATCTATTTTTTTTCTTTCATTTATATCACTAACCCACAAAATGACAAAACGAAATACACTATTGATAACGCTTATCGACAACAATAATGCGTATCACTTATGCCTGCCCATAAGGCCCGTGAGCGGAAGAGAGACCGAAATACTCGCTTCACTGCTCCGATTATTTATGACCCAAACTGCACGGAGAAAATAATTCTACTATAATTATGTATATAATAATTGTTGTTACAGGACTATTCTAAAGAGTGTGTAGCACATGTACAAAAATATTTAATGAAACACGAAGTACCACCGAATCTATTTGAGGTATTTTATGATTGCCTATACTTTATAACCGGTAAAGTGGATTACGAACGTGTTTATTAATATTGATGTTCTAATTTCCAGCCATACATTGAGGAGATTTTTCAACATTTACGGGGAGAGCCATTTAAAAATTTCTTAGAAAGGTAACCTTAACAAATTGAATTGTATATTCCGGAATTCCAATCAATGTTGAATCAAAACGCGAATATGGTATCAATAAATTGACATCTTCTGCGTTCTCGAAAGCGTTCTCATGCATTTGAAATGACTTTTTATTTCTATGCTGTATCGCTTGTATCAGATCTCGATTCAATACAAGTGTTCTTTTTTTATTGCGAAACTGTCAGGCATACGGCCCAGCTCACGGAAACTGGTTACCGTCGACTTTAGCCGTCTGCAACACTAATGGGAAAGTCAACGTGTTGCCGTGACTATAGTTAAAGAATTGTTACCCATACTAATATCGTAGATAAAGAGTACTATCAATTACTATAGCCCAGTAAAAACTCTCAAAAGCTCTGCATTATATATTTTTTACTAAACGCAATCCGACTTTAAACTAAAAAGCAATAAAATAAATATTCTCTTCAAGATCTTGAAGTTGGTACATTCTGCAATTTTGTTGTTGTTTTTTTATGTTTTACTGGCACCGACTTCATATTATTATTTATTATTATATTATTCATAGAAAATATTAATTTTTTGCTTTTTAGTTTAAAGTCGGTTATTGTCTTTGTTAAAAATATATTTTTCTGCTTTTTAGTTGTATAATAATTCTAAAAATAATATTATAAGCGCCTGTATTGTAAATTGTACTATTGGCACATGTGTACACGCGTGCCAATCAATATTGAGGTGACTGAAACTGAAAAGGTATAGTTTGCAATCATTTATAATCATCAACCACCAACGATTTATGTACTTCTTTTCAGTGATAAATACACAAGATTTTGCCAATGGAAGAATTTAGAGTTAAATATACAGCTGACAATGAACGATTTTAGCGTACATCGTATTATTGGACGAGGCGGTTTCGGAGAGGTGAGTATGAATTATAAAAAAATCACAGAAAAGCCAAACAGTGAAAGACAAATTCGTTTCATGCTTGACTTTGTATCACATATATTTTATTCTTTTCAAATCGTTATTTATTGCCTACCGTAATATCTGGTTTTGATATAGTTTTTATACATCATGTTTAGTCGTTCCTGACACTTACCGGCCGCTGCCGTCGCTAGCCGTTCTACTCCTAGTAGTGACTTTTGTACGCTCGTCGTATACTCTTTGAAAAATGAATTTTAGACTTTCCCGTTTCCCGAGGACCTTTTTGCTATAATTATTGATAACACTAATAACGTATGACAACCTAATAAACTGAGACACTTTTTACTTGATACAAAATGTCAGTCTCGTTGATTTTGTATGGATGTACTGTGCTGTGACATCACAATGGTAAGGAATTAAATAGCTTATTGATTAAACGCTCATTAAAATTAATTTCATGAAATTTCCTAGGCGGATTGATAGCAAGATATAAAAAACGCACTCTCTCTTTTATGTATGTACATTGTTGTAGAATTTATTGTATAATGTGTCAAATACCCAATTTCATAATAAGATATCTTAACTAATGTAAAAGCATCTACGTGAAAATATGTTAGTGAGGTTTCTACTATACTACCACGTGACTTCCGGTTTTAATGGCTTCAAAGAAACTTAATACTGCCGGAGATGAAGTAGCCTTATAACAGCTTCGCAGTGTGAATCGGGCCTTGTAGACATAACTAAGTGAACATTAGCATTCTGGGCCTTTGCCGCGGGCCGTGTAAAATGTATTCATATTCATCTCAGACAACGGGAAGCCTCTACGTAAGTGCAATAAAGCTGTAATATTCTTACTAAGGAATAGTGATGGGTCCCAACGCTCAACGAATCGTGCTAGTGACTTGAGCCGTAATCAAGCTTCCGCCGCCTACAGAAAGTTTAGGTTTTAGCTTTAGAATTTACGTAATTTCATTTTACACAGAACAATAAATTTGCATGTTCGAATTCAAGCGCACGTGTTTGTTTTCAAAATTATGTAATACCATTCGTAAACATAGGACTGGGTGTTGTAATATCAACAATGCGCTATTAATAATGTAAATTACGCTCGTAGTTGATATAATCGCAAAAGGTGCGCATAATAACTTAGGTGTTTCTTATGTTTTCTCCTTGATTCAATGTCCGAATAATTGAAACTTTTCTGAGACAATGAATGCCAAATTAGGAAAAATATCATCATTGTTATGTTACTTTACTAATAACCGTATCTTTGCTATTTATTTATTCATGATATTAAAGAAACTATAGTTATTAGCAGTAACTGTACATATTTTGCTACTTGGTATAAGAAATAAATAACAAGTGTCAGCTATAGATTATTCAATTCCGATGAGTAGGAAATTGATTCCAATAACGAAAATGACTGTAGTAGAATTATTTTGTCCGTGCAGTTTGGGTCATAAACTCGGCCTCAGCCCGGCTAGGGAGGTGAGCATGTTGCGCGGGCGCAACGCCATTATCGATAAAAACTCATTCTTATCAAAGAAAGATTATCATTCTTATAAAAATCATTATTATCTTTTTTGCTGTTAATTTTAAACTTAGATATAAGTATTTATATTTATTTTTAATATAACTTTTTACATTTTAAACTTTTGTACCTATAGTTTTTTAATACATAGATACCTAATTAATCATTTATTTTAATCATTATTATTCTTATTTAATAAATACGTTCTTTTATCTATTTTTTTCTTTCATTTATATCACTAACCCACAAAATGACAAAACTAAATACGCTATCGATAACGCTTATCGACAACAATAATGGGTATCACTATGCCTGCCCATAAGGCCCGTGAGTGGAAGAGAGAGCGAAATACTCGCTTCACCGCTCCGATTATTTATGAGCCCAACTGCACGGAGAAAACCATTCTAGTATAACCCGTGCGCGTTAACATGGCACCTGGCTCGAAAACAACCCTTCTCCCGCTGCCCTGCCCGGCGCCCCGCTCGCGTCGTGCGAGACCAGTAGCGTGAGCATCACGGTTGTAGTTGTTAAATGACGATATTCAAAGAACTAAAATAACATTCATTTTTTTTGCACAAATAATTTAAATGTAATATATTTATGAGCCAGGTGCCATGTTAATTCGCACGAGTTATATATATATTGTTGCATTAGAAGCTTCCAAGATAGATGTGGAAGATACTTTATACATGTCGAAATATAATCTCAGCCACATACTTATTAACATAACTCATAACCACGGTGATGCCGGTTATGCTTGTCTGGTTTATGTTCCCGAAGTGTGATCACGCGTGCCTTGCCATAATTATAATAATATTAGGGGAAACCACTAATGTTGGCAATGATTGGTACCCTATTAATTTATTCGAAACATAGAGATACATTAATTTTTTTGAAGTGGAAACTTTAGCCGCGTTGGGTACTTTTTTGTAGGGGAAAATCTTATGGGTTCGCATTACCGACGTGCTCATGACTGACGCACGCGTAGCGGCCGTGTGCTGTGCGCATTATAGACTGGTAAACAAGTGCCTTTTGGACCAACTTTTTGCAGCAGTCTCCGAAAATTATAAATGAGGTGTCATTCGATTCGGAATGGCATCTAGATGATTTTTGAAAAAAATGAAGTTCCGCTTGCAAAAATTGTAAAAGTTATTAACAATTAACTAAAAAAGGGGGGTTTAGTTTTTTTTGCAAATATCTCAAAAAGTAATAAGATTTTTCAAATTTGAAAAAAGATTCGAAAAGAGGAGGAAATTTCCTACAAAAGTCTCGATCCGAAACTGTAAGATCAATATTATAATTTCCAGAATGAAAATACAGCGAAAACGGTATCTGCTTACGCAAGCCACAACATGTTTAATGAATAAATATTATTAAACATACTAAATATGAAAAAAAAATTGAAAAATTCAGCATAATGAATAGATGAATGAACAATAATCTGCTTGAAATTTTTTTTAAAATTTTCATTAGTTATTCAATAGTTAATTAATAATTTTTTTTGAACATAACATTGCAGTGTATATTGTTAAATAAATTTAAGATTTTCCTTTTGAGAAATTTGAAAGTTAGATAGACCTCGTTGGAAACTTAGAAATGTTTATTGTTCATTTTTTATTAAATTTCGTTGTACAAAAATTTTGTTTGCTTGAACATAACATGCAAGTTGATAATTTAACTATAATTTAGATTTTTTTTTTCTTGAGCAACTCTTGAAGCTTTAGATAAGTTAAAATTAAAATGTTTTTTTTTTTTTTATTAATTTTTTTTAAAATTAAAGTTTAAAAATTTTCTAATTTAATCACTTCATGTTATGTTCAAGCAAAAAAATGTTATTAATTAACTATTGAATAGCTAAATGAAAAATTGTTATAAAAAAAATTTCAAGCAGATTATTGTTCATTCATCTATTCAGTTAGTGCCTGATTTTTTTCAATTTTTTTATTTTCAAATTTAGTATATTTAAATAATATTTATTCATTAAAGGGCCGATGTGGGTGTGGCTTGCGTAAGCCAGAGTACCCGTTTTCGCTGTATTTTCATCCCTCTGGGAAAATTATAAATATTGATCTTACAGTTTCGGGAGTCGAGACTTTTGTAGGAAATTTCCTCCTCTTTTCGAATCTTTTTTCAAATTTGAAAAATCTTTATTACTTTTTGAGATATTTGCAAAAAAACTAAACCCCCTTTTTTTAGTTAATTGTTAATAATTTTTGCAAGCGGAACATCATTTTTTTCAAAAATCATCTAGATGCCATTCCGAATCGAATGACACCCATTTATAATTTTCGGAGACTGCTGAAAAAAGTTGGTCCAAAAGGCACTTGTTTACCAGTCTATTAGACGCTTTTTGGATGAGTGAAATCTCGTGCGTTCCCGTCACCGACATATTTATAGCCGTATATCTGTAGCTATACAGCTGACGTATTGTGCAAAATTAGTGCTGTGTATATCTCATAAATGAAATTGAATGGATTTAGTGGAAAGCTCAATGTGTATATACTGTGCAGTGTTGAAATAGTATAGTTTTTATCCGTACAGGAACGGAGAAAGAATACAATATCCTGCGGCCGGGCGGCCTGTCGTAAGAGGCGACAAAACAACCCACAGCCAGGTAGTAGGGCATTTGCCCGTCTAGATGGCTACCACCCCTGGTCTAAAGTAGCCGCCATAACAACCTTGTGTTGCGTTCCGGCATTAGTGACTAGGATCCAGTCCCTCTTAAGAGAGCAGCAGCGCATTTGTAGCACCTTTGGTGTCGCAAATGTCCATAGGCGATGGTAACCGCTTTCCATCAAGTGGGCCGTCTGTCTGCTGATCTCCTGCAATAAAAAAATAATTCAAACATTATGAAATTTCAAATTTTAATACTAAAGTTCTAAGTTTTCACTTCTAGCGTCAGTCTCTATAACTGCCATTTTTTTATGTTGTACCTCTACAATGACACTAATTATATTATTGTATGGGTAAGATTTCTGAGTAACTTGAATTAATTAACTCGATGCCAATCATTGGGTGGCTGCCAATCATTCATATAAACCAGCGGTCTTCAAGTCACGTGTGAATAGGTATCTACTAGGTAAGCGTGCTTCATCCTAGATCGCATTTTCACAAACTTCAGCTGACAAACACGAATCTATGCCATGATAAAAAAAAGTTTGTCATATATAACCCATATGCATAAACAATAGTATCTTCAAAACTACGGGTTACACTACACATGGCGTCTGTTGTAACTGAATTCGGTTGAAATTAGATAATCACTGGCCCTAAAACGACCCAAATTTAGTAGGCTAGAAGAACCTTTGAACATCGGAATATCACCTGACACAAATAGCGTTTATCCTTATACGCACTATAAAAAAGCATATTTTTACTATGACATTGCGTAGTCTGTGGATCTTATAAGTATTAATGAATATTAAAGTTTTAGATTAATTAACACACGACCGTTAATTTAGCTCTGACGCAGGAAATTGGATCAAAAAGGTCTGGGTTATTGGAATGTAATTTAAGTATGTCAGACGCTACGAATAAGCTGAAAAGTGATAAAGGAATAAATTATTGTTAATATTAATTATAACTTGTGTGAAACAGGTGTATGGTTGCCGGAAGGCGGACACGGGGAAAATGTACGCGATGAAGTGCCTCGATAAGAAACGTATTAAGATGAAGCAAGGCGAAACGCTCGCGCTCAACGAAAGGATCATGCTCTCACTAGTTAGTACCGGGGTGAGTATATGCATAAAATACTTTTAAATATTTTTAAATTCTTCTTGTTTTATTGAAACCACAGGAGCTGGTAATAAATGGTTGATAGGCTCTCGAGCAAGTACGCGTATTTATTATTATAATTCCATAATCTTCTGCACTTTTGAAAGTTGGCGTACGTAAAATTTCGTGCCATAAGTACTTGTTATCTCTATCACCTGCTCAAAATAAGCGGCTCTCCGTGTCTTCGGTTGCGATTATTCTCAAAAAATCTCGGAATGAACATAAAATCAACGACGTACTGATTCACGAATCTGCCAGTCTTTGGGTAGAGTTTGGCATTATTTGCCCACTTCAGTGGCCATACTATTACATAACCCGTAACGGCAGGTTTTCTAAGCAAACACTATAGGTGTTACGTGTTATTTTGGTACTATATTGATGTAAAATTCATACAAATCCATTCAGTAGTTTTCGTGATTTGGCCATTGAAAAGTGACATTTAGGGTTGCGTTTCTCAAAGTACGATCGATTCGGCTGAAACTCAGTATATATACATATATTTTCGATACTGAGGATGAACATAGGATACTTTTTATCCCGAAAAATGGGATAGTTTCCGCGATAAAAATATACTTGTCTTTGTTATTGTCTTACGGAAAAACTAATGGATCGATGTAACTGAAATTCAGTATAATTATATGTAAATTTTATACCTAAGGTGGACTAGAGATAATTTTTAATCTTGGATAATAGGATAAGTTTGGGGATAGTTTATGTTAAAGATTGACTCAGAAAGTAGGACAGGTTTTTATTTTATGATTTGCCATTTTGGGTAATTTAGTCATTTTGGCCGATGTTATCGGTGTAGTCAATGTGGTCGATTTGACCGATTTAATCGATGTGTAAATTTGCATAGATACTTTTCATCCGTGGATGCAGTACTTTGCTATATAAAATGAAGTGAAACTTCTATTGGCAAATAGCACTAACCTAAAAATTGAAAACAATTTAACCTACGTTGTAATCTTTTTAATAAGAGGCAAGCAGTGGAGGATGCGCCGCGGCGCAGCCGCGAGGTCAACTCTAGTTTGATATAATTGTTTTTTTATGTAGCAATGTAATGACCCCCAGGGATAAATCAAGTCGGATATATCAAACCGCATTGTAACTTGTTACTTTCTAGTTTAATTTCCATATGCTTTTATTAATTTTAATGATGAGTACGATCGATTATATTCTGTCTCTCTCAAAAGGAGAAAAAAAAATACAAATTTACAACCACAAATATATTATGGGTTAGCCATTTTCTTTCATATACATATAAACGAAGCCAATTAATAGTACCTGATAGGTTTTTATTCAACTCTTATGTCTAAATAAACTGAATGTTCATTGAAAAATAAGCAAATTATTAATCACTTAAATACAGGTATATTTCCAGAAACTCGGCCAGTGTTCAAAACTTTTTTGCATTAAAGGATTTTAAATAGTCTTTATTTAGGAATCACCCAGTTTGTTCGCGTGTAATCACCGTCGCTTCTCCCACGCTATATTTAATTGACAGCTGGTATCCGATGTCAGGCTAAAAATATCCCGATTAGAAAACTTACAGACAGGTGTAGTTGTTTACATCATTTTATATTTTTTTTATTATTAGGCACCGGAAACATAATATTACAATAACTGAATGTTTTATAAGAATTAATATGCAAACTATGGCATGGCGCAATGTCAAGGCACCAACGTCTTATTCTGATTAAGACAGAGAGCATACAACGCTTAGTATTACCAGAGTGGGCTCTATGCATTTAGGTCTGTTTATTTTTTAATATAGCTCTTTGAAAATCCCTTTTAGAGGAATAGTACTGCGTATAGTTACAAATAAAATAGGTTTATTATTTTCTTATATTGTAGAAGAAATGTGTTTAACATTTTGCTGGCCCTCAATGGAGGCTCCATCAAATTAGAAAAATAAACAAGAGTACCCACTTGTCGTCAATATGATATCATAATCACTTCGATTATTTATAGCTATTTTGATAGCTGACGGCCTGCACAAAATTATATTTTTTCATTGTGTCTTTGAACAAATGATTTTTATTATTTTATATTGTTAACAAAGATTTCGTTGGACGTAATTTATAATATTTTATTCGACTGGAATGAGTATAAATCTAAAAGTTACATGTTACTTACTTGCTGAACAAAATGGCAAATTTCCCACCGTAGTGCGAATCGTCTTGGACAAGCTTGGTGGGTATACCAAACTTACTCATGAAATAAAAGGTCTGAACAAAGAATTGGAAATTTTCGAGCTGATAATCTGATTTAAATCATTGAGATAATTTGTAATAGTAAATGTTAGGCTACATCCCGAACTATGAAGGCGATGATACAATAACAGAGGTCCGCCTGTGATCAATTTAGAACGGAATTAAATAAATGTTTATATTGACTGATCGAATAGCATCACTTTTGTTCTCGCTGATTCACACTCCATTCATAAAATTTTTGTTTATAAACTACTCTCTGCTACCTGAAAATACTTATTAATAGAGTTCATCAATTTAAGTGCACTGAAGTAATAATGTAAATACATAATTATGACTAAATTCGAAATAGACTTCGCCTGCCTATTATAGGGTAGTAGACAGTCAAGGCAAGACAGCTACTTTTTAACATTTTACACAAGGTTACGTATGATCTGTGACTAAAATATTGTTACGAACTACAGGACTCGAATTAAAATGCTGTTGGAATTATTATAGAATTTATTAGAACTATACAAACACGTATAACACAGGTACAAATATATCTGGTCACAAGCTGCACGAGCCAATAATATGCGCAAAGTCCATCACTATATAGGTTATCGAATGTACCTACTTCTTGCTTTGATCGTGGTTCTTGCTAGACTGCCTCTCCCCCCGACCTCGTTCGGGCATCGTTTTATACTAAACTGTACAATACAACAATCGAACGCGTAGACTGAAGTTTCCGAGAAAACGTAATCTGCATACCTGCGGCCATAAACAAGTACAATAACAATAGGCTATTGTCTAATTGCAAATTTTAAACACAAAGTAAAAAAAAAGTACAAATGCGGGCAAGGTAATAAACCAGGTGTGCATTCACTGTCGACATATAACAATATGATAATAGCCACCAACAAAAAAAAATATTTCACAATAAGTGGAACATAAATTTGAATAACTGACATTGGCGTTATGGTACGAGAGCGAGCAACGTCGGAAAAACAAGAATTTCAAGAAAGCCAGTTTTTAGATATGCTATTGCTCTCACTCTCCCGGACGTAATACGGGCAGCATCGTATCTGTACAGGGAAAATATCAATTTTTCAAAGCATTTTAAGAAGGTTTCTTTTTTGCTTATATTTTAATTGGAATTTTTGACACATGAATCTATTATTGCCAGACATTTTTATTGTTGTTTAAACCGTGCCAGACGCCAATTCAGAATTGATTTTCTTTTCAAATTATTTTAGTATGGCTCAAATTTGTATATTACGTTATTTAACTAGCTACAAACCCAAAATTAATTTGCCAAACAGTAATTCAATTGTTAACCTTCAGCCAGACCGATTTAAAAGTGTAAAGTGATGTGGTATAATTTTGCTTGGTTTAGAAATCCTTATAAAATACATTTCAGAGAAAGGTCTTAAAACCATTGAATTAATTAGTGGATTAATGTGGTATCAAAATAATCATTTACTGTTGTACAAAATGAAGATAATTATCAACCTCAAGTATGAAATAAACAAAAATTCGGATGGTTACATGAAAATCAAGGGTAGATTTTTTAATTCATAATCATATCACAAGAAACGGGGGCATCTTGATAATCATCAACATCATCTTCATCACTGCTGTCATTCTTGTCATTGTCATCATCGTCTTTTCAAGTGATATAGGTTTTGTAATAAGTTATTATCTGTAATAGATTATAGATGTGTTGGGTGTTTTAAATGAGAATTTCTCCAAAACTTTGTGACGTAACGAACTCGCAGTAAATGTTGATACAATTCAGCCTTACATGGTGGTAGGCTTCATGGGTCAAAATTACAGATTTTTTTCTTAAAATTATCGTCTAATTTTTAGACCGATAAGTGTTTGAAAACTGATGGAACCGAACGTCATTGCCGTTGCAAGAATCACGAGCTCCGTAAATACGACATATTAATTTTTCTAAGATCTCAAATGTCTCATCCAGAAATTCTTCATCATCTGTTATAATATTTTGACAGGCTGACTGATACTGTTCTGATTGCTCTAACAGTTTAAAAGGTCGGAGTTTTCTTTTCCGGAAATAGCTGGTGTGTAGTCGCATCCTGTGAGTGCGTGAAAGCACAGTAGAGCTTTCCATAAAGAAGATTTTGTCTATCTCGCTTGCGCAACTAGCGCGTGACTGTCTGTACTCTTCCAACATACCCAATCACTTTTCACTTTTAGATCGGTCTGGCTGAAGGTTAACAATTGAATTACTGTTTGGCAAATTAGTTTTGGGTTTGTAGCTAGTTAAATAACGTCATATAAAAATTTCAGCCATACTAAAATAATTTGAAAAAAAAATCAATTCTGAGTTGGTGTCTGGCACAGTTTAAACAACAATAAAAATGTCTGGCAATAATAAATTCATGTGTCAAAAATTCCAATTAAAATAATAAGCAAAAAAGAAACCTTCTTAAAATGCTTTGAAAAATTGATATTTTCCCTGTACAGATACGATGCGCACTGATGAACACAACCACTATCGCCAGCCAGACTGCCCGTATGACGTCCGGGAGAGTGAGAAGAATAGCATGTCTAAAAACTGGCCTTCTTGAAATTCTCTCTCGAAAACGTTACCAACTCTTAGACGATTAGATATAAATGATCACGGTTATTAAAGTGTAGCTGGTGCGTCAGATAAAATGAAAATCAAATAAAAAGCATAAGCAAGAAGCAGCAAAAAATGTAATTTTGATAACATTTCTTAAAGCTTACTTATCTTATCTTACAAATCCATGTATATTTATTTTATAAAATGGTAACTTTTTTTAAATAAAAAAATCTAAATTATATTTAAGAATGTATCATTAACGTTTAGCACTTCCTTTTTTTTTTATTTTAGTTTTTATATTTGATAGATAGTTTGTATTCATATTGCAAGATTATTTTATTGTTAAAAATATAAAAAGAACCGTTTTGATTGATAGAATGTATCACTATTTATTTTACAACGTGAAAATACGATTAACCATTAGGCCATTATATTTCATACACATAAGAACAAATTTTACGTGAAAACATTGAAGTTTTATCGCGATTATATAATAAAAAGAGTTTGCTGTAAGTGTTATATGATTGGCGGACCAAGCCCTCCGTGCTGGTTGGTACCCCATGCGTCTAGTCTAGACTGATGATAAATTAACGATGTCATAACAGTTGATTTATGCACAAATTGTTATTGGTTTTACGAGTCTTACATAAGCCTATTTTTGATAAGTTATTATCATGATGTATGTAGGGCTTTACTCAAATACGTTTGGGATTTTCGCCTATAGTGATGTCGCGATAGCATTGCATAGCATAGCATTTGATAAATAAAACATTTGAACTCTAGTGCTTATACTCGTTAGTCATAGATTTGTGAAACGCGTGCAAGACATACATAAATAAATAAAATTAGCAGAGGAATAAACACGCTGTACATTCAAAGCTGTAATCACGCTAAGCTTGTGTTATAGTTAACATACATTTAACCATAGTAGACTAATCCCTTTAATGCTCAGACCAAAGCAAGTACCGAAACCTATTACCGAAATTAATCACTGAGTATCACCGAAAATCAAACTCGGATACCTTCCAGTTTTGCTAAACCAAGCATGCTAATGCTCAGACTAAAGAAACCGCAGATAAGATCTTATCCACTAGATTATCTCGTGGTCGAGATCAATATAATGGATTAAACATTTTCTTCCATAAATAATGAAAACTATGGAACAATGTAACTATGGAAAAAAGAAACTATGGTAGTTAGAAAGGTATAAAAACTGAGTTTCAGTCAGCCAGTCAATATTCATGACGCATCTACTACTTCTACTAAACTGGAGCTATTCTTAAAATTGATAATGATTTAATGCAACTTTCTAATGAAACTTTGGATGTAACATTCATTGCCAAGGAAAGACCAAGAAATATAGTTACGATGATGATAAAACAGTGGGTAATGCGTTTAAAAATATACATGGAACAGCCGAGCAACACAACAACAGTAAACCCGAGCATCTTATTTACCTCAATAAATCGATAACATCTGTTATTACTATTTGAACACCACATTGAATGTTATATCATTATCATTCTCTTTATTTCGATTAGATAAAAGTGATGCAATGTCTACAAAATATAAAATTAAGCTAAGCGTTCAAATAATATCTATTCAAATTATAGGCTATGGGAGCTTGATTGTTTTGGCGTGACGTGGAAGAGTTATGTTTTTCGGGACAGTTTTATTTCAGTTGTTTAACAGAAATAAAATTGCCCAATTATGTTTAGTTGGAAATGAACTACAGTTGTAGAATGTTTATTATTTATATGCATTGCGTGTCTATGTAGAAAATCGTAAATGTTTAGCGTAGTAATAATGACTTTTCGAGTTTCTGCAAGAGTTTCGTTCTTTAGCTTCAATCATAGACATACATAATTTGACTCCATACTCTGTAGGGGAACAGACAGTGTTCCGGCCACGCTTGTGGAAGGTTGGTGTGTTTCAGTCTTGAGTAATGTCGATATGCACTTGTTTTCATGACGAAAAAACTGCAAATTGGGCATGCTCTTCTGTCAGGATTCGAACCAAAACCATTGGCATTGGTATATCTATACGTATATATATGTATACCTATCTATATACATAGGTCGCAAACTAAGTCATAAATTATTTTATTTTTATAAAAGTCATGTTTTTTAAAGTGAAATAAATTATTTTCTCATTTGCCAGAACACTAGTGTATAGCAGCATTGATATATATGATCTGTCAGACAGCCTGTGATAAATATAATTCAGCCCGAGTCAATACGTTTAGCTTTCGGGACACAGAGTCCCAAATTGTATCTCGTGTAAAATAGGTTACGGAAAACTTCAGTGCGCAGACTCTGTAGCAAAAGGAATAGCTAGCTGGTTGTAGTGCGAGGCTGCTAGGAACCGACGACCTCTGTGATATATGGAAGGAAAATGTACCTTAATAATCTGTTTCCTAACAACGTACGTGCTTCAGTAAAAAATATAACGGTCCACGTAACATCGTTAGCGTTAAGGGAACTATTATTTTAAATTAAACTTTTATATCCGTTATTGAAAATCATTACAAATCTAAGCTTTGGTCGGATAGATTTATAAGGCTAATCTACGCATATACGCTGTATAGGTGACAACCGTCCACTGTTTATGTCGCTTGCCCACGGAATCTACGGATCCCTGAAACACATTTTACCTTGGAAACAACTGTATATTAAACTCTATTATATTTTTGGAAACATACACACACAACTAATAAACGGATATTATGCATCATCATTTTCGTTTGAAAGCATTTTTTAAATTCTACTTGTTTACTTGTAAAAATTTTCAAAACGACTAACATTACTGCTTCACTGATTGAGCTTTTTAAATGCCTGTCGGAATACATAATAATAAATGTGTTTGGATGTTTGTTTTTCTCTGTTTAACGCCATTGGAAAGGAATAAATAATATTTTTTATCCCCGAAAATGGGATAATTTCTATAGGATCCGAATTAAATGTTTGCGAAAGAGGAGTTAGGGACCGATTATCGTGAAATTGGTAAACGTGTAAACTTGATAATAAGCATAGTTTCAGAATAAGGATTCAAATGTTACACGGTTGAAGTTCCGTGAAAAGCTCTTATTTATTTCATAAACCGTTTAAAACAAATTCATTAACTATAATATACTTACATTTTTAAACATTTTAAAATGCCATATAAGCGTTGTTGATGTAGTGTCACTTATAAACTACAAATACGAGTAACTTCATCAGCTTAAGTATGTATCTAAAGTTTAAACCAATTATTGTTATATCCTATCGCTTACCAAGTGTTTTGATTGGGTACAATGCTGCCCTATACATACGTTTATGTGATATGGTATCGGGGATATAAACGATATTCAGCCAATTGGACTGAAACGAATTGGATCGCCCTCAGTTTGTCACCGTACAACCGCTTCCAATGCATTTTACATACAAACAGCGGTAGATGTAGGCTTTTTCTAGGTTATGAGCTTAATTTAACAAAGCAGTTAATATTGCATATTTACGAGTCTCGTTCGTAATACATCTTTTTCAGTAAATTCCAACTAATCACAAGTTTTCTGCCCGCAATAGAGCAAGGAACTAATTTGAGTTTTGTCGCATCAGAATATTTACATGATTTATAATTAATACTAGGATATACCCAATACTTCGTCCACGCTCGACTTAAAATTCCCACAGGATTCTCGGGATAAAAAGTAGTGCAGTAGAAATCTAGGGATTTACAGTCGACCAGCGAAAACCGCACGGAAGTCGGTCCCAGTAGTTTTAACATGAATCCCGAACAAAAGACAAACCGAAAAACAGACAAGAAATCTAATTAAATGCATCGTGTTCCCCATCGTTTATATAGTGTATCCAGTTGCTTTTTCATAGCTTCAATGTACAGACGCAGCATATTTAGAATTTTGTAGATATCCGGATATATTTCGTATTTGTCTATACTATAAATCCAAAGCCCACGAATCTTTTTCTATTCCGGGATTTAAAATATGGTGTAAGTTCATCCCCGTCATCATCAAAAGTACACATTAAATCAACATTCGTCGTTTCGTTTCTAGCCACAAAAAAGAAACAAACATCCAAGACGTTGTTTTCTCATTTAAACATTAGAAGATATTGGTTATCTATGAAAAAGCTTTACATACGTCCAAATGTCAACGTATTAATATAAAGAACTTAGTTACGCGACAAAGAATATTAAGACGTTACAGAAAATAATGATTAATTTGTTAAGGTAGGAAAACAGTAAAACTGTCAATTATTTAGATCTAGGTTTTATATTAACACTACAATTAAGAACGCCAGTATTCATATTTTCCGTTCACCATGTTAGAACAATGAAACACCACAGTATTTAAACAAAGATCAGTGTAATCTGGGAACTATCTTAATCTCCTAAGTCCAGATCGACATTGTCCTAATCTAATCTACTAATACTTTGCAAGGAGTTAGTGTGATTAAGACGAAGAAACAGGACGATACTTTGTGATAATTTAGGTAGCATTTACGTCTTTTTTTGTATAGTAGATTATATATCGTCGGCGTCAGTGCAAGACCTTGTAGCTACATTATTTTTTCGTCAAAATTGTTACATATTACCATTACAGGGTGGTTACAGATTACAGGTTGAACTTTTAGTGGGCCTATACGGTCAAATCCTAAAGTATATACAATATAGCGAAAAACAGTCAAAGGAGTCTCGACGCCGATTTTGACGAAAACTATACAGGTGTCATTGGATTTTTTAAAGTCACCTTGTCAGGAATCGAATTGACTGATTTAGAGAAAATAGGCGCAATCTGAGAACCTTTTGTTCAAAAACAACCCTTTCCCTTTATTTGCCGTTTGACATTCTTTCACAGTTTTTTCAAAATCAACCGATAAGATTCCTGACAAGGGTAATTGATTTTTTGAAAAATCTAATGACACCACTTAAGTTTACGTCAAAATCGGCCTCCAGACTTCTTTGAGTGTATTTCGCTATTTAGCATAGTTTTGGGTTTGATAAATTCACCTGTATAATTATTACAATTTTGACGAAAAAATTATGTCATCAAAAAATGTTGTTGCAAGATGCTTGCTGCACTGACGCCGACGATATGTACTTGCACATAAGAAGTCGTTAGTATCAAAAGGATACTCGCAAACCAAAATATATACGTACAATTTTCTTACGAGTTAGAACACACCATGAATATCTTTTGGTTCTGTGACGTTATTTGAAAAGTTAGTTATGTCGTGTAGTAATAAAACGTTTTTATTTTATGTTTACGAGTAAGCAAACTTCAATTTATAGCGATAGGCGGAACGGGATGACAATTTTATCGATATTCGATCATACAGACGTCCGCAGAGCGTTAATTCGATTCCGCTGTGTGAGAGTATTGGCATGCTGTAATGCATTAATTCCTTATTTTCTATGCATTTAAATGATCAATGTATGTTTATCAGAAAATTTATATAAACCACTCAATAATATACATACGAAACATATGAAACAGTTACCATTTTGATGATGTTGCGATTAAATATGAAACTAAAATTAAATGAATTAATAAAATGTGATGTAAAAAGTATATATAAATAATAAAACGTCAGTTGAAATGAGGTTTATTAATGCTGATATAGACGGTTTAACCAAATTGAATTAATTTTGTTGGAAGGCACAGAACTGAAAGGGAATGACGGTATTCAATAACACTGAGTGATTCAAGTTTGTTTATATGGACCACTGGTTGATTTATCAAAATTGCAACACTGAAATGATCCGTCGCACATCGTGTTAATATTAGTATCAGAAAACGAGACAGGAATGACACGTAACTTCTGGTTATGTAGAATTTATGGTATTTTTAGCGTTTCTTTTATTAAACTATTATTATATATCTTCGCCTTTTTGTTCTATGCTATATTGTCTATGTAGTTACCAACAATTTTGCAATAACATACTTCGAATTCTTTTTCTGTTTCGTTACGAAAACATGCTTCCACAGGCGAAAAGCTGATTGCAAAATCGATGCACTCTCATATATCATGTGTTGAAAATACGTCTTAAATTCAATGCAGTTTGAGCCATACCGACTTAGCTTTATCTTTTATGAGCAGCAATTCTGTGGTCGGGCGGCGCCACGACGTCTGCCTGACTCGTCCAAATAACTCTGTCGAGGATTGTTGCTATCTATTGGACACGCTTCGCCTCAAATCTGTTCCTAAGTATATTTTCTTTAATGTACCTAGTTAGCTTCAAATGGAAGAGATTTTACCTCAATTGTATATAACTTGTTTAGAACCTATAAAGGATGTTATATTTCTTGGAAATTTATACCATTAAAATCAACAACTTACCTACTTTAGTCAGTTTCTTTTTCACGATAGAAACTGCCTATAGGTTATTGACTTTTAGATATACTTTTGGGACTAATGAAAAATAATTTACCTATTCAAGACTGTTACAGTTTTGAATATTTCGTCGAAAATATGCATTTCGTTTCACAATTTACATCAATATTAAAAACTGTATACTGCTTTCAATGCTAAGCCATTAGTTACATTTATACAGAAATAACAATTACGTACACACGTAATGTTGTTTGATGTACGTAATCGTATACACATGGATAAATCATGCTTACATTTTTTATATAATTGTAGCATTACGTTAGTGCTAGAATCGATATGATTCTTTTGAACTGACCGTGAAAATGGTGTGTAAACATAATGTTGCCTTCTGTATGAGTACATACAGGAAGTTATGTCATACAATTCCATTTTCTGAAGGTAATTGAAGTTGATTGTAATCGGTCAGTTTTGATTGGACATATGAAGCTAAACTGTCAGATGCACCACTAATATGAGTACGATTCATATGAACTACTTGAATTCTTAAGTTTTCTTGTTTTGTATTTTCTCATACGTAACTACCATTAGCGTAAAGCACTAAATTAAGCAAGTGCTGGCAATCCGCACATAACGAAGGTTCCGTGGAGGTGACAAATGTTGACCTATTTCCGTAATTCCGCTACGAAATAAAAAGTTTATAATCGAAAATACCAGATATCACAAAATTCAATCTCATATTTAGTATATTTAACATACCATAGGTGCTACTCATATGTAATGAAGAAAGCTGAATGTGACGTGACTTATCACAAACAATGAAAGTTGATGTGTATAAATATAAAGTATATCAAAAAAGAGCCGATGATTGCGCGATCTATGACTATGGCATGATGATCTGTGGTGGGGCAGAGGGCGTATGTTCAAATAGAGGAGTATGGAAATAAGAGATATAGTTCTGACCCCAAATAATTGGGCGAAGCTGAAATAAAAGAGAGAGAAAGGAGTTTCTTTTTGTGATGAAGGCCAAAGTAAAGGTCATTTAATTTTAGATTTTAAGTAATAACGTTTGTATTATATTTATTTCGTTCGGCCATAACGTTACTAAATGGTCCCTATAGATACTGTAGAAGATCACTGCTGTATGCTGATGAAACAAGCGCGGAAAATAAGTTCAATTTTTGTCTGTGTCGGTCTTGTATTGAATAGGCTCTGAAACAGCTCTACGGATCTCAATAAAAATTTTAAGGACTTAATAAGGAATTTTTGATTTTGTGCGTTTTATTTTGATATCTTGCAGGGTTCGGAGGATATAAATATAGAGTTGAAGTCTGATATGAAACGAAAAGACAGACATAGCTAGTTCGAAATAATTTTAAAAATACCAAATATTGAGCAAATTATATGACGGTATTATAATTTCTCAAACATGATTGTTTGTAAAGAGAATGGAAAATGAACCTAACGATACCATTGCAACCATTCAATTATTTCTATAAGCCATCATTATGCGTTAGCAGTTGGCATTTCACTTGTGTTTAATAGCTTTAATGCTATTTGCATTCCATCTAAACGACGCCTAGAAGCTATATCCGTCACTAATATTGCTTGCATTCTAGTGCATTTCAATAAACAGGAATTTTCTTTACCTTGCGATATAAATGTTTGATACGACGCGTTTATATTATAGTGAGATATGCAATATATTTTGTATTATTAATTTTATATTACATAAAATTACTATATTAAACCATGAACGATTTTAAAATTAGTTTTTTGTCAAACAGCCCCTTAAAAAGAAATAGAAATATTGACATTTCGTAATATAAAATAAAGGGCCTGATGACATGAAGAGAGTTTCTTGCCTCGAAGATACGATTGTCTAAAAAAAAGTGCGTGTAACGTTCACACGCGATGGAAGTAAAACTGCAGATGACGGTGTAAAATGTTCTTGAGATTCAGACATTTTCATTCAATAAAGAATCACTTATTTTTATAATATGATTTTTTTAATTCCTTTTTATCACTTGCACTTTTAGAAAATATTCTCTTATAAAACACGTGGACGTACAGATGCTATAAAATTAAGGTTATATTGGGTCAGCTGCATTCTGAGAGGTAGGGAGTATCCATAGCTAGAGTACCAAAATAGCTTACTTCGGTTATTCCCGACTTAAACATCGGAATATACTTACATCGACTGTACAAGCTAGTATACTGAAAAGACCTTATTTACTTGTATGTATAATTAAATATTTATACATAATTAATTCTATTGTATATTTTTTTATTATTATTATGCAATTTAATATTTTCAATTTAATATTTTTTACTATTTTTTTTTCTAAAATTTTGACTGATTTGTTTATAAACTATCTATTGACAAAATAAAAAATATTTGAAAACCGGATGGTACAGAAACGTGACGCCATATTGCCGTAACGGACTTCCGTTGCATTGTCATCAAGTTACCTCCTAGTCGCGCCTAAAGAAGTTTACTTCAACAAGAAAAAAAAATTGTAAACATACGATAGCGTACGTGGAAGGGCGATAATCGCCGGGTTATTGAATATCGACGTCTCTGTGAAAACAACATTTGAAAGCCAGAATTGTATTTCGAGAACAGCTAGTCACCAGTCGCAATGATGAGTGTAGTGCGCAAGGGTCTTTTAATTATCTTTGCTCTTCTAAGACAAGTGGTACCGCCATATAAACCTCCTTTCGACCTATTCATACTTTTCTTTAACATATTTAAATTCTTCTTAAATTGTGACGGCGCGTTACCCTTTCGCACGTCACTTCAATCACTCTTGTCATATCATTATAATAAATTAAATATCTCCGCATTGTAAATAAATAAAATAACATAAATTAACTTAAAATATACCGCGCCCGCACCATATAAATATATAACCCGCTCCGCACCGCAACTACAGTAAATAATATCATAATAAATTAATATTAAAATATATAAAATTAACACATATATAATATAAAATACTATAAACATAAAATACAATAAAGTGTGTGTGATAGTGGATAGTGGAGAAGAGGAGCCGTGTTTCATTCTCATTAACCAGGTAAGTGCGTGCTCGTTCCGATTCCCATTCCAAATTGTCCGCACTTCTTTTCCCACAAGTTTGATATAGTTCGCTTCCCGCTAAATCCAGCGCCGCCGCAACAACAAGAATTTATTAAACGAAAGCGAAACAAAGTTATTAGGATAAAACTTTGGAAAAAAGAAGAAACACGCGGTAACTTTTATAAGTTCAATGAATTTAATATTGTCAGCAGATCCAAATTTAAATAACTTTTGTGTCATTCTGAAGAAAAATACCGTGCTAATCACCGAGCTCGAATGATAAGTCTCGCACTCAAATCGGTTTAAACTGATTTGTATGATACTCGTATGAACTTGGAAAAAGTCACACGAGATTTAATTTAGACAAATTAGAAATCGTAGGCAAAATGTCTCAATGGGATTTGTGTCGTAGTGTAAACAAAATTTGGTGATAATTACCTTACGATTATCGTATGACATACTCGTAGGCGAGTTTTTGTTTTTTTGGTTGAATGTAAACAATGCGATTATTGTCTAAAGAGTATCGCTTACGAAAATAGTATACCAATTCTCGTCCCAAAACGTGCAATAAACTTTTTTCATATAAATGGCCCTTTATTGTTAGTAATTATTACAACAAATATTTTACCAACTGTTGAGACGTCCACATATGATTCCGAAATTGGAAGTTTAGTGTCTTTAACTTTTTTCTAATGGTTTTTCAGCACGATATGTCTCTTCCCTCATACTTCTCTATTCTAGCATACGTTCTATGTCACACCATAGATTATCATTTTATCATTCACGCGTTAGATTGTTAGCCAGCTCATTATTTAACATTAAATATATAATTTGTTGTATGTTAGGAGATGATGGGGATATGGCAAAAGTCCCAAATATATAAAGATGAAAAATAAAAACATTCACACAATACATCCATCTGTCTTTTGGCCAACCTTTACACCTTTGGTGGTGGTACATAAGAATGTACAACCAATCTTCCAGTTTAATTTTTTTATCACATGATTTTCATCCCTTCAGCTTACTTTTAATCTTCTCCTCCAATTTCATCAGAGGTTAGAATAATAATCCTTACAGTGAAATTATGAAGAGGTTAATGAAAGTAGATGAAGCGAAAAGTATTTGTAGCAAGTGAAGATTCATCGACGCTATTTATCCCTATGGAAAACAAGCATTTCAATATGTATGCACTATTTGTCCTTAGAACATTTTCGTATACAATGAAATTTAATTATGTTTCAACGTCTTAGACAACTTAAGCCACATCTAAAGTTATATATTACAGTAGAAAATGTTTTATATTAATCTATATATATAAAACATATATACTAAACTATAATTAAAATTTTATTCATAAATTTATCTGTATGTATATCCTTAAATTCCGTTTTTATGTATAAAGTTATATTGAGTATAACTCGCTACGCTATCGTAACAAAGTTTGTTACATATAAGGTCGACGTTATAAAAATGGGCGCTGGGCAAACCACATTTTATTATATATTATGTGGCCGTAATGTAATGTTAGACGTGGCACGGCATCGGGTGCAACATATTATGATCTTTGTACGAATACATACATGTCGCGTATGTCTTGACCTACTTGCAAGAGCAAGATCCTACGGTAAACCAAAGCGCAGGTCGATGCTGTGAAATCAGACTGATGTGGCTACAAATGGATTTCAATATATATGCGAAAGTCTGAGTTGAGTGTCTGAGTAGTTCTGAGAGCGACACTCGAACCGTTTATATTGATCAATGCATTCGGTAGAGGATTCAAGAAAATTGAGAAATTCAGACTCTTTATGCTAAAAACGAAAACGGAATTCGTTTGTTTATGTACATTAATTAGACTGTCGTAAAACCTAGCCAATTTTAGATCCATTTTCCATAGAAAATATTTGTCGATAGGAAACGAGATATTTGCAATAAATGTGTAAAAAGTTCGATTTTTTTGACCTTTGACCTTAGAATATCTGTAGTGTACCAAAATAAAGATTGTACAAGTTTATAGCTGACTATCTCTCATTCCGAGATTCTTGCCCTCATTTAACTAATATTCCTGGACTATTCTTGTTTAAAGAAAAGAGCAGGCTTATATAGGTTACATTGTACTAAATTTTTATGTTAGTGCTATTTGCAACCGGAAGATTAATTTCATTTTATCTCGCAAACTATCCCATTTCCTTTCAAGAAAAGTATTAAAATTAAAATGACTATATATATATTATATATGACTATATATGTATTATTAAAATGACAGCAAAACAGATTCAATATTCCTAATAGTTTTCCGTGAAAGATTAACAGAAAGACATATCGTGTTACTCGCATCGCATTTTTATAGACGATGAATTTTTAATCTATCTATAAACTTGAGAAATGACTGGTCTCATCCAAACTTTCACCCTCTATTTCAAATCGTCCTAGTTTTATTTATCTATCTCCCATCTATAAAAACTACATAAATGACAATAATGACAAAAGAACAAAGATTATATGATCAAATTGATCGTGTATTAGCAGAAGGTGATGTCAGGAGCCTTAAGAATAGACGAGCGTGCATGACAAGAGCTATGAATGTCAAAGAAGCAAGTGAGGTGTGTAAGAATAAGCCTGTATGGCACTCTGTTGTTCGTGCCTACCCCGCAAGGGACCTGGCGTGAAGTTATGTATGTATGTAACAAAGATTACCAAAAGCACCAAAATTACAGAAATAACCAAAATGGCAAATCGAAAAAAACCTATTCTAATTTTTGGGATAGCCTTTACTTACATAAATATATACCATTATCCCGAATAAAAAGTATCCCTTGCCCACCCTCAGTATTAAAGTTACATATATACAGAATTTTAGCCAAATCGGTCCAGTGGTTTTTTCGTAAAAGCGTAACAAACATATATACATACATATATATATATATATATATATATATATATATATATATATATATATATATATATATATATATATATATATATATATACCGACCGATGGAGTTACTTTCGCATTTATAATATAATAGGGAGATGCTTTCATTCATTTCAGGTCGATTGCCCATTCATCGTATGCATGACCTACGCATTCCACACCCCAGACAAGCTGTGTTTCATCCTCGATTTAATGAACGGTGGTGATTTGCACTACCATTTGTCACAGCATGGGGTGTTCAATGAGTCGGAGATGAAGTTTTATGCCGCTGAAGTCATATTAGGTACTTGATTTATATCCAATTGTACTTCAATCGTATGATGTTTTATTGTTAGTGAATAAGAATAAAAGAGACCTTGAGTATCTTTGAACTTTTTGACATGTTACAGCTTGATATGAAATTTTGCATTCCGATATTACCGACATGTGTAATATTTGCTTTGGGCAAGTGTGCTGAATATGTCATCTGTTCCCTTTTGTACTTGTTATTGCAGTAAAAAACAATAATGGCAAATATTTGGTCAAAAACTTAATGTGCTCTATCATCTGCTTGAAATTTTTGTCTCGTGATAAATGAAACTTTTTCAAATCAGGCTTTATTAACTTAGTCAAAATATGTTGGGGCGTCTGCTTATTTTTAAGATTTTAGCAATAAAAAATTTGAAACAGTTAACACGACAATGATGGAGACATCTATAAAGTCACCCAATATATTTTATCTATAAGTAACATAAAATAAATAAATATTATCATATTTTTATTTCTGTTAGGTTTGGAACACATGCACAAGCGCCACATAGTTTACAGAGATTTAAAGCCAGCTAATATTTTGCTCGATGAACACGGACACGTTAGAATATCGGATCTAGGTCTTGCCTGCGATTTCTCCAAAAAGAAACCCCATGCCAGTGTGTAAGTAAGAAAGCGTACTTAATTACGATTATTCGATACGAGTCTTGTTTTTAATATTATTCGAGGGTGCGCAAGTAGTTGTCTGTACTAAAATTATAGTATAAACATATCTAAAAGATGCTCTACATTCTTACGAGAACGTGACAAAGGAACACAATAACTTGTTCCACATCCTGTTGTGTCTCTGGCGAGAATGTGGAGGCAAAATTGGAGTATTGGCGTGTACAATTATTATTTTGCCAAACCTTTCAGCATGCTACCATTTTATTGAGAGATGGCAGAAGATTAGTATCTTAGAATGGTTTAATATTGTGATAATAAATTTTTTTAAACGTTTGATTTATTAATTACTAGCATCCGGGTTTGAGTGCGTTACATCTACTCAGCCTGATTATAATTTTAGTGAAATTGAAGTTAGTCATAAATTGTTATTAATGTCGATTGTGTATAAATCTTTTAAAGATCTTTCATTACATTGAAAAATGATTTAAATAACAAAAGTTTGTTATACTGTAAAAATAATGATTTCATACAAAAATAAAAATATAGGTGTATATAATACTTATAACTATTGAACAGATTAAAAATAGTAAGTTTTTAAATATTATATCATGTTTCCATACTTACATATTAACTATTTAAATCCTATTGTACAAAATGTTGATTTACATCGCTATTGTTCTAAGACTGTATTTTGATTTTATATATTTTGAATTAATTTTCAGTGGGACACACGGTTATATGGCCCCAGAAGTACTCTCTAAAGGCACGGGCTACGATTCGTCAGCTGATTGGTTTAGTTTCGGGTGTATGCTGTACAAACTACTGAAAGGGCACTCACCTTTCCGCCAGCACAAGACTAAGGATAAGCACGAAATCGACAGGATGACTCTTACTATGGTGAACATAATATATCTTATTATAATATGTGTTTATTTCTTTTTATTGTCTGTAATGTATCTTTTTTATAAGTTCGAAGATATACATTGCAAATACCAGATTAAGCAGGTTATGGTGTAAAAACATTCAGATCTTAAAATGAATTTGAAATTAATTAGCATATAGATAAATAATAAACTACAATTTATTTAAACCCAATTTGTATTAATAATATTTAATAGTAATAATAATTAAATTAATGTCTTGAAAGACATACATATTCATATTAAATTAATATCAAAACGCCAGTCAGTGTCACGCCACATCTGTAGATGTGTCAAATTTGTCAAGGGGCCTCTACGTGTTGACTTTCCCATGGCCCACACATTCCCTCCAAAAGTCTGGGCCATGTTTTATAGCATGTGGTCTTCACGGACATACAATATTAATAATCTTTTAATTATTATTGTTGATGTTTTTACATAAATATTTTAAAATGATCTGTACTACAATAATATTATCTCGTATTTGTTGTTGGAAAAGAATTAATCATGTATGCAAATAGATTTATAACGTGTTTCAGAATGTGGAACTGCCGGAATCATTCAGCCCAAGTCTGAAAAGCTTACTTGAAGGGCTGCTGCAGAGGGACATCAACAAACGACTGGGATGTAAGGGACGAGGGTAAGCAAGTCTTTTTTGATTAAATCACTCTTTAAGTGGTATTTATTATAACACCAGTGCACAAAATGTGTCTTAAAATTAGGAACTCTCACATCAGTCACAGTCTTCATATCCGTGACATAACGGAAAAACTGCAACATTACGTCGGCGTCAATGCAGTTGCTTGTAACAAATTTTTTGATATGTTTTTTCATCAATATTGTGATATATGCATATAATATGTAACAATTTTAACAAAAAAATAGTGTCACAAAATTTAACTGTAAGGTCCTATACTAACGCTGCCGATTATACTTTGATCTTTGATTGCCTCAATAAAAACGACAGATACGAAGAACCTTATATATTATATTGCAAGTTTGGAGCATAGTGAGTGTGGCTCATTCACAAGCGAGTTGTGGGAATTGTTGATTCAACTCACCACTGTGTGTTGAAACCTATAGAATCCATACATATTTTTAATCAAATTAAATAAAGTATTACAATTTAGTAACATGAAATATTATGACTTCAAGAAAATTGTTACAAAGCAGTTATTACTGACTGAAAACATACAGTGCTGACTTCCTATTGGCGTCATGTAAATGGTTTTGAAGTTAGTCCACTCCCCAAGTCAATATAATGTTGCTACTTTATTATCGTCAGATCATCAAATTAAGCCATGTTTCAATGAACTGTGTTTCAATGCGATTGTGTTTGTGTTATAGTGCCGATGAGGTCAAGGAGCATGTGTTCTTCGCGGGCATCGACTGGCAGCAGGTGTACCACCAGAAGTACACGCCGCCGCTGATCCCCCCGCGCGGGGAGGTCAACGCCGCGGACGCCTTCGACATCGGCAGCTTCGACGAGGAAGATACCAAAGGAATAAAGGTATATTATCCTAACATTAAGAATTCCACACAAAGTCACAAACACACAACCAACAACAAAACTTATACACATACTTAAACCAACGCGCACTACACGCACACTTTACAAACAAACTAAAAATTAATACCCAGGCACAGAAAGGAAAAAAAACAACACACATGGCACTAGATAGGATAATAATATAAGTATAGACATAAGGCCCACACTGCACACGCACTTAATGACATACATGCACGTATTAAAAATAGAATAAATTAATATAATAAGTTATTCGTAAGATACATGCACCTCAACACAAAAACACTAAAGGTCACACAGGAACCAAAATAACTATTAAGCTTGTTAAATTCTAAAAATAATAATAATTAAATCTAGAAATTAAGTTAAAAAGGGTACGGATCTCGAGTCCGTACAGTGGTTAATAATAACAATAATGATAAAAAACAGTAAGAATTAACAATTTGTTAATTGAGACACAATCAAACAGAATTTAAAGCGGGATGGAATTTAAAAAAACTATTTATAAATAATTGAGATACATTTTGTACATTATAATATTATAGTGTCCGGCACAATTCTTGAGCCGTCACCTTGGCCCACGAACAGTGATAATGCGGTTCTTTTTCTAAGTAATCCGTATTGTCCGTTCAAATAAGGGATAAAAACTTAATATTTTCGATATGTCGATAAACGGCATCACATTGCCTACACTCAATGCGTAAAGCGATTTTTAGTATTCCGTCCACCGCTCAAGATCCGTGCCGGGAACTAAACCAGTATAATCCATACTAGTATATTTCAAAATTATATGTCGTATACACTAAAATGCCATTTTTTGTTGTTTAAAATCTATGCATGTTACAATTTAGAAAGTCTTACCGGTATGCAAGTGTACCTAAATGAAGGGTATTCCAAATTTCAGCCTTATACAATCAACTAGTTTTGTTTTATGCACATTTTGTACATACATACATAACTTCACGCCAGGTCCCTTGCGGGGTAGGCACGAACAACAGAGCGCCATTCAGGCTTATTTTTACACACCTCACTTGCTTCTTTGACATTCATAGCTCTTGTCATGCACGCTCGTCTGTTCTTAAGGCTCCTGACATCACCTTCTGCTAATACACGATCAATTTGATCATGGAAGGTGTGTCGTGGCCTTCCGTGACTTCTGCATCCATCCACTTTTGCATTGTATATCTGTTTAGTCATTCTTTCAGCATACATTTGTTCCACATGCCCTAACCACCGGAGCATTCCTTTCCTTACCTTCATCTTCTTCTCTTTCAGACCAACTCTTGTATAAAACTGCACTTTTTTCTGTACGCCCATTTGTTATGTAGCCCTCGATATATATGTTATTTAGAAAGATAATTATACACAATAATGTTCACAGCTAACTGAAGCGGATCAAATGCAGTACAAAGACTTTCCGCTGGTGATATCAGAGCGCTGGCAAGGCGAAGTTGCGGAGACAGTCTTCGAAACCATCAACCAAGAGGCCGATAAACTTGAACAAAAGAAGAAAGCCAAGCAAAAACAAAAGTTTGATGCTGATGAAAAAGGTATGATCGTTCATCCACATTACTTGCAAAGACATGAATACACTTACATTTAATATAACTTAAATGTTACCTTCTAACATTAAAATATAGTGTTATTTGAGACATTAAACAAATAAAACAAGAATGGACGCTGGAAAGACTGGTGGCGCCGATTATGTCACAAAAGTGTGTTATGAGTTGCGCTATTTTTACTGGACTATTTTTATTCTTTAATATACATGATCCATGCTTTTTACATGAACCCTTTAGAGAAGAGCATGATTAAGGAAAAAATAAAGCTTGAGGGCAGATTTCATTATACTGTTTTTTTTTTTTTTTTACTCTTTGAATACAGCAGACAGGTTGAGAGCCGCCCATCTGATGGAGGGTAGTTAGCGGTCGTTTGCAAAAGCAGGGGTATTGTCAATGCATCATCAGCCTTTTTGGGGACTGGTACCTGGCCACTGATGCCAGAACACAACTTAAGATTATTATGGAAAGAAAGAAAAAAATATTTGAAGAAATAGTTACGTACTTACATTGCTCACATGTATCTAAAAATAAAAACATATTTTAAGAAATGGGGATTGTTCACAAAAAATTACCCTCTGATTTTATATTTTTATTACATAAAATAGGGTATATTAAGATACTAATTTGAATATTTTTGTATTTTAAGCGTTAGTTTTTTTATAATTCGACTTTAAAATTATTTCTCCGCTGACGTCATAAGGGACAAGTTTACATTGATTTCTTTGCCTAGAAAACAAAAATAATAAAATTAAGTTTTATCTATATATAATCATAGTAATCTGTGCTACTATTTAAATGTCACTGTCATTACTCATTACGTATCGTGATCATTTTAGTGTTTTTTATCGCTAGGCTTATAATTTTTCCTGTTCAACCATCATTATTTTCTATTGTTATCGTTAAATTTTTTAAAGTTGTCTTTAGGGAAAATCCATGTCATAGAACTTAAATCAAATAATGAACAGCTAAAATTTTTACACCTGAAGCAGGCAAACAGGCAGACGGCCCACCTGATTGGATTTAGTAAGGTCAAATAAAGGTCAAACGCATTTCTTACAAAATACAAGAAGATCGTACGTTTTTTGGAATTTTAACTAGCCAGAAATGATTAGGGATGCTATGCCTCGAAATGGTTTTTCAAATTGCTAGATTGAAAAAAGTGAACAATCCCAATTGTATGCCGCATTTTCCGCAAAAACAAGGTTTACACTCAGTTACGTTATGACGACATGCTTTAAACCAGGAATGGTAACTATCCAGGATCTTAATGTCTTACTACCTGGCTGTAGGTTGTTTGGTCGCCTCTGATGACAGGCCGCATGAATTATTCTTTCTCAGTTCCGGGCACAGATAGCAATAATTTAAATTGTTTTAATTTTCTAGAATCTGATTGCATCCTCCACGGCTACATTAAGAAACTCGGCGGTCCATTCGCGAGCGCATGGCAGACGCGCTACGCGAAACTGTACCCGAATCGATTGGAATTGCACCTCGAGAACAGCGCTAAGCCCGAGATGATTCTACTCGACACCGTGGAAGAGGTGTCTTCTGACTTAGTGTCCATAAAGGGCGAACAGTGTATCGTATTGCGCACAAGGAACGATACGAAAGTCGTGCTTACCAACACTGTAAGAGTCTAATATTTTACATAGTTTAATACAAATTAAAAATTCCTCCTGATGTACCTGCACAGTAGCTCAATTTTAGTAGCGTGCAACAGTGTTAACTGTAGTGTGCAACAGAGCTGAGAGTGCATAGCAAGCATTGCCATTTACTCTTGTGAATAAATTTCAACTTAGATTATTTAAATTTCAAAAACCAGTTTGCACTTTTTTTTGCACAAAAAGAACTGTTGATCAGAATTATAAGTTGTGTAAAACTGTACTAACTATCACAATCATATGATTATTTTTGCATGACTTGTAGTTAATTGTGTCTTATGTTAATTAGTCTCGAAGATACATTTTTATCAAATTTTATATAAATTGGTTTTGCATTTGAGGACTTTTAAAGTGAAAAAAAGAATTTATTTTCACCTTTATTTTTCGATATTACAAAAAAAACTATAATCTTTGTTTGTAGAGAAATATATAATTTAGCATCATAGTAATGAATAGGAGAAGCTGAAAATGGATCGGTGAAATTATGACTTAAATTTCTTATGAGTGTGATAGCGTTTTAAATTAACATTCTATACTTGTTTGTTTGCTGGCTACAAAAATTATAGGGATATAACTTTTGTACGGTGTAACCGCACAGGTTAGCTGCGACTTCCGCGGACGCGTCGAGTCAGTTCACGACCATCACGCGCCGATGACACTCATGTCATTTTGAACTCAATTAAACTCGTTTATATCAAGTTATCTTTCATTTATTACGGTGTTGGGATTCACCCAACATCTTATGGTCCTTCGAGCGTAGCCCGCTGGCCTATCAAGGACAATTTCGATTAATTGTGGCTTACTAATAGTGGTGAAAACGGACTCATTCATCATATACTCAAGTGTGCCAACGCAGGAGAAAACATCTTCCAGACTTCGTGCGGAGCTCCAGGTCTACACTCAAGTAAGATCTTTCCGATTTTATATTTTCATCATAAATATGTCATCAATGGAAGACTTGCTAGCTACTCAAGAACAGCTGTATGGAGCTATAGAAAATCTGTATTCAAACTTCAAAAAGACGGGTCTGAAAGAAAGACTGCGGAATATATCAAACGTAGAACTGATACGTTGGATTCATATTGGGCCGAATATAATTCAAACCATAATAAACTCTGTGGGTTTGGAATTAAGTCTCATTCTTATTTTACATCTAATCAATTCGAATCTGTCAGGGAATATTACTCAAAAATCAGGGCTATAATTCAAAATTATTTAATCAGGGAGGAATCAAGACCTCCAACGCCGCTTCTCAAACCTGCAACGCCATTAGGTGTATCAAGGGCAGTCACTAGTAAGGTGGAAGAAATGCTCAGAAAACAGCAGAGCAATTTCAAGGCATTCAGACGCACACTCAGCGCAATTGACCTTGACTCCCTATCAGAGAAATGGGAGTTTGAAGACATTCAGAAGTCAGTCCAATCCAGGTGGACGGCTATCGATGTCCTACACTGGGAAATCGATAGCGAACTTCTCGAAGAAAACGAGGAGTACGAAAAAACATTCAGCATGTACGAGAAGAAGTACAACGAAGTAAAAAAGAGCATCAGCTCTAAGATATGGTCACAGGACTATAGGGAAAAGTCTACACCAGTCATAGATATTCCCACATTCAGTGGAAATTATCATCACTGGATGTCATTTAAAGACTTGTTCTCGGAGGCCATACACAATAATCGATCATTGTCAAATGCTCAGAAATTACAATTTCTAAAGAGAAAACTTAAAGGCGAGGCTGAAAAATTAATTCAACATCTCCATATCACATCAGAAAACTATCAGATAAGTTGGGATATTCTAAATCATAGATATAACAACGTTAAGTTAATATTAAATGCTCATCTTCACATATTCATGAACTTTCCTACACTGCAGCAGCAGTCTTTTTCAGCTATTAAAAAGATACATGACACCACTAATGAGTGCCTAAATGCGATTAAAAACTTAGGAGTCGATATATCAACGTGGGACCCTATAATTGTGTACGTACTGACTCAAAAGCTGGACGCAGACACCCATAGCGAGTACGTCGAATCGTTCAAAAACCCGCGAGAGGTGCCATCTCTTCGGGAGCTTTTGGAATTTCTTGAGACGAAATTCACGTCTTTAGAAGCTTCTAAACGCAGGCCAGAAACATCAAAACCCTCTCAGAAGGAGATACCTCTAATATCAATCAAAAAACCGCATTTTTACAATTCATTATCCACTAAAAAGAACATCAACCATAATTCAAATAAAAACATGTTTACATTTAAGCAACTAAGTTGTCCAGTTTGTAGCGAAAATCATGCTATATTTAAATGTAATACATTTCTCCAATATCAACCGGACATCAAAGGAAAACCGTAAAACAATTGTCATTGTGCAAAAATTGTCTTTATAATCATGAAGATAAATTAGTTTGTCCTTCAAAGAAAAGGTGTAATAATTGCGGCGGTGAACACAATACATTATTGCACGATGCCTTTGGCATACATCAAAGCGCATCTATTATTTCAAACACGACACCGCATTCTCTTCAGTCTCAGCAAATAAGTACTAATGTGCTTACAGGACATTCCGGTGAAATATTACTCGCCACTGCATTGGTCAAGGTGCAAGCAGTGGATGGAACATTTCATATCATGCGTGCTCTTATTGATCAGGGTTCCCAAACTTCGCTCATATCAGAAAATGCAGCACAGATCTTAAACTTGCCGCGTAAACGATGTAAGGGTATTATTTTCGGCATAGGAGCAAAGGAAAACGGATGTAAGGGCATGACTACACTATCAATTTCATCTAGATATAATGATGACTTCATTTTTCAAACAGATGTATTTATTATGAAGCATTTGGTGAATAACTTACCAATAAATCATTTGGCAAACCATCATGGTCTTATATTGAAACCTTACAGTTGGCAGATCCTGAATTTTACAAAAGCCGTTCAGTAGACATTTTATTAGGAGCGGAAACTTACAGCTCCATTATTCAAGGAGGTGTAATCAAGGACACTGATTCAATGCCAGTTGCTCAACAAACGCGACTTGGATGGATTCTATGTGGAAACGTTCAATCATTTCAATGCAACGTGGTCAGTATCAATGTGGAGGACATTCAGAATTTTTGGGCTATTGAGGACATCAAAGAGGACTCAATGTTATCAGAAGAAGACCAAAAATGCGTAGACTTCTACGAATCTACCACAACACGTCACTCAGACGGAAGATACATTGTACGTTTACCGATGCATCCAGAAACAGAAGAAAAATTGGGTGAATCAAAGCCGAAAGCGGTGGCTCAATTTTATCAATTAGAGAAAAAGTTTAAAAAACAAGATAACATCGCAAAAGATTATAAATTATTCATCAATGAGTATATCGCCTTAAATCACATGCATCTGACACTCTGCAACAGTACACCGAGTTATTACATGCCGCACCATTGTGTACAACGCGCTGATTCAGCAACTACGGCACTTCGTGTTGTGTTCAATGCATCGCAAAAAACTAGTACTGGAGTTAGTTTAAACGATATTATGTATCGTGGTCCTAATCTACAGAAGGACTTATTGTCCTTAATTTTAAAATGGAGGCAGTATCAATATGCTTTCACAGCTGACATCGAAAAAATGTTTCGGCAAATCATGGTACACCCAGATGATCAGCATTTTCAGAAGATCGTTTGGCGGGATTACCCTGAAAAGTCACTAAAGGACTATCAGCTATCTACTGTCACCTATGGAACGAAGTCAGCACCCTTCCTGGCAATGATGACGCTTCGGCGGCTAGCCCACGATGAACGTCATAGGTTCCCCGTGGCAGCGAAAGTACTTGAGGAGCAGTTCTACATGGACGATCTCCTTGGTGGAAGCTTCAGTATCAGCTCAGCGAAATTATTACAAAATAATCTCATCAAGCTACTCAAGGCCGGTGGTTTCAACCTCCGTAAATGGTCTTCGAATGCACCTCAGCTTGTAGAAGACCAAGATAATTTCAATTTTAAGCATCCAGAGTCCACTAAAGCACTGGGGCTCACTTGGAATGCGAAAGATGACACCTTCCTTTTTCAATGTAAAATGACGAGGCAAACGTCATTGCGACATACCAAGCGGTCGTTGCTAGCAGAAATCTCTAAGCTTTTCGACCCACTGGGATGGCTATCGCCTGTAGTTGTTCAATTAAAACTACTTTTTCAAAACGTCTGGGTCATAGACTTGAAATGGGACGACAAAGTACCTGACAACATTCACTCAGAATGGATTAAGTTGAGATCAGACGTAGAAAATATCAATCAGATAATAATACCCAGGTGGATTGGTTGCGGTGAAATGGACAATATTCAACTACATGGTTTCTGTGACGCGTCCACAAAGGCTTATGCTTGCGTGGTATATGCACGGATATCTCGACAAGAACAAGTGTTTATCTCTTTAATTGCCGCCAAAACTAAGCTTGTTCCGATCATCAAGACGAAGGAAAAGGACACCAAGGTATCATTGCCAAGGTTAGAATTATGTGGGGCTCACCTACTTTCTAAACTGATGGTCAAGGTCATTCAAAGCCTTAACGCACACCCTACAGAAATATATGGTTGGTGTGATTCAACAGCTGTATTAGGTTGGCTGCAAGGAGAACCAAGCAAATGGAAGCCATTTGTGGCCAACAGAGTTAAGAAGATAACTGCCATTATGACGTCATCGTGTTGGCGATACGTAAAGTCAAATGAAAACCCAGCTGATTGCGCCAGTCGTGGAGTATGTGTCAAGCAACTACTAGAAAATTCACTCTGGTGGAACGGTCCTAGTTGGTTATCATCACCAATTCAGTCAAGTCAATTTGAAGAAAATAGTTACACTACAGATTTGAGACAAAGAAGTGTAATCTATTTATTGTTGCCACGCAATATACGAACGACAACATAATTCAAATGCTAATAAACAAATATAGCAGTTTTACTCGGGTAACACGAGTACTGGCATGGATATTACGAGCAATATCGCGTAATAAAGTTCAAGGTTCATTTTTATCAGTTCAAGAATTGCAATATGCAAAACTCAAAATTATCAATATGTTCAAGCAGAACAATTTTTAGAAGAAATCCATGACCTTCAGTGTCAAGGAAAAGTACGTCCCAAAAGCAGATTACTTCAATTTAATCCATTTTTGGACAAAAATGGTTTGTTAAGAGTGGGGGGCAGACTTAGAAATAGCCATATAAGCGAAGAAATGAAACACCCACTTATCATTCCTCATGACACTCGCGTAACAGAGTTGTTGATAGATCAAGGACACAAGTCCACATTTCATGGAGGTACGCGCCTTACCTTATCATGGCTAAGGCAGACATACTGGATTCTTGGTGGAAACAGAGCTGTCAAAAAGCGTCTGCGTTCATGTGTCTTGTGTAGAAAGCACAATCCCACCAAGCTACGTCAGCTGATGGGAGATCTGCCTGAGGCAAGGACAAATCCATCGAGACCTTTTCATCACACGGCCGTTGATTTCACGGGATTTGTGGACATAAAAGCAAACAAGGGGAGAGGTGTAAAGACTTCAAAAGGATATGTAGCAGTGTTTGTCTGCATGGCAACAAAGGCCGTTCATTTGGAGCTCGTGTCGGACCTCTCTTCGTCTAGCTTCTTGGCAGCATTACGAAGATTATCAGCAAGAAGAGGCGCTCCGCGTCACATGTATAGTGATAACGGAACAAACTTCGTTGGAGCAAATAAAGTATTATCAAAAGAATTTTTTAACTTAAAATCAATTATATCAGAAGATTTTCACAGTGAAATCAGTGAAATGAATATAGAATGGCATTTCAATGCCCCGTCATGGCCAAGCGCAGGAGGCTTATGGGAGAGTGCAGTTAAGAGTCTGAAGTATCATTTAAAGCGGGTAATAGGCGATCAGAAGCTTACTTACGAAGAGTTTTCGACTATTCTTACTCAATTAGAATCATGTCTTAACTCTAGGCCACTATGTGCTATATCGGAAGATCCAGACGATATAAATTACCTAACTCCTTCTCATTTCCTTGCGAGTGGACCTCTTCTCACTATCATTGAAACCGAAAAGGATGAGAGAACAAGATGGCAACTTGCTCAAAAGATTTTCCAGGATATTTGGAAACGTTGGCGTTCCGAATATTTAAGTCAATTGTCATCAAGATCGAAGTGGCAACAGTCACAACAAAATATGAAATTAGATGACGTAGTAATCATACACGACGCTAACTTACCTGCCGGCAAGTGGGCGCTGGGTCGAGTCATAGATTTACACCCAGGCAAGGATGGATACGTCAGAGTCGTATCGGTCAAAACCAAAACTGGCACCTTGAAGAGACCTATAATCAAGTTATCGGTTTTGCCGGTGAAGTCCGAAGATCAAGTCAACACTTCAATAATTCAAAAACCTTCATCAGTAACGTCTGATAATCAAGAAAAAACGGTCCCAAGCAAAAGGGTCTCGAGTTTTAATATTATTTCAAATATTTTATTGTTATTTATGTTGTTCCTATATTCAGTAGAAGGAGCATACAATATTTCACGTTATCATGATCAAAAGGGCCTTTATTTCGATAAAATTTCAAATATGCGTCTTATTCAAGATCAGTGGAAGATAGTTGTGTATTATGATATGCAACCGTATTGGCAAGGCTCACGTGTGTTTAATGTTTACATGACACACCTTGAGACATTATGTAATCAAGAACAAAGGAAATCCCACTGTGACGTGGTTATGTTGCAGCTACGTCACGGATTCATGGAACTAGAGTACTACGACGGCATGCTGCTCAATCAGCATTTCGAAGCAAGGACGCGCTCGCGCTCAAGGCGAGGTCTTATCGACGGTGTCGGTTACATTGCTCATAGCTTGTTTGGAGTATTAGATCAACATTTTGCCGAACAATATCAAAGGGATATAACATTAATTAGAAATAATGAAAAACATTTAGGATATCTCTGGAAAAATCAGATTTCTATCATAGAAGCAGAGAATAACTTGTTAAAACGAGTTGAAAGCAACATGAAAAAACAATACAAGATTTTCAATCAACATTTATTAAATAAAGAACACTCAGTCTCCACATTAAAAATAGTGTAGTGCAAAAAAATGTAGTGCAAAATAGTGTAGTGCAAAAAAATGTAGTGCAAAATAGCGTAGTGCAAAATAAGTGTAGATTTAGTGACCCGAATCAATAATGTCGGTCTCACCTTGTAATATCATCTACTAATCTAGTTTTTACTTCACTCATTCTAACCACTCATTAATTCATTTCTTCTCGCCCCCGGGAGTATGTACGGTGTAACCGCACAGGTTAGCTGCGACTTCCGCGGACGCGTCGAGTCAGTTCACGACCATCACGCGCCGATGACACTCATGTCATTTTGAACTCAATTAAACTCGTTTATATCAAGTTATCTTTCATTTATTACGGTGTTGGGATTCACCCAACAACTTTACTATAGCAAAAAGGCACAAATAAAAATTACCTAATTTTAATCTTCACTAACAAGTGGCCATATTAATTATTTTCGAATCAAAAATAAAATTTCAGGATGAGATTGGACTGAAAGAATGGGCGTTGTCCCTGCGATCAGCGCACAAGTGCTCCCAGGAGTTGTTGGCGTCGATGGCGAAGAAGGCGGGCAAGATCTACGGCACGGACGGCGCCAAGGAGGGCGCGGGGCGCGGCGCGCCCCCCCCGGCCGCCCCGCTGCCCCCGCGGCCCCCCAACGGGACAAACTAGCAGGAGCCTCCCGCGCCCAACAAGGGCGCGAAAATGTTCCGCCGCTCCAAGAGCGCAGCGCAGCTCATCAAGTAGACCAACATCCGCTCAAACTACCGACCGTACGGTTCTGCCCCAGTGAATAGTGTGGTGTCATGGAATGTGCTTATAGTGGTACTGTGGAACATTCCAGTGCGGTGTAGTGTCTCGTAATTTTGACATGGAGAATATGCTATGACCGGTACTGTACTCTCGATAGTGACATATGTACCTCCCCTCAATGTATTGAAGGTATGGTATAGACTGACTATAATACAGAGAATTCATGTTGTGTGAATGTTCTGTAATGAAGTGCAGAAATTTTTGGAACATTATTACTGATTCGCATTGTCATAGTTTCTGCATTGGCTGGGGTCAGTCGACTCCTCGCGGCCATTAACATTTGCAGAATGCCATTGTTCTTAGTATATTCAGCACTGAACTTGATGATCTGTCTAATTGTAAACCACTATACAGCAAATGATTTTTAATAGAAAACTATTTCATATACAGTATTCACTAAGACCGGTCATAAAGTTTAGTATGGAATATACAGTAAGGGGTCATCCACAAATTACGTCACACCAATCTGGAAGAAATCGCTAATAGCGATAACACAGATGTACTGCAAAATTTTATTTCTGTTAGCTGTATCTTTTGAAACACAATAAAGCATATTCATTCATTCATTCAATCAATGATTTTTGATCCCTCCTCGGTCCTTATCACAGTTGGTCACATTCATAAGACCTCCCTCTCTAGTGTGTCATCACATATTTTACATCAAGAAATTATAAAATTAAAAAAGGGAGCTCCGTTATTAGCTTAATGTATTGAATTGCGAACTGTGACATCACAAAATTTTGGACCCATTGTCACAGAATGTCGCACTTCGACGACGCCCTCCCCTTCATGTGTGACGTAATTAATGGACAGCCCTTAAGAATGTGTAAACTATTGTAAACTAAAATCGCTATTAGTTTGTATTAGTTTCCTCAATATATTGCGAATTGTATGGAGGTGTCGGAAATAATTTAAAGGTCCGCGCTAAGGGGAAGATGCGAATCCTACCGCGTGTTCCCCCACCGCTCATAGAGCTGAGGACTATAGTGACTATTAGGACTGCCAATTATTAATAATGAATGCTGTTTGCATTTTCTTGTTGTACGAATTAATGTGATAGGAGCGATCAAATCTAATACATAAAATGTATAAAATATTTATTTCATTTACCAGCAGTGATTTTTCGATTGTGGATAAAATAACTTTTGTAATCATTTGCACCAATTAAAATTTTGTAATTATTAAAGTAACATTCTCTGGATGTCGTATTTAACTCTATAGTAGGTATTGTAAAAATTTAATAACTTATAAATCAAGTAGATAAGCATAGTGTTTACTGGATATATGTTTGTGCAATAGTTCAAGAATATATTAATGAATAGTGAGAGTCGATTAACGGCTAATTAGGGAATGTCTTGACAATTTTAAATGCAATTGGATTGGTTGTTGTGCATATAATTATAGGAGCTTCAAATTAATCGATTTATATAGTGGTTACAAAATTCTTGCACTTCAGTTATATCTCTGACTATTGCACATTGTTGATGATATTTCATGATTTTACTTTTGCCCATGGCTCTCTGCAAATATTTATTTAGTTCTTTGCTAGTTACATAATATAGTTCCTTCAAGGGGAACAGAGGAATACTTCAACTAGTACGATGATGCTTTTATTAGTAATCCATTTTTATTTTTTAAAAGTTGATACAAATATGTAATCCTAATATATTTCTATGGGTGAAAGGCTATTTGTTTTAAACAATATTTTTGAAAATTATCGGGAGAAAAGTTTAAAGTTTCAAATGACCCAGAAAAACACAACACCAATGAACTATGTACCATACAAAAAAAAGAACATCTATAGATTGAAACTAGACATCAGGTTCTTTATATTTGTTTAAGTTGAGACTATGGGATGAAAAAATCCTCCGTGTTGTCTTACACAAAATAAATATCCTTTCACCCCTCCATTTCGAGATGTTCATAATATACAACAAACATATTGAGGGCTTCATAACAAATGGGCGTACAGACAAAAGTGCAGTTTTACACAAGAGACAACATTATGAATAAAACAAAACTAGTTGTATAAGGCTGAAATTTGGAATACCCTTCTTTTTAGGTACACTTGCATACTAGTAAGACTTTCTAAATTGTAGTATGCATAGTTTTTAGTGAACAACAAAAAAATGGCATTTTTGCATATACGCCTATATGTTATGAGGGTTTCATATGATATGAAAAATTGATTTCTGTATTGATGCACTTATAATTTTTTTTACTGAATTTCAATTTATGATCTTTGTAAATGCATAAACGTCAAATCACATCAAACAAGGTGTTTGTCACATTTATATACTGTGAATGTTTCAAACACATTTAAAATTAATGTATTACACACAAAGTGCAATATTAAAATTCAAATGTAATTTAAAAAACATTTATAGTTTTAGTGATTAGAATGTCATCTAGTTGAAGGAGATTTGTCTTGAATCCCTTTTCAACTATGCCCAGAGGACTAATGTGAGTTATCACTTTTGTTTAATGAATAGTACTTAATACATTTCTATATGTTGGGGTCGAAACCCAACTGTTCGCATTAAGTTTCAGTGTAATTTATATACAAAAAATATATATAGAAAGCAATGTAAGTAGATCTAATGAATTAAAAAAAATCTCTTTTCATATAATATTTAGAGGCAATACTTTTCTAACAACATTTAGGTGTGGTAATTAATAACAATAGTTTTAAAGGCAATATTTAGAGAAATTAAAAAATGCATGTTCAGTGTCCATGGATTTATGTGGGGAAGTTGATTTAAGTCGGATTTCTACATCTTTCTACCCATTCTTTTATCTTACCACTCGTACAAAATTGACGTGACTTTTATGAGGTTTGTCAAATTTAATAGTAATACAATTGAATGGATATTAAGGGGTTACCTATTACCAAAATAGAGTTCGAGTCTCTCTCGCACATTTTTTTGAAAATATATATTAACAAGCTTTGCTTATGACAAATCTGTAGTCGTCAAAATGATTTTTTTATGAAATTCATAATATTTATGTTAAGATTTATAGATTACAGATGAGTTGTAAGTAAATTCGGTTAATTTATATCCTCAAAAGTTTAGGTATTTCCTTAAGGTAGAAGATACGAAATCGGCTGTTATTATTTATTCCATAGGCGATTTACGGTGGCCTGGCCAGAATGACATTTGTATGTTTTGTAACTGTATTTCAATGCAATTGTTATTTTTTATACAATTATGTTTCGTGTCTGATGCAGGGGCTAATTATTTAGAATCCTTTAGATAAACGTCTCTTTAAGTGTCGTAATCTACTTGAACGTTTTCTAACATGATATTAACTTTTAATACTACTTAATTTAATTTAATATCTGTTTTATTATGCTCTAAAACTGAATTCATTCCCGAGTATAAGCAATAAAATCCACGAAAAAACATTAGGAGTGATATAAAAGTGTAGCTCTGAAAAGTCCCTAAATCTAAGATGTGACTAAACAGTGCCACAAGTAGAAACGACTAACGTTTTGATATTGAAAAAAACTATAGTTTCCGGCACGGATTTTGAGCAGTCGGCGCAATAATATGTGTAATATGATGCGATTTACTGACATATCGATAATATTACAATAATTCATACTTTGAAAATGATCCGGAATTTCACTTAGCACAGTTCAAGGTCACCGCTCAAGAATCATGCCGATTATGCCATATTTCAACCGACGTTTTATTATTTAAATAATTTCATTTAGATGTTTCGAGTCTTCTTAATCATTTTCTTTTTACTGTAGTTTTTTAATTTATTTAAAAGAAAGAAAATAATTTATTTAGGACAGCTAAACTAATATAAAGCTAAGTGTTAACAAATGTAAACTTAAACACAGAACTTGTTCTAAAAAGGGCATCAGTCTCAGCAGAATTAAAAATATGTTTTAATAAACAAAACTTAAATGCCTACTTGAAGTTCGTACACGTCATTGCGTAGACACGATTATAAGGTTCACAGACAGAGCTGAGACGGGAGCTTAGCGCTCTCATTTCTCATTCGAGCTTGCCATTTCTTTTACACAACACCTTAAATGTAATAAACGTTAACATTTGCTGACTGCAAATTCGCCGAATAATTCACTAAGATCTAATTTCTTTTTTTTTTTTTTTTTTTTTTTTTTAATAATTTATACTAATATAGGTTTAAAGTAATACAAAGCAATACACGATATGAGGTCAACTAAAATATACATGATCTACATATTAATAAATAAATTATAAGACCAGTGATTGATTGCGCTATCATATAATATGTGGAATATCAATATTGATATCCAAATAACTATTAACTAATAGGAAATTATGTTATTAGTTAGATTAAAATGCAGGTGAGGTAGAGCTAAATGATTAATAGATTGTCTACAAACTATATTTTAATAAATGTACTGAAGTAAAATGAATCGATTCTATTTAACCACGTTTTTCTTAGATAATGGCGACTATGTTTTGAGGCTTCCCAAAATTAAAACAATTTCTGGTGTGTTTTGATCGCTTTTGTGATCATTTGTACTTTCAATTTAATTAAAAAGTTATGAATAAAAGGAATTGTAATATTATATACAAGGTAATTTATATAAATTAAATAATTTTGTAACTGCTCGAAGAATATGGGCGTTTAAAAAGTAGTAGAAATATAAAAAGGAAAGCCAGCCTGGAATAATAATTCCCAAGCAGAAAGAAAAGGCCTTGGTTCGTGCGGTTTCAAGTTTACACAGAACAGAAAGTATATAATTTACTCTCATTAATGATCTCTTTCACTTGCGTATTGCTGTCGTATTCGCACATTCGAATCGGCTGGTCCGAATTAGCCCCCCCCCCTGATTTTTTTCACATTTTTAAAGGCCTTGTACAAACTAGAACCATTTACATATCGACGCTTGAAAGGCAATCATGACTAAGCGACATTGAGTAAACTTTACAGGAGATCGATTTAAAGTTCAAAAATAAAAAATATAAATCATAACATTTCGCCTAATTGTTCGATTAAAATAATTTTAACACTGGTAGAAATATTTTAATCGAACAATTAGGCGAAATGTTATGATTATACGATTGATTAATGAAAAGAACAAATAATTTTTCTGAGTATGTAGATTAATTATTGATAGGGGGAGCTTCAAGTATATCGGAATGATTTTGTGAAAGGAACGTGTGATGATAATTATGGCCACATACATGTGAGAAGCTAACGCGTCTTAGTGAACTAGAACTAGGTTTGTAGATAATCTTCCAGTGTATTTGTCTGGTCGTTTAGCAATATTCATAGACATAGTTAATGTTTTATGTAGTTTATATTATTTTTTGTTTACGATTAGATGCTAGTCAAACGATTTTATTACACTGAATTGATTTTTTAAAATGAAATTAAGTAATTTAAAATATAGATAATTTAACTGTTCGAACAGTATTATAGGTTAGTAGATTATTTCTTAATGAAGTCTTATCTAATGTGATAATATGTTCTATAAAGTTTGCACAGTGTAGGTATCTGAAATATTACTTAATTTTCCCATCATGTATTAATTTCCTTGTAAAAAGTTTAATAATTACAATGTATATGTATTTAAGTCAACATAATATGAATAGTACTCACATCACATATTAAGACTAGACTACATACATAAGTAATTCTTCGTGTTTACAGATAAGTAGGAGCCTATTTATATAATATAATAATTCATAGAACTAGTTGCACCAATTTATGTTATCAATTATTTATTTATTTTGTGTGGTAAGGAAATTTACACAATTGAAGACATGAGTGGATGAAGGTGATAAGTCGCATAATTCCAATTCTGAGTAAATCAAGATAAAAGTTTACTTTTATTTGAAACTGAACTTAACACCTTTTTGAACTTTTTATTTTTTAAATATGCATTATATCTATGGTCTAAGGTCTGTAGTAATTTAGTATCGACTTATAATCTTCATCTACGCAAAAGAAGCAAAAAACCGAATATGCGACATATCACCTTCATCCACTCACATCTTCAATCATAAGTTAATGGACGAATAACTTGATCATAAATATGCATAGTTGGCTGGTAAGTTCGCGCGTATACCAAATTTTTAGCCAATCACGTGCTTTATAATCTTATCTCGCGTTCACTGGTTGCCGCTTTCCTTCTTATTCATCACGTCAATTAGATTTAATTATTTGAATGGTCAGTTCCCAAGTGTTACAAATGCATAGCCAATCACTTGATTTCGAATATTTGAATATCTGAAAACCAGGTGGTAGGGCATTGGCGCGACTGGATGGCTACCACCACTGGTTTCGAGTATGCCGTCATAACAACCTTAAGTTGTGTTCCGGCATTAGTGACCAGGCTCCAGTCTCGCAGCGCTTTTGTAGCACCTTTGGTGTTGCAAATGTTCATAGGCGATGGTAACCGCTTTCCATCAAGTGGGCCATCTGCCTGTCTGCTGAACTCGTGCAATAAAATAAAATGACCTGAATGGCGCGATGAATGAGAACGAAAGCGGCGTTCAATGAGAGCAAATTGAGAGATTGCAGTAACTACGTGATTGGCTAAGCATTTGGAAGACGTGCCAGCTTATCATCCTACTATTGTGCATGTGGGCAACTTTATCGTGTTTGAATATAATTCGTAACAAAATTTTGACTTTTATCAATATTGTAATGAAATATAAAATTAACATATTAAACATATAAACTACAAAGGTTTCAATTGATGCAATAACTGGTGCAACCGGTCTGTAAAAGCGTTTATCTGTCTGAAACGTACAGTCGTGGTACGAAAAGGTGCGTTACCTTAAAGTCTACTTTTGTTTTCACGAGTACAATAAACAGTAAAGCCAACATGTTAATTAATGTTACGTTTATAAAACATAGAAACGTGAAAAAAGATAATTGCAATGATGACAATGACAGATACTGAGTTTAGCAATAGTTTTAATCATCAGAAACCAATTAAAAGGTTTTACATCTTTAAACAACTTCCTTAGACAAGATAGAAAATCAAACAATTTTGATCTAAGTAATTTTACAAATTATTGTCAAACAGTTAAATATAATATTCTGTGGAACAGTGTGTTCTGTGACTTGGTTTGATGGGGGAACATGTGCTTGTGGAATATGCGAACATTTTCATACCACGACTGTACATACTTTATATCAAGTTTTGTAATGAATTAATAGGCCAAAGTAGCGGAAGCTATAACATACATTCCGGCATGCCAAATTAGTTTTTAATGTTGGTAACATAATGCATTTAACGGGACTTTATATATTCTATTTATTTCATCTTACTTCCAAGGTCTTTTGTATTGTAAATTTGGTTAATTTCTCTAATATGTGTTAGAGCAAACGTAATAGGTTTAAATTGTAAGAATGGCGATCAGCTAACTCTGCATCAGACATTCTGTTACATACCTCTGTTAGAAAATATTTTTGTGAACCTACATTAAGTGTAGTAAATTGTTTATTTAACCATCTCTGTGTTTTTATTTGTATATCTCTGTTATAATCATCATACAGTCTGTACCTTATATTTCACAAAATGGACAGTACTGTATGTCCTCTTATGGTAGGTTCCTCTATCATGGCGTTCCACTAGTAGCTCACAACGCCCAAAATGCTCCGTTAGCTGTTCCACAAGGCGACCACGGTCGTTGTGGCGTCGTGGCGAAAACATCACTAATGACGTCATCATTTTCGATCAGAGAGTGCTCACAACGACTAATGTCAATGTGTGGGTCGAATAGGCATTCCACTTGGGTTTACTATTGTAACGCCGGCAAGCAAGTGGAACGGGATAAATCGCGGTCGTGAACGTGGTCGTTGTGAGTCCCTAATGGAACTTAGCCTATGTCGTCAACGTTCCAGGTATGGAGGCTAGAGGCAAGGAGATCCATCTCAGTATATTAAAAAGTGTCCACTGAAGGGCAGCAAATTAAGATGGCGTCATAAAATTAAAAATAGCGCCACAAATTGGAATTTTCAGATAATTTAGTTAGATATCTTAATTAGTGAAATAGGTTTCAAAAATTCAATTGATCAAAAATGTATATACATATATCTCAATACGAGAAACTATCGATACTTTTCCAAATTATAATTTTTAAATTTTGCAACCCAACACACTTCACTTCGTTTATGACTGCTAAATTCATATCATTTCCTTTTCCTACACTAGCGCTATTTTGACGAGTTTTCGAACCATAATTTGCTGTTTACAGGTGGACACTTTTTCAACTGACCCCCCATACTAGATGGTCCTCCTTACCTCTACCCTCCATAGTTCCAGGTTTTAATTTACTAGCCCTACCATCAGTTCAATTTTGACATTACTTGCAGTTTTTTAAATTTTAACCAATAACAAATGATATTTTTTTTCCATTTCGATAGCACCGATAGTAAGCCAACGTAAAGTAAAACGGTTGGTAAGTTATAGGATTCGGCCATGAATTTCAAAAATCTGTACAATTTGCATGATTCATGGCCGGTAATGATACTTAATAAATAAAACTAGAGCAAACTACGAATAAAAAAGATCGCATCAGCTTTTATTTTTTTTTACATGTCACATGAAAGTCAAAAATCGGAATGTGATAGTAAACATTTTTATTTTTTTAAGTGCAAAATGCTCGATAATATGATATTTTATTCATCTCTTCTAATATGTATATCATTAGGAAGCTATTACAAAAAGATACAAGACCCAGAAATAAAAAGAAACTATGGCGCCGGATTGGGGATACTGGTTGCCTGTCTAATCTGTGGACATCATATTTACCACTCTGTTTTAATGGTTTGGGGTAATATTATTATAATTAAATGCTGTGATAAAAGGTAAGCAGAGTTGAACGTTACTAACTATAAAGCATATTTTAAGCCGTGAATCTGGGTTGTTATGAATACATTCTCTTCGTGTATACCTATGTAATGATATCGGTAATTTAGGATCATCATAGAATAGAGGAATATGTCTCTGCTATTTTAGGCCGTCTGTAGCTGGGGGTGTAAGGGGTCCGGGTGCGGTAGTACCCGGCCGCATAGACAAGGTTGCGCAAGCTGACGACCACGTTCTACACCTCGCATAATCTGCTAGTTTCCCTCTTAACTTCAAAAATAGGAACTTAAGAGTCTCTTATTTAAGAGAAGGCTAATTCTTTCTCAGCGACATTATTAAACCTAAGGCCCTAAATGAATAGCAAACATATTGACATTTGTTGACTATACTGTTTTGTTAATCGATGGGGCGATTTATGTAACCCGGCGTCCAATATAGTTGAGCTGCTAAGCTGGGATGCTCACATCACATCACAATTGTACATGAGTACAATTTGTATCTGGTGCCTATTTGTTTGAAGATTTATAACTTAAATAATCAAGAATACTCAATACTTGTCAAGTACACAAATCGCGCGAAGCCGGAATTAAAAGAAAAAGTTGTTTATCAATGACCGTTTGATACTTTCAGTTACCTTCACCAAATGAGTTTGGCATACACTTGGATTTACCTTTTCTATATACACCTGAATTTAACAGGCACGTATATTATTTGGATACACCAAATGTTAGCCCTTCGTTTAGTAGGACTTGCTTTTGAGATGCGTGCCCTGGAAAAACCCAAATTTGAACCAAAAGCGGCTTCCACTTCGACACCGGTCGCTGCTGACAATACTATGTTGGAACCCACAGCTGTTGATATTATTTCCTATGCATATTATTTCATCGGATTGCATAAAGGTAGCGAAATTATAGTTTCTAAATGATAGGATATTAGAGTAAAATCCAAACCTAATTTCCGTCATCATAACATATTTCTATATAGAGTGTTCGAGTTTCCCCAATTTGATAAATTATTTCTAAAACTAACATGACTTCCAGACCGTCCTCATTATCAGATAGATATGTTTTGGTTCCTTGCTCGAATTTTTACATAGCAGAAAAATTTGTATACTAGCAGCATTATACTTATTTTAACCGCAAATAAAAAAAATTGGGTTTGGGGATAAAGTCTCCAACTTGGACACCACGTGACGTCATATCCGTCCGTAAGTCACAGGATTTTATACAGAAATTATAAGATCTATTTGGGTCACATTTAATAAAGTATGTATCTATATGTCGCTACACGATACTCTTCCAAAATCGTGAAAAAAAATACTGTGAAATATTTTTTTTTCAATCTGCCTATATAGCCGTAAGGTGTAGGTATTGTTACACAGGTCTAAAATTCAAACTATATTTTTTATCGTCATTTTTATTTACGCCAGTAGGTGGGGAATATAAGTTTAGAAAGTTGTTCGCTTTTAAAGTATTAAGTAAAATTTTGAAAAGAAATAGTTTTAAAAATATGTTCATTTTTACTTCTCATAGTTCGTGTACTGTCAAAAGCTAAATAATATTTATTATAGTAGTACCTAATAAGAGATAATGTATTTGTATTGCTTTCAGGCCCCTACTACAGATGGAAAACATTCGACGACCACTTTAAAGTTCCGTTCGGAGTCTTAGGTGATTGTAGAGTTATCACGGAACAAAAGCTCAAAAAAGCGTTGATATGTGCCGTGGGATATATATTGTTACGTATGAAATATTCTCCAGAAGTGCGTAGTGTTTATTTTATTTATACTGTAAAATAAAATCTATCTATACATGCAAGTAAACGTTTGTATGTTTGTCCTCTATGTGTTACTAAACCATTGATTATATTAGATTATGATAAAACTTTTGTAGGGTGTATATAGGATACCCGCGCGGGTTTTGATCCAAAATACAGAATATACACCTAACAATTCTTTTACTTTACGTGGCATTGTAATGCCACGTGGCACACCGGGTGCATCTAGGATGTTTATATATAAGTAAAGACAGCAGTATAGTGGTTAATGTACTGTGAGTCATTCTAATAACGTTAGCTTATCCTTGGCCAGAGAGTACGTATATATTTTGTCTAATGTGCCGAATATAAATACAGAAAACATGCCTCTTTGAAAAGTTTTGAACTATGCTGATGAAAAATCTGAAAAGATTTCAGTTGGTATTTAAGATCCTCTCTACCTTAATAATGCTTTCATTGATTTGATTTATGCAACATCTGGTGTGTTTTTTATTATGGTATATTGAAAAAAAAATTTTTTTGGGTTCCGCAGCCAAATGACGAAAAAGTAAATTTTCGTCACCTTTGCGGAACCATTAACTACGTTTTTTACTGAAAATTTTAGCGCATGATAACAAAAATCGAGTAATCTGCAATACTCTATATTGGTGCTAGGTAATATAAAAAGCAAGTCATATTATTTCATATCTAAAAGATTAACTTCTTTACAATTGTACGATTAACAAAATTACTACGGAAACTGACCATGTTTTCCTTATATGATAGAATAGCGAAAAAGGAGAATAAAAAAACACTAATTTATAATTATATATGTATTCGCAAGGATGACTCTTGTGATTTTAAAACCAAGGTGCTATATTATTTTAGTATATTTTATATTTTCCACAGGCATACTATGATAAAGAATTTTACACTAAGTATGGTAATGATTACCGATATTTATACAACATACCGCAACTGATAATGCATGTACTTTACACTCAATGCGTTACACTGTTGTGCACAAGTGTCTGTACGGAGACTGGTTTCGGAGTATACCCTGCAAAGTGTCAGCCGTTGCCAGGCCATGGGCCAACCAGTCGATTTAGCTTGCTGAAACTTGCGTTAGTAAATTGTATACGTACTACCTATATATTATTTGAAAAAAACAAATAAGTGAACAGTACGTATAGAACTTTTCTATATGATAATAATTAATTTGTCTCCAAATAGAAATAAAAAAACTTGAGAGGTGTCAAGGGACACCTGGATGGAACGAAGTTAGTTATAATGCGAATCTTTATTGTTATTATTATCTGTATAAAATCTCTACTTACCTAACTACATCAGCAATATCCGGAACATCTGCAGAAACACTGTCAGGATTCATTATTGTTATTATTTTTTATTATTTATTATGTACAAAAAACCTGGATTCACTCAACAAAAATAATCGTCGCCACACCACACTTTTCAATGCGAAATAGAAAGACGAAACGAAAATAGTTGGCTTGCTTTCTATGAGAGAGAGAGAGAGAGAGAGAGAAACACGCGCACGCCGCACGCCTTACAACTATAGCAAAAGGTGTCGTTACAACTTTTGGTCTTAATTTTTCCGTCTAGCCCTTTCTCAAATAGGAACGTTAAAATGAGTGTGTGTCTTATTTGTATACCTAAAACGCATGATGTAATCTTTTTTATGTTTTCGCGTAGGTAAACGGGCAGTCCGCGAGATATTAAGCGGTTATTTTCGCCCATAGATATCTGTAAAGTGAGCGGATGCATTGCTATTGCTAACTTTGTCGAGGCTTTGTAAATAATTAATTTGATTAATTAATTATTATTTGAAATTGGAACAAATGAGAGAAGTAAAAGAAGCGAAAATTTTGGTAGCTTAGTGGCACGATCACAATTGTCGCAAGACAGACGAATCCTGGAATAGAGATTGTGTCTGGACAAGCTTATTGTATAGTACACCTTCTAGTGGTGTGGGGCCCGCAAATTGACTTGCGTAAAGTTGCCGGTAAGGTCAGCGTGAGGAATGCGAAGTCCCAGGATATATGATACATACTAAGAGCAGTCTGAATGAAGTAATAAACCGCGATTAGCTGATTATTATCAATCATTTGGTTGTTATAATATCCAAAGTGTGAATCTATAAGGATTAGTTGCAGTTTAACCTATTTAGTAATTTGTTCACCGTATTCAGTAGTGGCTAATTCTATTCTATGTATTGCACAGCGCTGACACACCGGATGTAGCATTAGAACAAGAATACAACTTTACAATGTTAAAATGCTTTGAGAACGATAAATTACTACTGGGCCCTAGAATGAAAACACAGTGAAAAGTTGGGATATGCCTACGCGCTACTGGTTTAGTACATATATTTACAAAAATATGTTACTATCCAACAAGGAAGTAAGGTGCGTAGGTATTATTATTGGTCATAACTATATTTAATGACATCACATTCTTCAAACGTTTATATAAGTCTTGTCTTGTTTAGTAAAATTGTGTAAGTATAATGTTATTCGCATTAAACATCAGTGCTTAAATTGTCGAAAAAAACAGTCTGCACAAGATAAACGAAATTTTGATGGTAGTCGCTATCGCTATATATAATTTAACTTGGTAAAAAATGTTCTCGGTATAATAAAAACATACCAAGGCTTTACCGTCATCTTATCATAAGCGAAATTTGTACCTAAATGGTTTCTTTATTGCAAATTTTATTTTAAATTAAATTATTATTTTGATACAGTAGACAATGGTGAATAAAAACTTCAAAGTCATAATGCAAAATATTATTATGATAAAATAGTGATTATCACGCTACGAAATAAGGAATCAACGTAACATCAGACAATATCGGATCGATAATATTGATCCTTTTGTGAATTCATTTCCTAAACATATTAAGTATGTACTATGGTTTGCAGGAGTGCTTTTTCCTTCTTCATGTACACAATGTGGCTTGGCCCATCTGTTTCTCAAGCAATAGTTACGAGTACTTATGGGTTTATTTACATTTAGAGGCCGAATATAGCGAATTGTACAAGTCTCGCGGTTCGGTAAGTTTGATAATACTGAATGTAGCATCCCTTAGTAAATATCATGGAAGTATAGTATAGTACTAGTCGTTCAGTAAAAAACTCACCCCGACAAGCTTCTAAATAACTAGATGGCGCCACAGGCTATATTTTATTTTGCTCATGTATTTTGGATTTTATTATTTAAATTTGAATTCAAAAGCAGTGAGGTTTGTAAATAAGCTGAATAGCGTCTTTGTTCGTCTACCGCAAGGACTGGCGTGAATTATTATTATTATTTTAAATTATTTTTTTCACATCATAAAACGTACATTTTTATAGTTTATTGTCAATTATGTTATGTTTATCTGATTTTATATACATTATTTCATTTATCTATTCAATTTTTTTAAATTACGTGTAATTTTTTAGCGTCAAAAGTTAAACAAATGTTTATCATATCAACGTTAATCTGTTGTGTTCAGCGTTGCTTAAGTACTTTTATTTTGCTTCTCACTTGCGTTGTATTTTGTTGTTAGATAGTTGTAATTCATTTGGGCATAATAGCCGTCAAAGATACTTAATGCCGTTTCTAAAACTAAATGCTTCAGAAATCGCAATGTGAAAAAAGCGGTTAATTTGGCAAATACGTCAGACTCATTTTAAGGCTCAGACGCATAGCGGTGGCCGCAGCGGCAGGCCGTATTCGGGCATAACCCGTATCGGATACGTATTTTTATCCGCTAGATATTGCTAGTAGCACTATTTTCGCGACTGAAGACAATCTTTATATTATTCAATGTACTCTTTGACGACTGAGGCGTTTGCTAACCGCGCCGTGCGTGGAGGGGATGCGGCGCGCCGCATCATTCAACCGGCGCGGCTGGCCGCAGCCCCCAGAACAAGCGGAGCGGTTGACGGCTGGCCGCAAATCAGTGCGCTGTTATCATGCGGTGTCATGTAAAATTTGATCGTGGCCAGCCGCTAGTGCGTTCTAGGCCTAATATTTAACTTTGTTTGTCATGTTTCAGTTGAAGGCCCCTTGGGATATTGGTTACTCATTAATGAGAATTTTTTGTCTTATTTATTTAACTCCCTGTTTTGTGATTCAAGACGCCACGACCATACTAAAGTATTACAACTCAATATTTTGGATATATCATATTGTAATGTTTTTCTTAATATTATTAGCTATCGTTATTTACAAAAGCAGAGGGCAAACATGAAATTGTTATCTGTAACTTTTAATTCGATTAAACATATTAAAATTTTACATTTGTTGTTTTTTTTGTACGTAACCCGCGGATAACTAGGTAGTGAAGGGTAGGGTAGGAAGTGCATGTCATTAATAATGGTCTTTTGAGAACTGGCATAGTTCTCAAAAGACCATTATTAATGACATGCACTTCCCAGACATATTTTGTCTAGGTAGTAATTCATAATTGATTCAAACGATTCAATCATTATGGTGTCTTGCAACCTGTGAAGGTAAAATTATTTTTTGAAATGTTCTCCTATTCTCAGTAACATTAAAACAACGTTGCGATTGGCAATTGTCATATACGCCAAATTCAATGAAATTGTCATTATAGAAACTCAAAGCTTATCTTGAAATATGTGAAGGAGCTTGCAAGAGTATTTTAAATAAGTATAAAAACAACTCATAAATCATGACAACATTTAATATGAATGAATACACTTATCAATTAAGCAACATAAAATCTTGTGTCAATAAAATTCAAACAATAAATTATTTACATAAACAACTATAAATTTTGTGATACTTAAAAGATGCATATTTTATACACATTAATTATATCAACAAAAACAATGAAATAACTTTATCACAGATAACATTTAAATTGGAAGACTGTTTTTGGTCGAAAATTATATAAAGCAACGTTTAAAACCTACTTCAAATAGTATTTCTAATAACACACACAACAGGTATTTTCTACTATAATAATCTACTTGGGTTTAGCGTAGATATTAGTGATTATAGATGTAAAAGCGCTAAAAACAGTTTGTCGTAAGTCAATCGGTGCCTATTGTTGCTGTTGGTAATTTAATTACTTATTAGCTAAATTACAATTATACAATATTATTGAAATATTTGCCACTCTCTTAGAATACTCGTGTAGTCGGAACTTGAATTAAATGCCAATTAAAGCTTATTATAATTTGTAAATATGTACCTTTCTAGTGAAACGCACAAATAATACGTCCGCAAGACTACAGTAATAATGACAATAATTTTTTGTATTAATTAATTACTTTGTTATCAACGCGTAGCATACTTTTGAAGTGGTGGTAACTGGTGGTCATGGTACATGATAGCATGGTTCCAATCTTGATTAGGTAACGTGCACTACTTGGACTGCCTTTTTGACCATGAGTACAGAAAGGTAACAGAAAACATTATGAGATAGAGATTACCGGTATGTGAATCAGACCAATTCGGTTTTAATAACTTGGGTCCGAAATTATTAATATCTAAATATTCCCAAGAAGAACCATTCAGTAAAAATTTAAAGATTTTCTTTGGAATATCACATACAAACATAAAAACGAACAGGAGAAACACTACCAACTGCTGGCAGTATTGCCATTTTAGCGAAAATTTAGTGTATAATTTACATTATCTTAAAAGTATCTATTTAGGCGTGCATTAAACACATTATTGTCACAACATCATATAATACATTATATACATAGTAAAATGCGTCTTTGTGTACGCTAAACCCAATGTTATCATTTCATCATACAACATCACATTATCTAAAGTGTCGTCTTTTATTGTCAACAATCTATATAAAAAACAACTACATCATTTAATGAAACTACTTAATGAACTGTTACAATCCGTTAATTTGTATAGCCTTGATCTCTATTATAGGCTCTTCAATAATTCGTTTGTTTTGTATTAGTCTTAACTCTTTTAGCTTCGGCGGAATCTTACCAACTGGATGAATGACTGAAAACAATAAAAATAAGGTAATTATGGATTATACCTCAAGGATATTTTCATGTTTTGAAATTAAGTTTGGTAATATCATACGGTAACTGTCATTTTGTTGCGAAATTTCTTGAACATCAGTTAATTTCAAATCTGGTTTTACCCTTTTAGTGTATAAATTATCAAAGATCCGAACAAATCCATTTTCATAAGTATAAATTAGTATGGATGCCAAGAAGATTTGATTTCAATCAGACGAGACAATTCAGTTCACAGTATATGTATATACAGTTTGTGTGATTGTCGGTTTTGTATATATCAGAAACTATTGTATTTATGGAATACAAAGTGCCTTACGTCAAATCGTCTTCAGTGAAATTTTAATAAAATCTGTCTTCTTTAACCCTGTATATAGAACACTACACAATATCTGATAAAAAAAATATACCATTGTCTATGGACTATGTGTAACCAACATACTGCCGATCATGAAGCAATTTTATTGTACCTATTTGATGAGACCTCAGTACCAACATGGAATTGCAGACTGTTAAAAAAATCAATATCTAAACATAATTTACTATAAGATTGATAGTTTGCTTATTAGTATAGATTTCATTTTACTACACTTACTTATATAAAATTATTACTCCTAATGCAAAAATATACGTTAGCTAATCTATATACTAAACCATAATTTTCAAGTAGACCTTCAGGTCCAAACTCTATACTATGCTAAATAGCGAAAAGTAGTTAAGAGTAGTCTCGAGGCTGATTTAGACGAAAACTAAAATGGTACCATTAGGTATTTGAAAAATCATTAACTGTTATAAGGTATCGGATCGGCTAATTTAGAAAAAATAAACACATTCTGTATTATTACTATTATAGTATAGTATAATTTTTCAAGGCAGGGCAAGGTCTGCCGTGTCCGCTAGTTTTGTATAAAGAACTACATATGCAGCAATCTGTTAAGGACAACCTGAGGATTTGTGCAATGAAAAGAAATGAAATTAAAAATACCTCTAGCCCGCTTGTAAGTATCCTTCACTATTGCCTGCAAAGTGGCAATAGTTTTCTCTAAAGTGAGTTTAATATCATTATCAGTTTTGTGGAACCACGCCATGAACAGCGCTGCGAACAGATCACCAGTCCCCGTGAAGGCGGCGTCTAATTGTGGTATAACTATTTTGTAACAGGCACCTAAAATAAAAGCAACATTTTTGACTACTTTTTTACAGTTTTTTCTTTATGTCTACGTATGAATATATACAAAGACTATAACTTATATAACTGGGTCGTATTGTGAACAGCTTCCACGTCATACTGCAATAACACCTACTGTCATTTTGTGAATGCTGTATTGCAAAACATTTGAATTTTCTAAACATCACAATTAAAGTGAAAAATAAATGTAACACGTGGTTGAGTTTGGATATATTTTTATTTAATTTAATGGACATCTCAATTTTTTGTAGTCTTTGAAGAGCTCCATATTGTAATACTTTGGAAAAATCGCGTCTTTAGTATTAAGAGCTTGCACACATTCGACAAAAAGGTCCTCCTTTTTGTGTATGTATTAAACTTATGTTTTAATATTTTATTTTTTGGTAGCTTAAATTTTGATATGCTAGGTAAGTGGTGACAAGAGACATTCTGAGAAACCAAAAAAACAACCTACCTTTTGTGCTAGCAATTGCAACAATATGTTGTTCATCACCCAATTCAGTGCTTGACAACACTACAGTCTTAACACCCTTTTTGTGTAATGCTTGTATAATTGTAAGTGCTCCGTCTAGGTCTACCATTTTCATACCAGTCAGCAGCTCAGCTTCAAACTGATTTGGTGTGATAATATCTGCTAGTGGAACAACAATGTCTCGGTATACAGGGAGGATTTCATCTGGTACATACATTTTTCCATTGTCCCCCATTACTGGATCACATACTAAAACAATGAATTATCGTAATCATATTTGCAAGAAAAAAACAGCTTATATTTATGGATTATACACGTATTGGTAACGTAGTAGTAACGGGCCATCCTTAAATTGCGTCATACGTTAAAAGGGGAGGGGTTCGACGAAGTGTGACAAGGGGTGGGAGGGGGTCCTAAATTTCTAGAAGTCACACTTCAAAATATTTCAGCTTTAAAACACGAATTTTGAACTATTAATGGAAAATTTCAGAATATTGCTGACTCTATTTGAGCCTAGTGTTTAAATTATTTTAGAAATGATTTAAATGGAATAAAATAAATTACAGAACTGTTGTTTTAATTTAGTAATTTTTATAAACTATAATTGCAAAATATGTGATGTAACACTAGGGAGGGAGGAATCTCACGAATGTGACCAGCTGTAACAACGGGAAAATCATGAAATTCTGTGACGTAATTTGTGGATGATCCCTAATGTGATGTACCATATTTATTTTATAGTCGATATTGATATTACCATATATACCTATATTTGTTAATAACGGTCTTAGATATATATATATATATATATATATATATATATAATATATATATATATATATATATATATATATATATATATATATATATTTTAATGAAATTTCAGTGTGTTATTTGAATTTGCTCTTGTTAATGTTTAAACAAATTCAATAAAAATCAGTTTACTTTTACATCCTGCATATATGAATGAATGAAAACACTTTATTGTTCACCAAAATTAAAACTGCGTTCTTAAAAACTAGATACAATAAATGTTGAACAAAGGGTGGCCTTATTGCAAAAGCGATCTCATCCAGGCAACCCTTAAACTAACGAAAATATTAAACACAAGACAGTGGCAGTGTAGATAATATAAAATATTCAAATATGTATGAATCGATAAGAATTATTTATTATAGGTAAAAATTATTGATGGATTAGTTTTGAGTTTTACTTCCATCTAAAAACTTATTAGAATATTGGAATGAATCAGGTAAGTATTTTTTAAATTTCAAATGAATGGAATTAGAAAATCTCTATAATGGTTTCTTAAAGTAAACACATAATTTATAAACTTCCATTGAAAGAACATGAACAATGTGTTTGTTTGGGAATTAAATGATTAAAGAAAACAATACAACCCATATCAATCCAATCTTATCAACAGTGCACATTGTGTTAGGTAAATAGTAATTGGTTTGCGAGACCTAATAAAAGTGGAATTGTTCCATTGGCTAATTTCACTGTTTTGCAATATTTATGATAATAAAAGTTTAATAATTGACCTAGAACTTGTTTTGAGAAATAATAATCAATGGGAATAACATTCTTTGATTAACATTCAATAAAATAATTTTATTTGTTTAGCTTAACTATATTAATTGACCTATTAGGTTGAATAAAAGAAAACTTTACTGAATTAATTTTCATAAAATATTATACATGATAATTCTTAAACAGATTAAAACAATATATTAGCGAAAACAAAAAATAAAAGAATTTATTACCATAAGTCAAATTGGGATTTTTGCTCCTTAACTTTTTAATGATTTCTGCTATTTGTTTTAACGAGTCCGGTGACCTAGAATATCCAGTTAAGAAGTGTGTGTAAAAATCCACATCATTCAACATGAGACCCTCTATCAATTGCTCCATTTCTTCATTTTCTAACACAGTCCCTTTAATATGTTTGTAGGCTGTATGTGTTGAAAACTGTACTGTGTTTATTGAATCCACTTCAAACCCTAAAACCTGGAAACATATGCAACTTTATTTATACTCTATATTTTATATTGGCTTATATGGGTTGTTTAGTTAAGAGATAAGCTTAGTTCTTTTAATGTATTACACACATTATTTTATACATAATAACAGCAAAGTATAACTCTATCCAAATCTACTGAAGTATACAAATCTTAAAAGTGTTTGGATACTTTTTTGTTACATTATTATGATTTTCGGTATACATCACTTATTATATTTAGTATTTTAGTATATATAATATATACATAATAGGTAGTGTTAGGGACTGTATGAATTTAGTAAGGATATTGAGAAATAATATGCTGGTCAACAATGGTGAAAAATACACATAATTGGTAACTAAGTCAACAGAAAAGTCACTTTCCTAACTAACACACTATATTTAAAAATAAATACGAAAGAGTTCGTAACAGGTAGTACTTTTGATAACAATGATTATAATTTTTATTAAAAAAATGTTCTAGTTCCTACAGAATATAGCTGAAGTATACATTAAGCTGAATAAAATTATTTATTATTATACAAGATGACACCTGAAGTGAAGTTTATGTAAGCAACACTACCTGGCATTATCTAGTAGCCTTAAAAGATATCACTGATATTAAGAGATATTTCTTTTAGTTTAAATTGGTTAATATCTATATTAATCCTAGTAGTTGTACTTGTCTAGTATTATTTAATAAAGGTTTATAGTTCTAGAAAAGACAAGTAATGCTGTTATATTTACTTAAATTGCATGAAATTCACATTTAACCTTGTAATACTGAGTCAGATATTTTTTATTGTTTCTTAGTCAATGGTAGGTACCTTAATTTATTATTCTTTACAAGTTTGATAAAAATTGAAGGTCAGTGGACAAGGTTACGAGAATGACTGCTATTTACCCGCCATTAGTGATGTACTGTCTGAGAGACCTGGTGGTATGAAAACTTTGAATAACTTTTAACCTGTTATCAATTACAAGTGTGATTTTGAGTAGCTTCTAACTTTATGCCCCCTTGTGGTCAATTTGTTTCCACAAATGTAAAGAGATGTGTCTTGATCATTCAAAACTTACTTACAGAACATACAATGAGTATCATAGAAGAGTTTAGCATTCAGAATTCAAGAGGGTTTTTTTTTGTAATTTTTTTTAATACCATATTTTACCAAAAGGATTACTTTAAAACAATAAGTAAAAATAAATCATTTATTTTACATTTTTTATAGATTTCTTGTCTGTTGTCATTTTGTTTGGGATGCACATAAAAACTACTAGGCCAATTTCAATTCAGTTTTTGTTAATCAAAAGCAAATTTTAAAATTTACTTAACACCTATGCTTTTTATATTAGGAATCCTACGAGAATTTTCTGGGAATGATTTAAAATAGCCAGATTGCTATTTTATGTAATAAAACATATCATACTTTTTGTCCTAGGAGTTTCCCTAGTAGCGGTTTGTGGTTGTTCGGGTGCAAAAATATTTGCTTATTATAATACAGTCTCACTAAAATGATAGCTTGCATTCTTTTTCAAATGCTGTAATACTTTGTGTCCCGTAAATCCTGCGGGAATTTAAAGTTAAAAATTCTTTTGATGCTATCATAATTTACTTGATTAACACCATTTAACAATTTAAATATTTCTACTTACTTGCAGTGGAAACACAGCACTTTTATTGCCTACATAGCCATGTACCACATGGCTCTGAATGGAAAGAACCCTAGGTACGGAATCAAAAGACATGTCTAGTAAACTTGAAACAAATATTATTTATTAATGATATTACTCTGTTTAAAAAGTTGTATTACTGGACGTACTATATATGTAAGTCTTGGTAATTGTCTTAATTGATTATTCAATACCTATCAATAATACGATCCAGAAGTTACTAAGGACAGTAGGATTTAAAAGAGGTAGATTTTTTCAATGAAAACTTTATAAGTAAGGAATTAAATAACTGTAACTTGATAAGCACTGGTCTGAACTAAATAGGTAAGCACATATTAACTGCTTTAAACAATTTTAAGAAAAAGTTATTGAAAAACCTGACTCGATAAATCCTTACGTACACCAATTTGAGACTAAAACTAAAATCCACATTTTTAACATTACTGCACAGAATTACCAAAATCAACTGCCAACTGACAACATCAGCTGACATTGACGTGTCATTTGAACTGACAGTCGTAAATTCGCCATAATACAGACAAAAGGATCTATGTCTATACAGCCAGCTATGATATATGTTTTCGTATACTTCTAGCGCACAAGGTTTGCGAAACTTTCTTGCATTAAACGCCCAAGTCCTTAAAAAGAATTTCATGGTGAAGCCTCAAGACTTTGAACTTTACAAAATATTCAGTATGTTTACAGTAGTCGCATAAGTATAATTTGTTTAATTCTTGTATCAGGTGAATGAGGACAAGGAAAAAGAAGGCCAAAATATTAGATTACCTTTCAGTAGGCCTATGGGTCAAAAGCCTAGACTTAAAATAGCAAACTTCTTTTTTTTTCAACTACCTTCAAAAATATCGAAAATGAATTTACACTTGAAAGCCGACTCATTAATAAACAAGTAAAAGTAACATTTATTATATTATTATTTATTTAAAACTTTCGGATCGATCATATTAGTCCATCCTAACCCAAGACGTATTAAAAGGTGCTAAATTTTAATTAACATCATTTTCACTATATCTCAGGTCCATATAAAGTTTTTATGTAAACAAGAAATGTAGAATATAAGTACCTATTTTTGATAAGTATATCAACACAAATCGTAAAGATTTCACGCATACATAAGATTTATTTTCACACTAGAGGATCTTGTTCGATGATAAGTCAAGACTTTTTTTATTGGCACTGTTGCTTGGTCATACACAAACAAATACCTCAAACATACGTTCGAAAACATCACTTTATAAAAAGGTGATAATTTGAAATTAGTAATAATTATTAAAGTTCAGGTACTTAGAACACTTAGAATAATAAATGCCCTGTGCGTTCATTTGACGGAATTGGATTTGGTAAAATTTTACTGGGCTTTATTCACTATTTTATTTGTGTTTTTTTAAGAACTGTGGGCGCTAGTAGAGTGTAATAGCGCAGTTGTATTGTAGGCTACAACCGACGACCGACGACTCAAAAACTTCAATCAATATCCTATATCTCTATTGCTCATTTTAGAGTAATTTTACGTTTTTAGAAAATAAAACTGCACAGCACGTCATCTGTCCTTTCAGTTCCTGCAAAAAACTCGAACTAGCACTTTTGATACAATCCTATATTGCGATACTGGCTATGAGACCTTTGTCTCAGCAATAATCTCTGTCCTGATCACAAGTTCAGAACCTTTCTATATTGATTACGGCCCAGCTCCAGCTTTTAATATTCTTTAGATTTGCATACTGTCAATGTGGATTTTCATGTAATACCTGCCAGGAAGCCTGATTTTTTTGATATATGCACATACTACATGTTGACAGTTACGAAAAACATCATGACAAAACCTGAAGTTGAAATAGCCAACATCTGAAAACAGCAAAAAGTAAATATGCTTTGGATAAGCATGGTGGATATACAAGTATTATCTATCGGATATACATCAGTCATGGCAAGCAGACAGACATTTATGGACTATTGCCATAAATGTGAATTAAAACAATATCAGACTTTTATTTTACAAAATTCTTTTATTGCTGAGTACTGCTAGGCTGTTCTTGTGTCATTTCATATGCCTTTTCCAATGTGTCATTAATAATTTTCATATCATTCTCTATGCTGCGTGCCCAATTTTCAACGTCACCAATTTCTTTCAATGCACTGCTAAAGTTCTCTACTAAGGCTAGCCACTGTTGAGTTTGCTTAGAAAAGTTTATTGCTCCTTGGTGTAAAAGTTTGGCTTCAGCATCCAGTTTTTTTGGTTTAAATAAGCTTGGGCAACACTGAAATCATAAACATTATAAGCACTAGACATAATATGCATTTTACTATCTCTAATACTATTAGATTTAGACCAGATGGCGAGAGTTACCCTTACCTAGAGCAGCAATCTAAACTTGGAAAATAATGTTTTCGTCTACTACAGATTACTAACATGATTGAAAAGTCAAAACAGAAACCTCTAAGATGCTAACAACCTTAATGAGATTTTGGATCCAATATAAGGAGGAAAATACTGTGAAAATTGAATAAGCTTATTCAGTATTAATACATGAAAAATATCCTACCCTACATTAAGATGGTCTACAAGTGCTTGTGTTAAATCATTAGCTGCCGCAATACATTCCTTCCGTTTTTGTTCTGAAACAGATTTTAAAATTGATCAATATTTTATTATAACTGCTGATTTCACTTGTGATGATGACAATTAGTGCTAAGTAAGGGTGTGCTTAAGAATGGAGTATGCTTAATTATAAAATATCTTTTTCATTCTTATGAGACTAATAGGGTATCCTACAATGGTATGCATGAAGAATGTAGTGGCTAAACTATTTATTATCACTAGTGGCACTTTTAAAGGGATCCATGTTGTCAATGCTATTTTATCTCCTTATAATGATAAATCTTAGGCTTAAGAAGTAGATGGTTTATATCCAACACAAAAACTATGATTAGGATCTCTTAAGGACACCAGCACTAATCACCAAAAGTTTGATATGGATGCACATAAGCCAGCAGGCAGGCCATGTGCTGACAATGAGAAAAATAACAAGTTGTTTACCATATTTCTCAAATGCATTTAACAAGTGAATTAGAAATAATAAAATATCCTTATGACCTATTTCGATTCAGATTAAGATATAAATATTACTTTGCACTTATGTAGTTACGTACATAGTAGATATTATATCAAATGGTCGCTGCTAGCCTAGCCCATCGCGTGTACGCTGTCTTCAGGAAAAACTGTATAAATAAATAGAGGGCCGGAGTATGTGCTAGAATGGGCAGGATCGAAACCAGTAGTGAATATGGCCCGGTTGACCACAAAGTATTCATACAGTATATTAAAAAAATACGCAGTGACAATCATATTTTAATAAGGAATATCGAGGAATAGAAACAAAATACCTTGAACAACTCTTTTAGCCGCTTGTTTCGCTTGATGCTCTTTAATTAGAGATGATAACATAGTGCTTGCTATATTAAATTTCAATATTATTTATATATTACTGTAAAACTGAATAAAAACTGACAAATGACAACTAACATCAGCTGCCAGTCATAGACCTATAGGTTTTTTTTATTTTTTTATTATTAATTTATTCATGACCATAGAATCAAAGTCTTTCAGTCGGAAACATGTTAATTAATAGGTCTTCGTATAGTAGCGCAGTTGTATTGCAGGCTACAACCGATGCCATTCAATGGAGTTCTTGTGAAAACTCGAAAGATCACATCTGGCTATACAGTTCACATTTCTCATAAAAACACACAATTTCTACTCAAAAACTATCAATATCCTGCAACTATTGTTCATTTTAGACTAATTATACACATTTTTAGAAAATAAAACTGCACAGCACAACGTCTCCTTTCAGTTCCCGCCAAAAACTCACCTATAGGTTTCATACATCAGTGCTGCCAGTTGACCAGCTGACGTGTTAGTGTTGTTTTTTCTCCTTAATTGTGCACGATAAAGCCAGTGTCTAACAAATTGTAAGTTTTTTTTGGGACTATCGCTAAAAGAGTTCTTGTTGCAGCCCAAATAAATACATTTCACTAAACAAATGTAATTTTCCGCATAATTGCAAAATTCTTCGTTGAAAACGAGCAATACTCTATAATAATTATCCACTAAAATTACATTTTTTTAAATAAGAGTGCACAGAAAGCATACCTATATTTCTGCGAAAAATTCATAGTATTCTTGCTATACAAGTCCATAGATAACAATGATTATATTTTATTTACTTGTTCAAGTAACGGTCTGGCCATACCCTTTAACGTACCTAAAGTGTAGCACTTTACGAATTCTTTATTTAAAAAGTTATTTGAATGCTTAATAAGTATAATTTATGCCATAAAACTTATTAAAATCTACAATATTATAAAACTCTAAACATATCGTGCCTGTACATTAACCCTATTTAAAAAATCTGGAATAAACTATATAAACACGGAGAACATGATGCAATTTTTTGGAATTCTTGGCTTTTTGTTCGGGATTCATGTAAAAACTAATGAGCTGATTTCGATGCGGTTTTCGTTGAACGTCAGCCAATTTTTAGATTTAAAATCTGCGCTACTTTTTATCTCAGGAATCACACGTATTTTTTGTGACAGATTTAAAAGGGCAAGATATAAAAAAGACGGTGTGCGTCTCGGGTCGCCCGACAGAAGTGATAACTTAAACTAATCTAACGTGAGAAAAAGGAAAGCCAGACATACTGACGCCGTAACGCGTTACGTAACGAAGCGGTTTACGTTCCCATAAGAAGTTATCACTTCAAGAACTTATACGTACGTACGTAACGAAGCGGTTTAACCTCCCATAAGAAGTCATCACTTCAAAAAATCGGATTACCCTGATCGATAACAAATTTCGTAGTTAGTACTAAACGTCTGTAGTTGTTCGGGTGCAAAAAAAGCTTATTCGGACACAGTTTTCACTAAAACAATAGCTAATATTCTTTATTCAAATGCTGCGGTACTTTGTATCCCGGGAATCTCGCGGGTATTTCAAGTCAAGCGTGGACGAAGTCGTGCGCACATCTTACTACAGTTATATACATGAAATATTCTTAAAAATATCATTACAGTCTTTTGACATATACGAATTTATAAACAAAATGGTCTATTCAACATTTTTATTCTCGTAGTTGACAGTAGCGTATTTTTCTTTAAGCTTTTCGTTGAATTCCGGGTCATCCCAACCCCATAGATGATGGGTTCCATCTCCAGTTCTATGAGCTCGCTGCTTGATAATTTCAGACGATACTGACTTTAGATCGTATGCTTGTCCAATCTGGAAAAAATAACCAGTGTTAAAATATCGTTAATATAAATAATAATATAATAAAAAATCGTTAAGTTATGTGCTTAAGTTATAGAGAAATAATATTCCATGTTTTATAAACATGATTTTGCTTGGTTAAGGGATTTGTGGATATATATTTATTTTAATTTTACATCAAATTATTTACAAAAACAAAATTACACGTAAATGTCAATTACTACAATAATAGTTTTATACTTAGTATAAAATATTGTGACTCATATTTTATTATAATTACAGTCCCATAAACGTTCCATGGCTGACTAGGGCCTTCCATTTTTATGGTAACGGACAGTATAGCAGTAGATAGTCTTCACGCTTCACGCACGCATCCGTGCTGCAGGAACGGAGAAAGAATACAATTTCCTGTGGCCGGGCGGCCTGTCGTAGGAGGTGACAAAACAACCCACAGCCAGGTGGGGCATTTGCCCGACTGAATGGCTACCACTTCTGGTCTAAGGTATGTCGCCATAACAACCTTGAGTTGTTTTCCGGCATTAGTGACCAGGTTCCAGTCTCCCTTAAAAGAGCAGCAGCACATTTGTAGCACACCTTTGGTGTTGCAAACGTCCATAGGCGATGGTAACCGATTTTCAACAAGTGGGCCGTCTGCCTGTCTGCTGAACTCCTGCAATAAAAAAAACGCTTGGCAAAGGCGGATTGGCGGGTTTGATACATCTGTAATTTCGATGTGCAGGCTTAGTCACGATGGTTTCCTTCACCATTAGCATATACTTCTAAAAATATGCACATTAAGTTGTGGCAGAAACCTTTCAGTGTTGCATATTTTAAAGGCTAGATTTGAACGCGCGCCCTCACGAGTCCGCTGCCCACTAGCTACAATGGCTTTTAATAGTAAAGTTCTATTAACAGTTGAAAATTTCTACACGAAAAATTTAAATTTCGTTATTAAAACTATGTATATAAATGTTGAACAAAGGGCGGACTTATCGCTTAAAGCGATTTCTTCCAGGTAACCCTAACCCCCTACATAATTGTCACTTTAAATAATATATTGTACTATAATACTTTACACTGAAATTTATTCTTCTAAAAATAGCACATTTTTTAATTTTCACTAAATACTATCGAACTTTATTTATCGATGTTAAAGTAGGTATAAAACATGACTGGTACACTTTAAAGTGACAAACCTTTTTAAGGAATTGACTTCTAACTTCTCTTTAAATATGGCTGCGTTGTTATGTATCTAGCCAGTGTCAAGCATATTCAAGCTAAAAAAAATCTTCTTTAAGAGTCTATATTATGCTGTGCAATTCTATTTAAACCTTCAGCGAAAAATTATGTAACTGATGGTGAAAACTGTTGCATGATTTAGGAGGAGTTAGCGGATATACAGATAGACAAACGCGAAAAGCGACTTTGTTTTTTATATATTATGTAAAGAAGAAGAAAAGACTAGTTTGTTTTAAAGTTAGGTAATTTTTTTGTATTAGATTTTAATTCATGTGACCATATTATACATGGTAAATAATAATAAATATATATATTCATTAATTAGAATTCATAATGAAAGTACTAGTAGTTTTACCTTAGCCATGAGTTCGATGAACATTATGGTTGGAGTCAACATATTGTACAGAGGGAGTTCAGTGGCGCGGTAATCCCAGGGGAACGTGTGATGGTAGTTATGGAAACCCTCCACGCAGATCATCCAGACTCCAATATTTTCGCGAGGGTTCAGTGACCTGTTGAGAGACAACGTACCGTTCATTCATTTTTAATTATAAGTAGTAGCAATAGCAAGTTCATTTCTTTATCATAGTAGAATCTGTTTTAAAATTGTTATGAATGGAAATGTTACTTATAAATGTTTTTTTTATAGGAACCTACATAACATTTTGTCGTAATATTTAAGATTTTGTAAAGAAGTATTTTCAATTATTATTAATAGAACTGGCATACAGTGAATTATTTAATTATTACGATGAAGACACTCATCTATCTACAATATTTGCATACACTATTATGCCATTCGTAATTTACACTTCAAAATAATATTCCAAATATGTGTACATTTTTTCAAATCTTATAAAACACACATTGTATATTCCAAGCAGAAATAGAAGAAAGAAATACAGGTAACACATGTTTTTCAGGAACGTAATTTACAATGGAAACGATTTAATCCAGCGGAGCGTCTCTGTTCTACTAAAGCAAGCAGTAAGTAGGTGCCATTTAGACAACTATACTATAGGGTCCATAAATAAATTGATTTGTGTAAAAACGTATTATTATGAAATTTTATTGTTCCAACACGAACTGCCTGTGACCTGCTTTGGCCGACACAATGGGTTGTTTTAGTGCTACAATTTCCACCGTTTATTTCCTATTACTATTCTTTTTTATGACCACATTTTTATTTTACACAATTTTACTACTGGTTTAGTGCTCTAGATAAGGAAGGATCAGTCTGTAAAAAAATTTGCAAGTAGGCAGTTTCGTATTCTAATCAATAATGTAAATTTTCTTTATATTCAAATTTGTAAAGAAGACATACTTCTTAAGTATATATACGGCCTCTGTGATTAAGCGGGCTAAGCCTTTGCCGGCCGACCTCACTACAACATAGAGGTTCCGGGTTCGATTCTCAGCAAATATCGTAAACGAAATTTTCGTATCTAATATGGTCTGGGTATTGGGGATCGGTTCGGATTGGTCCGTTGTGTATTACCCATAACACAAGCGTAACCTTGGGAGAAATTAACTAGGGGATACACAATGTGTGTGTTGCCGACAATTAATATGGTTTTTATAAAATTACCCTTTTTTACAGTTCTATATTTTACACTCAATCCTGAAGTGCCAAATTGCATAAACAATTTTTTTTAGTCTCGATATATTGGCTGTCTAAAGCGTTATTGAGTGATCTTTTCTTAGCTGCTGGCTTCGGGATAAATATATTTCGGATTTTACTAATAGTAACTTACTTAAATTTCTGTTCTGGTCTAATGTGATATTTAATTAATACCTATAACGCTTGTGTCTCACAACCACAAATTATTCTGAAATAGTAAAACAAGAAATTCCTGCCCGAAGTATCGAAAGTAATATTGGTTTATTATATCTTACTTGTCGTAAGGGCGATATCCGAAAGTATGTGCGAAGCTATTGACACTCCAAACTATATTGATGCCGCAAGTGTAGCGTAATATTGTGGGAATAAGAAAAGCGTTCATCCAGGACTCGTTCCAGAAATATACCGGGATCATCGTGGGCAGAACAAAACATAGTATAGGCATCATTTTCATATAGTGCCTACAACAAAATTAAATGAGAAAGGTAAAAAATATTTTTGTATGCGTGGAAAAAGAAACAAACTTGAAGCACAAATACGTGACCGTCTATGAGTTTGAAATGTGTAGAATTATTCTTATTTTTTGGGAATACACAATATCTTTACTTTTTGACAGCAGGATATATGATGTATAAACAATGTTTGTCTTATTTTCGAATATTATCCTTATTCTCTACTCGTTTATATTTTACGAAATAAGGAAGATGTTAGCAATATTGAATCCATGTCTATTTTCTATCTATACTATAATAAATCTGTAAATAGTTCGAATTTGTACAACGCTTTTAAAAATGTGTAAAAATTAGAGGGGATAATTTGGACTAGGAAATTCCAAAAATGCAATGTTTATAATTTTGTCGGTTTGTTAGAGTATCACGTTAAAACTACTGAACAGATTTAAATGAAACTCAACATAGAGCTGGTTTATAACCCGAGTTAACACTTATGATACATTTTATCTAGATAAATGAAGTCGTTTTCTTAGAATAGACGGATTAGAAAAATTGATGGCGCTGTAATCGCGTTTTTTCAATTCACTGTAACAATATTTACGTTATCATAAACAACATGTCATTCATTGTATTACTTCAAGTACAGTTGCCTTTTACTTGCCTCTATGTTCTGCTGGGAAGTATGTTGTGTAGACTATGATATATGACTGGGCTTGATAACGTCTTATTATTAGAACTAAATTAATTGATAAATAGGTGAAAGAATCGCTATACGTTAAGTCATTTTATTAGTTTAGTTATTAGTATATGTACAAATCCGAATTAAGTTTTTGGGTAAGTAAAATAAATGCACCCCCGGGGTAAACCTTACTTTGGAATAACATATATTAGTCTTGTATGAAAGTCGGATAGATTATCTTCTAGTACGCAAAGAGAATAGAAACAACATTCATATTAATATATTCCAGAAACGTTAAGCAATCAGTTTAGTCTGTAGATAGCGACAATATTAAGTTTTGAGGTTTTATGCGTAACTGCTTAAAAATTGTTACCATGTTGGATAAAACTTTACAGACGTCTAGTTGGATAACGACTATTGATTGCTATCGGTTTGTATATTGTTGGAGATGGTACTTACTTTAAAATGAATAAAACTAGACTTACTTTTTCTGAAACATTACCACAGGGTCCGCGTATAGGTCAGTCAAGTCAACACGTCGTCCTCCTTCAATGACTTCGGGACTCTTTTTACAACAAAGCCAACCCATGTGAGAGAAGAATAAACCACGTTCAGCATTGTGAGGATCAGCATCGGTATCTGCATATTTGTGATGGGTGCGGTGGTCACGGGCCCATTCGAAGATGCAATCCTGTTGAATAGTAAGAGGATTTACCATGGATTGAGATATTATTTTATGTTGTTGGGTGCTTGTTCCACATGCTTTCGACACGACTATATAAGCTCGCATTATCTTAATAAATAAAAGTCCACCTTCACCATGTCAAGGTGAAGGTGGACAGTATGAATCCAAGAAATGCTGTCTCATAATTAGAGATGCCAAAAACTGTGTAGAGGAGAAAAATTAGGAAAACGGATCCTGACTCCAAAGCAGATATTATGGACGCAACCGGGATGTAACGCTGGAATGATGACGGTCGCCTACCTTACGTATCTAGTAGATACACAAAGTCTAGTCTAGACTAGAATTTGTGTATCTACTAGGTAGGTAAGGTACCTAGGGTATGTTCCTTGGACTAGATTTGTATTATAATTTTTTGTTTACTTCATATAGTGAGTTACAGCACAAAATATTATTTCTATCTTTATATATATAATTACGTGTACGTGTGTTGACAGTGAGCTGCTCCTAAACGGCTGGACCTATTTGAATGAATTTTTTTGTGTGTGTTTAAGTAGATTCGAGGATAGTTTAGATTCACAACTGGACCCGGTAGGTGGTATTACAATCGGTTTCTAAATTTTTTTTCAAGGCAGGACGTCGTCTGTCGGGACCGCTAGTGGTTGTATAAATCCTTATAGATAGGCAGGTTACCTCACTACATACTACATTTTTACAACAAAGTTTCTTGTTGATTTGAAAACCATTTCTTGCCTAAAATATATTGGTACGGCATGCACAGATATATATACATATAGTTGATAGAAGTAACGCCAAAGTGAACGTAGTATTTATTTTTATACAGAGTTTAACCCTGGGGCATAAGCAGTAATTAACATCAAGTAGCTCTTGACTACAAAGGCAATTAATAATTGGCTTTCATGACGCAACATTTTATAATAAACGAAACATTTTTATAAATAAACTGCATTATTAACTTGATAACTGTGATATTATGTTTTTCATGTCAACTTTCGTAGTATTTTATATTTATTAAAATGCAGAAGGGTTCTATCTATTCGAGTTCCGATTACGGCATCCATAATTTTAGTATAACTTTTTCAGCCGCATTTTCAATTCAGTACACTTGAAAAATAGAGAGCCTGAAGTGACAACTTTGTTTAAATTAAGGTTGAATACACAAGAAACAATGGCATACACAAAAGAACAAGTTTAAAGGTAAAAAATGTGAAAGTTTACTTATATTTTGATCGTTTTTTAAATATTATGCACCTGCTCCATCTGGGATAATGTTAGTGTTATAATGACTGTGGACAAATTCTCCTTATTTAAAGTGTTAAAAACGACGCAGTTAATGATTAGCTACATTAGTGTTACGATACTGTCAATGTTTAATGTCATTAACAATTAATAACAATGTCGCATCACAAATAACACATTAAGCTCATCGCTACATCTGCGTGAAACGGAAATTAGCACTAACATTCTTCGAAGGTATAATTGTAATATCTGGAATGTTACAATTATACCTTCGAAGAATGTCAGACTCAAATATTTTGGCTTGATTCATATTTCGAACAGAATTGAAAATTAGTTGTCAATTAATCATTAAATTTTCCAAATGAAGAGTCGCAAACGAAACCGAGAAAGTGACAGATGAAAAGTTCTTCATATATATCTCTTTATAATACCTTTATGTATTTTCAGTTGTTAGAGTTATAAAAATATCGAGTAAACAGTGAATCGTAGCCAGCCCCTCCATAGAAAACTCTAATATACTAAAATAATTGATTGTGAAAGTATGATTTCATACCTGTTGTGTATTGAGTATTTATTTATTTAAAAATGTATACGTCCAACAATGTTGTACGGTGATAAAAATACAGGTACCCTCTACATTAAATAAATGCACTTTCATGCGGAGCCGGAACGAAATTGCGGTGTGGCACCATTAAATTATAAAACGTTATCTCTGTAGTAAAACTGTGTATTAATATACCTGAAAGCCCATAGTCTGCCATATCATTAAAACTGTACGTAGTGGTGTTCGTGCTTTAAAACTTCTGTGAGTCCAGAGCCTGTGCGAGCCAGCGCCTATTCCTATGGCGCACATTAAGTGCACTCCAAAAGCTGGAAACGTACAAAAATAAAAACGTTTTTACGTCCATTCAGAGTGGAATTTTAGAATAACTTGATTTATTTGTCTTTCATTTTAATTATTTGCGAATGGAGAGTTAAAATCTATAATATTATAAAATTTTAAAAATGCCACGTCTGTATTATGAAGCTTTTTCTAAAAACAACTAGAATACAATAAATAAACGATGGAGAACACGTTAGAACTTTTGAAGTGAAACTTCTTTAGAATCGTTGTGATTTGAAACTTGATGAAACGAAAAAGTGACACTAAAAGAAGTAAAAAATAAATCTACGTAACTTTTTACACTTGGTTTATACTTAAAACATTTGTTAAATAATTAAACCCGCCAAAAAACAAGATGGTAGCTATCATTTCGCCGGGTTGTCGGAATTATTTAAAGATGGACGAATGACAACCAAATGGGACCAGCAATCAAAAGGAGTTATATAATATTGTTACGTGCGAGCGGGGGTACGCACTTAGGATTTAACTAAACGTTTTTATCGATTTACACAGCCGCACGTAATAAATAAGCCTCTTCGCAGGGTTGCCCCTATACGCACGATTGCGACGCTCTGCACAGCACTACAGTAGCAGGAGGGAGTGAACTCCTGCTACTGCATTGCTCACCTCCGATATTCCGCGTGTAGCTCGCTTCTGGTTCTTCTGTCGAACTACGCTACACTCCTCCTTCACTTAACTGTCCACTAAAGTTGTCACTAAATTCACCACTTAACTCGTCACTCTATTAAACTTCTCTTCCAACTCTTCCGCATCGCACATGTAAAACTAAACTGCTCGGCAGACGTGCCTTACGCAGCTTATATACCCGGAAGAAACTTCTGGAACCCATAATCTCGATCTTCTTTTCGTTATTCTTTTATTTACTATCTATCCCTTTCTAGCATCTATCTATCTCTTTCTTTTCCTTGTCGAATTTTCTATTCTAAAACATTTGTTCATCGTCTATCCCTTTCTAAACTACCTTTTTATAAAAGTCTTGAGGCCGGCTTACGCTGCCAGAAAGTTCTGCCCTCGGTCATGACAATACTAAAATAATGAGCTATCTGTATTTAAGAACATATGTCATAATAGGCGCCTTTACATTAATGTAGGTATTTGGATGTTCAATTATTTATAAAATTTATGAAATTAAATGGTTAAAGAATATGTAACCAATCGGTGCCCATGCTGGTTGCATTGCTGCGCTGTCTGGCGATGCTTATTTGTTGGGCGCCATATGGGCCAGCCTTCTGATCACAGCTAGCATCAAAGAGGTTCTTGCAAATTTCTTTGAAGAAACTCTTTGGCGGAGGACTCTACGGACCTAATGTTTCACCTCTAAATGTCACAAATATCGAAGCGCTTCCTAAGATTTAATATTTGCAGCGTTTGAGAACTCCAGCTTTTGAGGCAACTTAGCTCAGTGATTGAAAGATGTTACGGCCACAGTGTCGACACACGTCTCGTCCCAAACAAACGGCCATCCCACTTTCTAAAGAATCATCCAGACTCTTACTTATTTATTATTTCTTATTTTTGGATACAAAATTAAACATAACTTTCAACAAGTTATGTCAGTGTATGACTATACTTCGTAAGTGTAAGTTATCAAACTAACAAAACTTACCGAAAACATTGGTTTGCCATTTAGCAGACGTAAACACAAGGTAAAGCCCATACAACGAGCTAATGTGCAAAAATAGAAACCAGAGGATATTGAACCAGACTAATTCATGTTTTCTCGGAGTCGCCTTTTTAAGGATGGAAACGTCTTTGTCCAAACCCAAATCCGATGTTTGCGTATCCGTTTCGAAGAGCACTCCACTCGGAGTTGGGTCCACTTGGGGTGGCATATTATGTTATTCTGGAAAAAAAAGGAATGAAGACTAATTTATACAATGAATTGCGTCGATGTAAATGAGCTGCACAAATACAGAACCTACCAAAGATTTTTTCAAATGAGAGTTTGTGTATTGAGTCTTTAAGACTTTTGCCACTTATCTGTGAAAAACGATTGGGACTGTATGTGACGATTCGAAGTTCTGGGTCAGTGGTAAGACTTCGGTGATGCTTAATTGCTAAGGATCTTTTTTTTAAATGTATATTTTCATTTTTATACATTATATACTGTTAGTGGGGAATTTAAACAGCAAAGCACATAGAACTTGGAGAACTGCTTTATTTGACTTTCGGACGAAGAATGCCGATCTAAAGTAAAATTAATTATAAGTTATGATTCTCGCACAATAAAAACCACCCTAGAGAGCCACTAAGACATGCATCCGACTGAAGTCGAAATGAGAATGTTCTTTCATCTCATATTATTTATATGGACTTGACTTTATGCTGTTGGTCCGAAAACCTTATAGCTATACCGGGAGTTTAGGGCAAGCGCCTTCGCGAAGTGAAGCAAGCTCCCACCTGCTGCTTGTGGGTGCTCCCTAAAAAAAAGAACGCAAATCTCTCCAAAACACGACTACCCGCAAAGATTACTGTAAAATAATAGGTGGCACTAGTAAGACCAAGTGTTATTTACAGTATACATACATTTCCGACAAACATTCTTTATGCTCGACAATGCTTCTTAAAACTTTTATTTTACACTCTAGTATAGAAGAATAATATATACCTGATTTTATATTCCGTTTCTACTCGCGTCTTTTGATACCTGAACAATAAATCACACTACGTCCTATCTTGCAAGACCTCCTTATATAAAGGAACAGGGACAATGGGAATGCACATTAAAATACTCACCTAGATTAAAACTGGCGCGGAATACCAATTAATGTCGTAATTACATATTGTATTTAAACATTTACCTGCACTTTTGGGTTACACTTTGTATACCTAGATATTGTACACTTGAAGGTAAAAGTGTATTAGATAAACCAAAATTATTGATGACTAGGATGTTCCATTCAGCTTTGGTTGCTTATATTCGTGAACATCATCTCGCATCCTATTTAAAAAAATTATTAACAAACACAAGTCTGTATAAAAACACACATTCTTATTTATATGCGAATGTGTGTCTCATTTATTTACTTTAAATATATAACCACATTAATGTAGTAAATATATATAGTACCTACGTAAAAAATATCTTTAATCATCAATCTGCTATAAATATTACTACTTGTCATCAAATCTGTGATGTATATGTAAATGTGGTGTGATGTGGATATCATGTCTTCTGGCTTAAATTAACAAATTCATTAAAATTTACTTATCTTTAATGACTTTGAACAAAGAAGTTAGTAGAAGAAAAAGTAAGTACGCAGTATTTGGGTTATTTAATGTTGATATTCAGTAATTTCTTATATTTCTGTATTACACACAAATATATAAATATGCACAAACACCCTCCAAAGATTATTGAATAATATTATGACAAAATATTAAACGAATTTTGTTGTAAGGAATTAAGATTAGTAAGGAGGTAATAAACAATAAAATCACAGATGGCGAAAATGTGATAGAAATCATAAAAGTGAATTGTATTAATGTATTTTTTAATCAATAAAAAGCTTTTTAGTATTTCGTTTAGATATATTCGTCTAAATAATAATTTGTTGCAGTACTATTTGTAGTCGATTTTATTAAAAACTAAAGAAAACTATAAATTTCGCGATTTATACCAGAGCTAAACGATGGTATGGCGACCGCAGTTGAACGGTGGAACGTTGCGGTACGAAATTCACTGCTGCAAGTAATTTCCGCCACACCGGCCTGCAGCAACCGCATCAGCCACTTCGTCCTTGACGTTATTAGTGAGTTTCAAAATGATCACAACTTTTGAAATAGAAACATTTTCTAATGTATTAATTAAATTCATCTTTATCAAAATATATAATTTAGTGTTTGAACTTTTTCAGGATGAAAGGAAGGTATTTGTTTTAGTAAACTTTGAGTTGCGATTTCGTAATGGAATGAAAATTAATATGAATTAAACGAATAAATACAGGATAGGTAAGACCTTTGCACTTGGAGGGACCGTTACACTGAGCGTCCAAAAGGTAGTTCTGGTCTGGTATATATAATTACATGTGCTTGCGGATACCTGTATGTGTTTTTGTGCGCTTGAAATTACGTATTAGTTTAAAGTAATAAATAAATAACATAATAATTATATGTACACGCAGATTTGTTTATATTTATATTTAAAGTTATAGTGGTTATTATAGTAATCATATATACCTATATATATACCTTCGCACGTCTCATGTCATTATCTCCCAGTTAGGGTTCTTGTCTTTTCCCCATGTTCAGCTTATTTGTCTGTAATGATTTTTTGAGAAATAAATAAAATAAACAAACACAAAAAAACACTTACAAAAAATCCTAAAAAGTTTTACATAAGTTGCTGATGATTTAATTTTCACTATCCGATAAAAACCTACGGGTGAAACTCTCTCGTCAATTTTCATTGGTAGAACTGGATTGGCGTATAACATTAATCAGGAAGGGAAAAATCGATTAAATACATAAAAGAAACACAAACTCATCCAATTTATAGTCATTGAACTCACTCAAAAGAAATAAAGCATATTGCACAAAAACAGGGATTTATCGAATTGTAAAGTCAACCATTTACGAATACGATGCGCGAACGATGTTAAAATATCGCTTCACATGAGTTGTTACACATTCGTTCCGTAAACACGTTGCAGAGAACTGGAAATCTTCCGATAGAGTTACCAGGCTGTGAAGTGGACATCTTTATTTTGGGAATCCTCTCATTTTTTTACACTAAAGACGAGTATGCCCATTCTCCTGTTATATTAATGTACTCTGCTATGAAATTTTCATTCAAAAAGAATGTTAAACTAGAAGATTAATGGACACAAGTGTGTAGATAGACCAAAAAAGAGACGGATAGATTGTGTGAATGTGATGATTTGCGGCGTGGCAGCGGACGTACTGATATATACCTTTTTTATTTACAAGATTTATTGGATATTGTTTAGATGATTAATATAAAAATTTTCTACTGAAATATCTAACTTCAGACTTAAGTAGTAAGACATTAAAAATCTTTAGAAATGTAATTCATTGTAAAAATCCTGTTTGTAAAGTATGTAGAAAATTGATATTCATAGGATAAACATGTATAGAGGAGTATGGATTGAAAATGTGAATAAAAAGAAAGAAAAGAGGGAGCTATTAATTTTGTTTTAAACAAATACGAGTATTACAACACTTTTCTTTTTTCGAACTATGGGGCAGAAAATTCTGTAAACTATTATGGAAGAGCTTAAAAATATTCTGAACTAAAATTGGCGTGGACGAGATCTGCTAAGTAATTTTGTTACATACGGATGTTTCAATAAACATGCACGTGTTTAGGATGTCATAAGCCAAATGGCAAAAACAGTGGACGTTTGTCTCCTCTATTGGACCGTTCATTTTTACGGTCTTCAAAACTGAACATAGGCAGAAACATGTTTAAATAAGTCAATGTTTTATTTTTCAATATTCTTACAATGATAAAAATAAAAACACATTCGGCTGCGGTATACAAACCGCTCGTGAGACTCGTGTAAAATACATATAAAAGCTACAGTACACACAAATGGAATTTGGAAATGATTCACCTAAATTATTGTTACATTAAAAATAAAAACAGAGGTAAAAAATTGTTATCATCATCAGTGTTTACTTCTGATTTGATAAAATGTGCATGGTTGATTGTTTTGTGACTATAATCTGTATATAAACTGGCAAACAATCCGGTTCATTGCAAGCAGTCACATAATTCCTGCGTTACCTGACCGAAGATGATTTTATAAATATCGAAGGTCAATTGAAAACATCGAGAGCCCTCCAGACGGAATGGCCGGCTGAGTGAGCGGTTGGGACATAATTTTGACCGGAATTGCTACCAAACCATTTCCGGTATTGTGGTTTAAACGGTCCCGATCTTGAAAAACGATTCGCTAGATTTTGCGGTTGCCAATTGAAACGCCAGTGTGCGGTCAAAAAGTATCCTATATGTCTGACCTTTGGCTACTGCTTTAATATGATGTGTGGTAATATTAGTATTATGCTTACCTACATTTCTTATACAGTGGTGTATACACAAACGTATATTATTGTTATTTGGCTTCAATATCTTATTTTAATTCTCCTTTATAAGATCTTGTTCATCCAGAGGTTGTCTAGAAGACATTTCTTTAAGCTTATAGTGTTTAAGATTACAAAGTGGATATATATTATTTATGACTAAGCGATGTCCTCCACTATTTTCGCGCGTTACTTCTATATTATATCCATATATTCTGAACCATGTAGAATATGGAAGTGGTATACACATACAAAAATTTACGATATAATTTCGGTTTTAATACCTACATTTTTAATTGAATCTATTCAAGATATACTTTCAGATATTGCAAATTAAATTCTACGATCTATTATTAGCTGGGTGCAGATACAGAAGGCAGCACTCTTGGACACGGCAGGGAGTTACCGCCACAGTTACAGCCACCGGTAGTTAGACACCAGGCCTCGCTGCTGGCAAGGGTTCTCTAACTCAGAGTTCTCTAAGCAATTTGAGTTAGCGCTCTCAGTTGATTTTGTGCAGTTAGATAAGAGTTGTTAAAAAAAAGACAAACCAAAACTCTACGAACCTACTACTACTGCTAGTACCTAATATTATATATAAAATTCTCGTGTCTCAATGTTAGTTACCATACTCCTCCGAAACGGCTTGACCGATTCTCAAGAAATTTTGTGTGCATATTGTGTACTATTGTGTATTGTGTGTTTTTCATCCCCCCTAAGTGTTAAAGCTAGTCCACCCCTAATTTTTTTTAAATAATTCTTAGATTCATTTTTATTTTTTTATAATACAGCATTAAAAAATACATACAACCCTAAATTTTCAACTTTGCTTAAGTATTACTTTTCAGTATTTTAAATCACAGACAGACACTTCCATTTTATTTATAGGTATTTTGGATGTCATTATACTAGAAGTATATACATACATACATATTGTCACGCCTGTTTCCCATTGGAGTAGGCAGAGACAATGGATCTCCACTTGTTACGATCTTGACAAACACTTTTCGCTTCATCAACTTTCATTAATCTTCTCATACATACACGCTTATTTAAACTACTTTTTATCTGACCTTTCTTCAAAATATCTTCAATTTGATCATGGTGAGTACGTCTTGGTCTACCGGCACTGACTCTTCCAGTCACATTGCTATCATATACTTGTTTTGTGATTCTGCTATCATTCATTCTCTCTACATGGCCAAACCACCTTAACATTCCCTTTTCAACTCTTGTCACTACATCTTCTTTCAATTCACAACGCTCCCTTATCAAACTGTTTCTTATCATATCACTTACATTAACCTTACATATACTTCTCAAAGCTCTCATTTCAACTGCATTTATTCTACTTTCATGCTTCTTCTGCCACACCCAACTCTCACTGCCGTACATTAGCGTTGGTACTAATACCCCTTGATGGACAGCCAGACGTGCCTTTACAGACACTTTCTGGCTGTTTATAAAAGAGTTCAGCGCTCCATTCACCTTATTTCCTGCCATTACTCTCCTTTCAATATCACTTTCATGCTTTCCGTCTCTGGTAAACATGCACCCTAGGTAAACAAATTCTTTAACTTGCTTTAGTCTTTCATTTCCTATCTGTACGTTACACATTGTCATACTTTCATCTCTTTCAAACACCATAACTTTCGTCTTCTCTACATTAATTTTCATACCCTTAGTCTTAAAAGATTCGTCCATAATCGTTACCATCTCCTGTACCTCTTTTTCCGACGATGCAAGTATAACCTGATCATCGGCGTAGAGTAGACATTTGATGAGTAACCCATTCATTCTTAAACCACTTTCACTTTCTTTCAAACCATCCAAGCAACTGTTCATAAAAAGGTTGAATAGCCACGGCGACGCTACGCAACCCTGTCTAACACCTTTTTCGATGTTAAACGATTCGGAGTAGGCCCCGTTGATCCTAACACAAGCACTGGAATCGTCATAGAGAGACTTTAGTGATTGTATTAGGTTGTCTGTTACCCCATATTTAGATAACGCTGACCACAGTTCTGTTCTTATTACTCTGTCGTAGGCTTTCTCCAGATCTATGAATGCACAATAGACATTTTGGCCCTTGGCCAAAAACTTCTCAGTTATGCACCGTAAGGTGAAGACTTGGTCTGTACATCCCATTCCCTTGCGAAAACCCGCTTGTACATCCCATACTTTTTCATCTGTCATTTCGAAAACCCGTTCAATCAATACTTTAGCATACAACTTTCCGACAACGCTGAGAAGGCTAATGCCCCTATAATTTTTGCACTCCTGCTGTGACCCTTTCCCTTTATAGAGTGGAACAATTACGGCTTTACACCAATCTTTTGGTACAGAGCCACTCATCCAGCACATGTTGAAAAGGCGGTATAATTGGCTTGCGACCAGACCTTGTCCAGCTCTCAACATTTCTACGGTAATGTTATCACACCCCGCAGCCTTGCCTAATTTCATACTATTTAAAGCTTTCACTATTTCATTCATATCTATACTATCACTATTATCCTCTCTTTCTTCCCTCACATTAGTCATACTGTTTACACTTGATATCCCTTTTTCAAATAATCCCTCAAAATATTCTTTCCATCGGTTTAGTATACATTCTTCTTCTTTTACAATGCATCCATTCTTATCTCTAATTACATTGAGTTCTGAATTTAGAGTCTTTCCTCTGGCTCTTTTTATGGACTTCCAAAAGTATTTAATATTACTCTGGAAATCTTCGGAAAATCTTTCATCAAACTCATCTTTCTGTTCATTCTTTTTCCTTTTGACCATTTCTTTCACTATTACATTCATTTTCTTATATAGATTTCTAGCTTCATCTACATCTTCTTTTCTTGCATTATTCAATCTTAGATCAGCTCTAAGAGCTAACCAATCTTTCCATGCTTTCTTTTTATCATCCACTACGCTCTGTATTTCCTTATCCCACCAAAAATTCTTCACGCATTTGCTCGTTTTTCTTTTAGCCGTACCACATACTTCAGTAGCGACACTCACAACTTTACTTTTAAAAGCCATCCATAATTCTTCTAACTTGCATATATCATTGATTCCAATAAAATTTTCTTCTAGTTTAGCATTGTATTCTATTTTCACCTCTTCCTCTCGCAACTTTTCAACTTTTATTCTTTGTAGTGTACTAGATTCAGATTTACTCAAATTTTGGTGCCTCCATAATTTGTAAAGATTCTTTATACGACATACTACTAAAAAGTGATCTGAATCGATTCCTGCGCCTCGAAATGATCTAGTGTCTAGAACATTTTTTCTTAATCTTTCATCCACTATTACAAAATCGATCATACTTTTCCCTTTCGCATTTTCCCATGTATACATATGTATATTCTTGTGACAAAACATTGTATTAGTCACGCACAAGTTACATTCTAAACATATCTCAAGCAAATTTTTCCCATTCATATTTATTCTTTCATCTCCATATGTACCTAACACTCTTTCATATCCATCGCGTTTCAATCCTACCCAGCCATTAAAATCACCTAACACAATTATTCTTTCGTTTTGTTTACACGTAAGCAGAACATCTTGCAGACAGGCCCAAAACTTGTCTTTCTCTTCTTCACAATTTTTTCGTGAGCAGTTATTCGAACTCGTGTCTGTTGGTGCATATACCCCTACCACGAAAAGTCGAGTCAAACCAATTTTCAATCTTACCCATGCAAGTCTTGGGCTGACACATTCATACTCTTTCACACATTCTTCCATTCTTTCTGAGAGGATAAGGCCTACGACTTGACTTCCTCGGTCTGTAGCTTGCACTCCTGACCAATAAGCTGTATATGAACCGCATTTAGTAGTCTCACATCCTTTCCGCTTCGTCTCGCTCACACATAATAAATCTATTTTTCTTTCATTCATCATCTGACATACCTCGTCTAATTTACTATCCATTCCTCCCCTAACATTCATCGTAGCAAAGCGGCTCTCCATAGCCCGCGCTTCGCGCCCATGAGAAACGAGACGTGACGAGTTGCGAACTACGTCGCCGCCGTTCGGATTCTTACATAATTTGTGCTCCATCGCATTTCTATGGGCAGTTCTATCCTAGATTAATACATATTACTATATAATAGGAACATTTTACCTTAACTTTTAACTTAAAAATCTAATTATAATACTAATGAAATGAATATAATATTCTTTAAGTCCATTCTGGCAGTTTTGTTGAGGCAATTTCGATATATCTCTGTTAGGCGAAAGTAGTAAGAGACTGGTTTTCTTTGACTGTCCTTTTGTTATATCAAAAAATCTCCAGAGTTTTTGATGTATTAATAAATTCCGAAGGGCTTGATACATCTCACGGCGAAATCCTTAAGATTTATAGAAAATGGTTGAGAAAGAGACATAGTTTTCGCAGTTTTTCGCTTATATCTTTGAGGTCTTTGCAGTTACAGCCAAAATAAAATCACCCAAATATAGACACCGCCGAGGCGCATTAGACAGTATATTAGAAGAATAGCTTTAGTTATTGTTCTGAAATTACAATAGAATGCAATTATATGTAAGGTTATGTTGAAAAACATATTAACAGATTAAACAATAGAATAAAGACTATTATATATTTATTATGGTTCTGTAATATTTTTTGCAAAAACGGAATGTATGAATATTATATATTATAAAATCGTCACGTCGCGTCGATCCGTATGTCTGTCACAGTTTTTTTCATAGAAGCTACTGTGTCTCTATGAAAGTTTTCACAGGCAGGTGTTAGTCTATATTACTGCACTAAACAAAAATGTAGTAAAACTACATAAATTAGGTATTGACTGCAATATCTACAAATAATTGAGGCTTGACGTTTATACTTTTAATTTGTATAGTCGTCTGGGATATGGTTTGCCAGACTTTAAAAAATCTATAATTATTTCTTAGTTAAGGTAATAGTTGGCAAAATATAAAGCATTAAAAAGAACTTCTAAAGTCTTAAAAATTGTGTCCCGTCCTTTAAACTAGGGTGTGGAAAATTCTAAATAACTCGGTTTTAATAAAATCCATTGAGTGTTTTTTACAATATAGTGTATTCGAGTAAAGTATCTACTATTGAATAGTCCCATTATGAAATTACTCTTGTCACTAATACGGAATCCTTCACAGTTCGTATAACATCACGCACTAGTTTGTGGCAAAGATGGCGCGACGAATGTTGCTGGCTACCGACTCCTCGTGATCTCATACGCTCACCTAATCAGAGCGATGGCGTGAGGTCGCAAAATCCACAAATCTGCTGTCAGGCCACCAGAAGCCACAGATGACCACCTAAAGCCCGAGATGGCCACCGAACGCTAATGAATTGCAAATTAAGCCGCAGAAGTAGCCAGCGGAAAGCCCGCGAAGGCCACCGAACGCCGCAGATTGGCCAACGAGAGCTGCTGAGAAGCCATCGCCATGCGGAGAAGACTCCAGCAGCTCCACACCCAGTTACCGGTGGGTAGTTGCCCACTGAGTTGCAGCCGGGGTAAAGAGGCCCCAACCTCTCCTCATTACAAACTGAGGAAGAAGACCCTGGATGATGACCACGCACATTTTTGATGGATTTTATGCATCTATTGTATTCAATACTTTTCAGCTGAAAATAAATAATTTATTTAACCCGGTATAGGCGGTATAATATAAAAATGTCGTGACTGGACTTCGTCCGGATTGGTCATTTGTAATGCAAGCACATTGTAAATTAAATTACGTCTGGAATATTCATTGTGCCCGTTGAGTAAGCGGGCTCTATTACGTTGTCGATAACAAAGGGCTTGCCAACAAGCGCGGAATCAATTTGGAGCACAAGAGCGCTCTACTCGATGCTCTATTGCGCATAGTTGGTTAACTATCAACCAACTTGGGTTCTCTAAGAACTCTAAGTGAGCGCTCTCAATTGATTCTGTGCAGTTAGATGAGCGTTATTTAAAAAACCGTTATTTCAAGTGATATTAGCGAATCTTTTATTTATGTTACTTGTGGTGAAAAATTTAATGATTAAAAATAATTTTAATTTAATTTTAAATAAATATGAAAGTTACATTCGTTACAGGTTGCACAAAAATAGTGAAAGTATTAGAGTGTTTCCTAATTATATCAATTTGTTTATCTCAACTTTAAATTTGGAGCTATTTATGTGACTGGTTTAGTACGATTTACTTGTTTATTTTAACTACGTAACTCTATATATAGCATCTATCTGATCATACTCGCGTGATCAAAAGTATTCAACATAATTTATCTTGTAGAAACCAATTATTGTTCAAAGTACACGATTGAAAAAAGAGAAAATAAGGAAAAATGGTTTTTAATTTTTTTATGAATTTAAAAATTATTCCCTATAGTAGTATTTATAGTCGTCAGACTAAAGAGGCGTCAAATGTCACAGGGATATACAGACATACGGACAGACAAAATCTGAAAAGATGCCTTTTTACCATTTCACTGCAGAATAAAAGAAATACACCATTTTCCTATTTACAATGATTAATACCTAGACCATTTATAGATTTAAACCAATATTGGTTAGAGTTAGACGACCTAGAAACCCGTGGACATAGCAATTGTGATTTACTTTATTTCAAAAGCGAGCTAACAAGGCGGCGCAGAGCGGCTTTCATTTCCTCTAAGCTGCCGTCCAATACTTGTGGGCCTGTCGAGATGTAATTTCGGGATGGAGTGCTTCACTTCGTTTCCTAGAATAAAGATTATGATGTACTAGAATAGTCTATAGCTTACTAAAAGTCCTTTTGGGATAAGACTACTGTTTGTAGATAAAACACAATACAAAATGAAACAAAAGAATCTTAGACATATTGCTGGGGACTTTATTGCGTACATAGTAGTAATTAAGTGATTACGTTAGACATCGTGTCTTCAGGTTTTTAATTTTTTTTTATTGCATTGCATGAGTTCTACAGGCTGGCACACGGCCCATCTAATGGAAAGCGGTTACCATCGCCTATAGACATTTGCAACACCAAAGGTGCTACAGATGTACTGCGGTAGACAGCACTCTAAAGGGAGACTGGAGCCTGGCTACTAATGCCGGAATATAACTCAAGGTTGTTATGGCGGCATACTTTAGTCTAGGAGTGATGGATTCGAGAATGGTTTTAAATGACAATTCGATTTGGTAGGCGACGCTGGAATCGGGTAATAGGTTTTTTTCATTGCAGGACACGTCTACCGGGACCGCTAGTTATTTTACAATGGGTGACTTTTTAAGCATATTCTATAGTAGAAACGATTGCATTGGCGAATATTTTGGTAACAAAGCTTTAAATTAAAACGTTTGGATTTAATTTTGATACTTTTTATTTACGTTTGTGCATGTAGCTTCGCACGGTTTATGGATCTAGCCACTGTAGTGTTCATGATTAATCAACATTCATAATAATATTCGGAGTTTTGAGCATAATCCATAGGATTTGATTGTTTTTGTGAAGGTGTTTTTGTTTGGGTAGAATAATATGTCAATGGTGACATCTTACTTTTCGAGCAGCCACAAGATTTCTTTGCTTGGCGTCAGTCAAACACGATAAACTTTTTTCAGCACATGTAAATTAAAAACAATCAATAATTGTTCGTCAGACTCTTTCAATATGATTGCTAGCCGGTTCCTATATTTTAATATTCATTCACTTGCCTGATCACCGTTTAAATATTGACATTACTTCTACGAAGCTTATGTAAAATTTTAACCGATAGTAAGGCAAATGAACGGTCCGTAAGATATAAGATCCCGCCTTAAATATGCAGGACTTTTGCGATTGTGTATAATTTTCAATATAACTGGTTTCAATCTCGTTAATAGAGAAATATTAAGTCAATAAATTGCTGTTAAGTACAGTAAAACCTACAAATATGATCGATTAAATAGACGTTAAGCAATCTCTCGTATTCCTCATGCTTCGTTCACATGATCAATCACAACACTCTGAAAAATATGTAAATATTTTGATATACGTGAAAAAGTTATGGAGCAGACCCCGTGAATCCTTTAGCCATTGGAATTATATAGGGTACGACACTAAAGAGATTTAAAAGGGCTTTTGTTACAAAATTGCTAGATCGCGGGCCCCGCAATCATCGCTGCCTCCATTTATCTTCATGTCGTTAAAGAAAGCGGGTTCCCCATTATCAAAGAAAGCTGGTGATTGTTTACAGATACAATGTACTAATTTGATTTGTCTTCTATTTAAAAGGTAACAATTAAGTATTGTTACGAAATTGTAGGATATGAATTTAAAATGTCGTTGGAATTTTATTTTAAATACACGCACGTAATTCACAGTTCTTACGAATACAATCGAATAAAAATATAGTAAGTTTATCTGGATAGAGAATATTTCGTTATTCTAACAGCTTGCTTAAAATTCAGACAGCGTATTATTATTGTTTATAAGTTTTTGTAGGAGTTTGGGGTCTGCCAGTTTCAAGACTTGATTGCATTTTTTCTATTTTGTGGTTTGTGTTTCATACAGTATTGTTATTTTAAATCAGTAAAACTAAATTTATGGTATAGTGTGTGTTGATGCTCACAAATCAAGTAAATTTATGGTATTTTGTTGATGCTCACAAATAAACAAGTTAATAAAGTAAATATAATTTAACCTCGATAATTTTGTGCTGTTTTTTATCCAATAACACAGAACATGTTCTTCCATAAATCCGTCTATGATTCTTTTTACGCTAGTAACCTATAGTATAAATCTGTAACTAAATCTAAATAATTGCTTAATTAGGTTAATTAACTAATTAATTATTAAATCGTTAAAATAAGTCTGAATGGAATCAATTGATTCGTGTACAATGAAACACGACTATTGCATTAGCGCTTGGGAATAATTAAACTGGTATAAAATAGGGCCATAAGATAGAATTATAATGTAGAGCTAAGAATTATACTATTTCTGTATTACTATTTTGATAAAAGTATATTAGGAATGATAATCCAAATACTTTACTATGATGACTTTCTTTGTAACTTTAATGAAAGAATTCTACATTCATATGGTCTTGTTCATAGAGAGTTGAGTAAGTTTGAACGCTTTTTTATGGTTTTTAAAGAAGCGTTCAATCTTACTCTAACTCTATGAAAGGTAACACGGCATCTAAATGTTAAATACCTTAATAAAAAAACAAAGACATTTAAAATAAAATATATTATATAGCAGATCACTGCCAACGGGGAGCGTGTCCAGAAGGCTAGCTGCATCACAACGCTATATGGCAATACTTATGTCATTGTCATATAATTCTCAATGTTTAGTTTTAAATTGTTTTACATTACATTGTTTTTTCTTAGAAGATCAATTTGGTACAACATATTTGGTGATTACCTATGTCTTCATTAATCAAGTTAAGGGGCATCTAAATATACAAAGATATTAAAGTAGAAAATGATTTAAATTAATTATCTTAACACACAATTTAATTAAAATTGATTAAATATTTAAAAACCAGGTACGTATAATTTGTGAAAAAGAAATTCTTTACTTCTGGTATTTTATTTAAATATGACTTGGAAAAGTATACTTTTATTAAACCATTGAATTTCTCTCGAATTTGATTTTAAGATATTGTTACGAGCTAGGTGCCGACAAGGGAAAATGCCTACCTGCAGCTCTGTAGAAACACATTTTACTACCTTATTGTCAGCCATTTATTTTGTTTAATTTGTGTTTAAAATTGTTATTAGAAAAACAGCCCATTGTGTATTGTAATCTTTTATGGCAGTCATTAGCCAGGTGTGGTTCTAGGAATTTCGGTCACGCGGCCGAGCAGATATATTGCATCCATGCAGTAAGCAAGACCTCGATTGATGGACGACGCAGTCGAGCGATACCCAGCTGCGAGGCAAGACTTGTGTACATTCGGTAATCTATTTAGTGACGGACTTTGCGCGTGTTATTGAATCATGCATTACGTTTGGACTGGTTGTGTTCAGTTGTATTTGTACCTGTGTTATACGTGTTTGTATAGTTCTAATAAATTATATAGTAATTCCAACGGCATTTAATTCGAGTCCTGCAACTTGTAAGAATATGTTTTAAATAATAAACGGTTGGTTAAAAGCTTTAAAAAGTGTATTTCTATTTCAAATGTGGAAAGAGAATAAGTTGTGGTAACTTCTGCTTACCTAATACTAGAAATGGCGGATTTAGAAGCTTTTTCACGGTATATTCCTAGCATACTTAGTAAGTATTGTTTAACGCTAGACGCTAATAAATGCAACGTAGACAATATTGAAAATCATTCTTAGCCTTGTAATTGCAACTAATGAAATAAAAGTAGATATTATAAGAAGCGATATTGTAAAAATAATATTGCATAGTAAATCACTGAAGAGGAATTGAATTATACGAGGGAGAAGGGCCGGAAATAGAATTGCCAGGTGTAACGATTTTCTCAGTTGACTCGATTTAATTAAATATATTGCTTTTTTATTTATAAAATAATATATTTTACCAGTGCTGGCTTAGCAGATCTATTTCCTTCTTTCATCTCCGCGTTCCTTTCAACGCTAGTCCGCATGACATATCCATCGGCCATAAGTCCGCCAATTTTATATAATATTTTTACATTTGATTATATCTATCATTCTTGTACGATAGAGTACATTGTAGTTTATTTTTAAAGCGGTGTTAATGATAAGTATGTCTAGATTATACTCGAAAATTTTAAAATTTATGAAGTGTAATAAAATATTATGATACGTGTAATAGTATACATGTTTGATACACAGCTCGAATATAAGTACATTTTTTTAATTAAATTTTTGGACGACTATCAGCTTTTCACATTATAATAATAAGGTTTAAGACGGTTTATTTCTCAAAAGAATTTACAATTCACTTACGGAGAAATAACTAGTTACATTTACCCCTATTAGCGTATCTTAATAATATAATAATTAACGATACAGACGAGTTGAGAATCTCTTCCTATTGCAAGTCGATAAAAATGGAGAATAAAATACTTTACTTTAATAGATCAATGGCTGTGTTTGCAGTTCTTTAGGTACAGCGACGTGTGAGGTTAAAAAACTATTTTATTTAAATTAATTACGTTTTATCCATTTATTATCCATTTTTGCTCGATTTATTAATAGGCGGTTAAGAATATTTTTATTCTTCTGTAAAAAGTCCCAATATATTAAATTCAAATTCTGTTCTGTTATTTGGAGTATTAAACCTGTTAACACTAGTGGGAAACACAATACCAAAGTTTGCAATGTTCCTTTTGGTTATACATCCACACTCGAGGGTGAGTTTCATTCGTATATTCTTTGTTTTGAATTCAATCTACCATCTCTATATCCTTTTTACCGTACGCCTGTAGACATTTTTCACTTTTGATTTATATTTTTTTATGTATACAAAAATTGACCCTATTCTTTAAGAGTAAATATGTAGTTAAAAATTATCACATTTTGTATCCATTTTATAACATTAAATGAAGTTTTTGTATAATGATTGCTTCTTTAGTAAATCCGGCTTGAAGAATCATAGTATAATATCAAGGTAATAATATTTTATTATTAATTTTATAACGATTTTACTGTCTTTGATTCTAATTTCATTGTGAGAAGTCGTTTTTAATTTTGGTGAGTTATATTGTTTGTGCCGTTTGCTGTTGTAGGGCATAGAACGTGGGGTCCTGAGTCCATGAGCCTCTGCAAAAATCTATTAAAACGACTGATTGTTCCTTCAGGTCACCTTCAGATGATAGGTCTGGTTCTTAATTCAGAAAACGGATCCGTATGGCGTTCTAGCCAGGTAACGTAGCTAGCGTTTTGAGACTTTAGCGTCTTCCATTGATTTCGATGACCTAGGCTCAGAATTTTATTTATAAAGTTAAGGAATTATAGTTAGATAATAGGTATAATCTAAGTTTTATTTTCTTCATTGTACTACACCGGGAAAGTGATTTGTGTGTTTCGTGTCTGGAATCGAATAATTTTACTATTTATAGATGTGTAGAATTTTGGCTAGTATTAGCGACTAATAAATAGAGGTCTCTATATTTTATTGCTATAAAACATTTTAACTTTTGTTCTTGTCTTAATAATAATTTCATTTACATTATAACAAATTATACTTAAGATTAGTTTTTAATTTATGTAGATTAATTGCATGAAAACAACTGACAGAGTAAACAATTGATTGATTTTGATATTATACGACATCTCATTTTGAAGTTTAGCCTAATGAAATGGTCATCATAGAAGATATACTCCGATAATATCTGGCAATAATTCTCAGGTAAAAAAAATAAAACATACATACATACATACATATTGTCACGCCTGTTTCCCATTGGGGTAGGCAGAGACAATGGATCTCCACTTGTTACGATCTTGACAAACACTTTTCGCTTCATCAACTTTCATTAATCTTCTCATACATACACGCTTATTTAAACTACTTTTTTACTGACCTTTCTTCAAAATATCTTCAATTTGATCATGGTGAGTACGTCTTGGTCTACCGGCACTGACTCTTCCAGTCACATTGCTATCATATACTTGTTTTGTGATTCTGCTATCATTCATTCTCTCTACATGGCCAAACCACCTTAACATTCCCTTTTCAACTCTTGTCACTACATCTTCTTTCAATTCACAACGCTCCCTTATCAAACTGTTTCTTATCATATCACTTATATTAACCTTACATATACTTGTCAAAGCTCTCATTTCAACTGCATTTATCCTACTTTCATGCTTCTTCTGCCACACCCAACTCTCACTGCCGTACATTAGCGTTGGTACTAATACCCCTTGATGGACAGCCAGACGTGCCTTTACAGACACTTTCTGGCTGTTTATAAAAGAGTTCAGCGCTCCATTCACCTTATTTCCTGCCATTACTCTCCTTTCAATATCACTTTCATGCTTTCCGTCTCTGGTAAACATGCACCCTAGGTAAACAAATTCTTTAACTTGCTTTAGTCTTTCATTTCCTATCTGTACGTTACACATTGTCATACTTTCATCTCTTTCAAACACCATAACTTTCGTCTTCTCTACATTAATTTTCATACCCTTAGTCTTAAAAGATTCGTCCATAATGGTTACCATCTCCTGTAACTCTTTTTCCGACGATGCAAAAAAATAAAACAGGAACACAATAATCAATCAATAATATCTCCTCGGGGAGTTAATACCGCTACATCAGTTAAGGTACAGCGGCTTGGTATTAAGTTCATAAATCACGGGTCGAAGCAAATTGTTATCGTACGAGACAAGCCGGGCCAGCGGAGTTCAGCACTACCGGCGACGGAGGGGAGCGAATGACGCCTGTTCACTTTGACAAATAGAATTGAGATAGGACCCATTGTAATACAGTGAAAATATGAACCGAAGAAGGTGATTCTTGCAACCCATTTACTTTTTACGACCGGTCGAGGGCAAAACCTTTTTTATGGATTCTAAAGATTTTACCGTAACGGGTAAACAATAACGACATGACTTAAGTAAAAAGATATGTATTTTTATAGAGATCTAACTAACTGTAATATTAGGAAAAAAATCACTCTCATTAACGGCACTGTTAATGAAGTTAACCATACACAGATAATTAATTACTCATGTATTATATATAAACTAATGCAGCTAAGTAACAGCGTCAGTTTTATCGTTGCAAGTAAATTGCCTTTACTCACAGTCATTAACAATAACACTAATCCAAGTGTAACAAAGACATAACACTGATTTAATTAAACACAATTGGAAAGAAGCTAGCAATTTCTTATTTCTATTTAAGTATCTTTATAATAGTGTTCCAATAAAGATACGTCACAACTATGTCCTAGAAAACCCTGTTTTAGGTAAAGCGTCCATATATTAATAGAAGCGTTTATCCTATATGTGACTAAATATATCACAATAAAGTGAATACGTATACTAATATCTAGCATATAACGAGGTTTCTTCTGCTGTAACAATATTGTTTAGTAGTCTGTGTCAGGACTGACCGGTAATTTGGATGACCCCGTTCATTCGCAGTTATCTTATTAATCTTCATTAATTGTGGCGAATTATTTATCTATAAGAGTTAGTATATGAATAGTAGCGTGGTAGCGTAATGGTTAGCGCACGCTCAGTTTTCTGATCTAATGCGCATATTGTTACAATTACCACGTGCTAAAAACGGTGAAGGAAAACATCGTGATGCAACCTGCACATCGAGATAACCGATGTGTCAAACCTGCCAAGCCGCCTTGGACAAGCGTGGCGGGTATACTGTCCGTTCCCCCTATAATGGGAGGCCCGAGCCCAGCAGTGGGACATTTATGGGCTGAAATTATATCTAATCTAATATATAAAATTCTCGTGTCAGTTTTCGTTGCCATACTCCTCCGAAACGGCTTGACCGATTTTGATGAAATTTTTTGTGCTTATCCGGTATCTATGAGAATCGGCCAAAATCTATTTTTCATCCCCCTAAATGTTAGGGGTAGTCCACCCCTAAATTTTTTTATTATTTTTTAGACAAAATTTTTAATTTCTATTTTTTTATGATACAACATACAAAAATACATACAACCCTAATTTATCAACCCTCTGCGACAAACCCCTATTTTTACCGGACAGGACTACGTCTGCCGGGACAGCTAGTATTATATATATGAATAGTAACTAATACACCAAATGCATACATTTTTTTGTTATTAATTGCTTATTCCTAGTAGTCACCAAACTAATAGTACCTAATAGACGTAATATGGGAAAGAAATGACTGTCACTAATTTGAAACTTTTTTTATGATGTTCTTAGCAGTAAACGAACAGTGGGAAAAAAGGAGTAAAATTATAAAAATCAAATTTAAGTTGCTGATTTCTTAAAGCAAATTCAGTATGTAGTACGTACAACGACCAGTATTTAGCCACAGTCCGAATGGTTCAACAACTCATTAACAAATAACTGTTGGATGATAGAACGCTTGGGAATATTATGTGTACAGTGGTAGGGCACTAAAAAGGATATAAAATAAGTAATTAATGGTTCTACAAATCACGAAATAACAGTTGTTCGTAGCAATGGACCCCGTTTTAACGTCTGTTGACGGATTGTTCACGTATTAATGAAGGCCGTGACAAGAGTTGATACAATGTGCTCGGTGACGAAGCTGCTTTGTGTTGGGGTCGCCGGGACGGCAGAGGGACGCGCTATCACGCGATCACTAGCACATTTCTGTTAATAGCTCCCAATCTTTGTGTGTGCTTTAAAATGTGAGAGGTAGCGATTCATACATAACATCGTAATAAAGATAATGCAGTTTCGGATCCCAGCGGAGGACTGGGACATGAGGTACAAACTTGGACTGGCCTACGTCTAGAAGTGGGAATCTATTTACTGAAGAAGAAGTCTCAATTATATTTCAGAAGAGGGATGGAGGACGGAGGGGAGCGCTACCTATCTGCCACCCGAGGTAGGGTAACTCTTGCCAATCTTGCATTTTTTTCACTAGATTAGACATATAGAAGTTATGTACGATTGTGCCTATTAAAATATTCAGTTTCCTCCAAAAAATCTCATAAAGTTCGAGCTACTTATTCATTGAAATTATATTTGCTGAATTAGTAACCCCTCGTTCATATTATGCCTATTTCCACAGCACCAAGGAATAAAGTGGTAAGGAAAGTCGGCAGCGCGAGCCGTGGAAATAGTTGTAATGTGAACAAGACCTTATGGTCTCGTACGACTATAGACTATACGTGTATGTCATAAAAGCGTTAGCCTTCCATAATTCTAACAATGAAATCATTAACTTTATGTATAACTACTCAAGTATATTGGCGTTGTTAAGGAAATAAAGTAAGGTATAGAAATAGACAATCTGATTTTACATTAAAATGAATACTTCAACGACCAATTAGAATTTTAATCTGTAGCCAAAAGTTTAATTTACACATACCCGAAGAAGCAACTTAAAGGAGCGAGTACGAGCATAGGTATATTGTATTTGTTGTGTGTCAACGGACGTGCCGTAAATTTTAAATGTGAATGCCAAGCGTAGGGTTGTAACGCCGTATTTAGGGTTCCGTAATTATTTTTAGACAAGAATTTTTTTATAGTATCGTCCTATGAATTCACTATCATTTCTATCGAAAACTAAGAAGATAAGCTCGAAGCTATATTTTATCAATTATTACCGTATTGGTATAGTTTAAAAGTGAGGAGGTTCTTAGTTTGTCGTGTAAATATTTTTTTATATTTCAATTTACTTATTAATGTCATAAATCATAATGATGTCCCATAATATTTTTTAAGACAATATTTGGTGAGATTGAGATGTACGATTACGAATCCGGTAAAAAGTATCCTTCCTCTAACTATAAACCGGAGTTCTGAAAAAATCAAGGTAGAGGTCAAATCATGTTTAACAAAAAATTGCAATATGGGGTATATTTGTTTAAATTTTTCTTTGGGTTCCTTGGCCAAATGATGAAAATAGAAGATGTTTGTAACGTATGCAAGAACCCTTCACTATGTGTGGAAGACATCCATTTGATCCATTAGACCAGTTTTTTTTAAAGTGATTACTTCGTAAAACAAATATAGTGTATAAGTCGTTTTTCACACTACTTAGCGTTATCGTAAATAAACTAAAAGAAAAGGTTACATTTGAAGTTAAAAAGAAACAATACAAAAGTAATAGAAGACGAATTATCTGTAATACCATGAAAACCTTCCGAAGAGAACCTAAAGTATTTAAGATACAATTTATCGCTTCATTACACGTTATACGAACAGATAGTTCTGAAACTTGCACCACGGGATCCCTTCACAAAGGGTCAGTGTAACAGTGGGGGCCCGATGACAACCCCAAATAGAAAGGGCACCAGGAGAAAACTTTGCGCCGTCCCTTCCTTTTATATGAGCTTCATAGAATTCCGCTTAGCTACGTTACAACACGATACATTGCGATTTTACCAAAATTGTTTTCCTTTTTGTACTTTGATTTAGTATTTTTACAAAAAAACCTAAAAGAAAATTGAAATTGTTAGGAAAGATTGTTTTAATAATGTCTTATTTTATATTATGTAAGTATGTATTTAAATGATAGCAATATACTTGATATTCATCATCAAATCGAGGTATCTTAATAGCCCAAACCTAATCCGGCAAAATGAATTACTTGGACATTTTTTTCCCCTAATAATATACGTGCAGGTTACTGTAAGTACATGTTTTTAATCTTCCTAAGAGAGATTATAATTAACCTACTCTCAATAATTATTAATCAATATAATTGTTCAACTCACCCACTAATATATATATGAGAAAATGTATTAAAAAAATCCCGACCCCTAAAATAGAGACATGTCTAGTTTGAGATCAAATTTTCAACTCACGGTCTCAAAACAAGCACCTACCATAAATATATTGTATGTAACTTTATGTGCAACATGTAATTATTGGTAAAATAATATATTATTATTATTTAAAAAAATCATAAAGATAAACCTTATAACATTTGTAACGTGTACGTGTGGACGAACCCTTGACTTTCTTCGTTTGCTTCACAAGACACGACTCGTCGATCTTCCAAGAAGATCACATGATGACGAAACTTCGAGCAAATCCATAAAAGGTCCTCGTGACGTACCAGCGTCGTCTTTTGGAGTTCCATCACGGAGAAGCCTAGACGTACTAAATATTAAGTAGTAATTAAGCAATTATATAATATATATAATATATTTATTGACACCAAAATTAAATTTACATGTTGTCTTAAAATTTAAAACTGTTTGGGTACTAACACCTAAACTAGGCCAAGCCTGTCTCTTAGGTATTAGTTCCTTCCAGTGACTTAAGAACTACGACGTGAGTGTGTAACGATTTTAGTAAGTAAGGTAAGTAATCAGAAACAAAGAATTAGAAATTGTAATCAATTAATTAATAAACGAAATAAAATGTAGTGTGTTTTTTAAAACATCCTCCGACGGCCAAATAACGTAACTCATATGTAAATAGATGTTACATTATGTATTACGTTTCACCATTGCAATAATAATTGAAGACGAATATTTAAACGAACGTTGTTTAAACAAGAATCGTCATAAAATACCTATATGCTATGAAAGTGAATATTGATTTTCGTTTAAGTAGATGATAGATCATAAATAAATTACCTTAACACGCATTGACAGTGGGACAGCAAGCCATTAAAATACTTTCATGTGGAAATACCAGCAAATAAATCTAACGGACAATTTATCAAATGTACACGAAAGTCAATAATTTTAAAAGTATTTTATTGAAAAATTGACGGGAAGTATTGTATATTGAAATTAAACAGATCAACATTTATGATAAGAAGTCTATTTTTATTCCCAAAATTTTAATTAATATCCAAAAAAAATTTCAACAATATGACTGGTGGTCATTTATACATGATTATTCGTATGAATAGCAGTTTTCACTTATAAAATATTTTAACACTAGAGATTCCTTCAAGGCTGCGCCGAATTAAAATCCTTGGTAGCTCTGTGTTACAAAAAAACTTAATTTACCATTTCTTGTTAAATTCACTATAATAATAAAGAAACGAAATCCATATAGTCTACACAAGCCCAGCAAGACATAAGGCGAGTAGAAGCCAAACCGATTTGTTGAATATGATAAATAACATGTTATTAATGATAAGGTAGGTATTTGTTAGTGAATTGTAAAAACTCGATTGCAGCGCCATCTATTTTGCTAATCCGTTTATATTAAGGAAATTGCTTCCTTTCTCAGGATAAAATTTATTCTAGGTGTTAATTTATGTTATAAGCACTAAGTCGTGTTTCGTTCATATACGTTCAGAAATTTCCAAAAAAGATATGATCGCAGCGCTATCTTTTTCACCATTTTCGTCTATCCCATGGAAACGGCGTTATGTATCGGAATAAAAAGTATCCTAAGCTACTCCCCGGGATATGGCTCTGTGTTGAGTTTCCTTTAAATACGTGGTTTTCACGTGATGCTCCAACAGACAGACAGATAATTTTTGGATCTTAAAAATATCTTTTCGGAATCTGCTGGTCTGAATGAACCCCATGGCTTTTTTCACATTTTTAAACACTTTGTATAAATTTGAATCATTTATAGATTAATTAACATATAGTTAATTATTTCAAAATAACAGCCAAGCTTCAATTTTATTTGTATAGATCATTATATTTACACACTTACATCCTATACTGTATACTGCTGTAGGTATAATGTACTATGTAAAACTGCGAAATAAATGAAAACTAGAGGTAACTCACATATTTTTAACTTTGGATTACATTTTTATTTTATACTGTTAGAGCGGGATTTATAATTATAACGAGACACGTAATACTTTTTATTTGAATGCAGACGAAGAATACTGAGCTAAATTACAATACAAGTTATACAACAATAAATCTGTAAATTCTGGACCGGGAGATTCCGAAAATTAAAATTTTAGAATTTTTGTCTGCTTATCTGCCTGTTTGTTACAGAATCTAACTGAAAACTACTAAACGTATTTAAATGAAACTCGATACAGAGCAAGCTCATATCCCAGCGCGTAACTTAGGATACGTTTTATCCCAATACATAAAGTCGTTTCCGTGGGACAAACGATTTTTTAACAAGATGGCGCTGTGATCGATTGACGGTAAAGAAAAATATAGTTGGAATACGGGCTCATCGAGATCATCATTTTGTGAAACACGCTAATTCACTTTGAAAACTCGTCGCGTTTCCTTAATTTTCTGTTCATTTAGGTTTAAGACGCTAGATATCAGAATTGCGAAGTTTATGGTCCGATATAAAAATATAGCGAGGTTCAGATACGTATTTAAATATACATAAAAGTACAAAAGTTGATGTGTATATTTATGGAACTATGTATCTATTTAGTACTTGACTGAAGGATGACTATAGTAACAGCCAGTTTCTAAATCTTACTATCCAAATGGAAAATATGATACTTCTTTTATGGTACTAATTAAAAGTTGACATGAACTACCAATTTAATACCAACAATAGTAAAGTCAAAAGGAAAAGATAGAGATATAAAAAACAGACTTGACTTGTTTGCTAATGTATGTTTTGTTGTTCAGCAGACAGGCGGATCTGATGGAAGGCGGATACCATCGTCTATGAACATTTGTAAAACTAAAGGTGCTACCAATATGCTGCCGCTTTCTAATATGCTGCCGCTTCTAGGGAGACTGGAAATTGGCCACTAATGGCCGGAAAACAAGTCAAGTCTCCTCACAACTTCCCTGTCCCAGTACAACGTATTTGTATACCGGCTGAAGTCCACATTGTTTTTTTTCTCAGAAAATAATAATTTGTTTAATATGCAAGAATTATTGTTACAAATATCGTACCATGTTCGCTAAGAAAAATGGCACTTGAAATTGTATGGATAAATGAGTCACATATGATGCATGGACTTATTATGAAACGTTCCTAGGAGTCATATATGACTCATTGGACAGGGAAATTGTTAAGTTGTATGAAGGTGTATTATTATATGGCAATGTGTTACATTAAATAATAGCGAACACAGAGTAATGAAACGCAACAGGATGCTCATCAAGCGTGTAGCTACTGTCGCGTGTGATCTGTGATGAGGATGAGTGGTAAGCGGTGAGCGGTGCGCGGCGGCATGAGCAGATGGACAGCGGGGAAGCGTGGCGTGTGGGTGGCGCGGGCCCTCGTGCCAGCGGGACGCGGGGAACAAGCCCTGACGTCACACCGCGCGTGCGCAAATTCACACTCCTTAATTCATAGAATATGTACGGTTATCAGAACAAACAATATCTATAGACACAAAATTGAAGTGTCCGTCTGTGCTTTAAAATAAATAGCAACATGCAGCAGTCTGACACTAGGCTTTCGAGTTCAATTTTGTTTAATATTTATATTTTATTTTGAATATTTAATTTTAATTTGTATATAGTTTTTTTAGTAGAATCTGTTATAAAATTTATATAATGCCTATAATAAATTTCATCTATCTCAAGTACGGTTCGAAACAGATTAAACTAAGCGGATTAAAATAAATATTTTTGAAACCGATTTAAAAAAAATATGTGTATTATATCATTCAGCTATCCTGCAGGTTGCGAAATTATGAATATAAAGTCCAAATTACACGCGAACCAAGTGTTATTACTACAGATTTTTTTTCTTTCTGGCAAAGGCGAATGCCGTAGTCGTGTCCAAAAAACTATCATATTTTCTGGAATAAAAGACTTACTCCATGTTATAAAAACTGCTATAGATCAAATTTTTAGAAGCTAAAGTATTCACAAACTGGAGTAAGATGAATTACTAAAATTCTAATGGTTCTGATCTGATATGTCTGTTTTTTTATTATACTGCGCACAGTAACCCGTATTCGCGCCGGTATCGGGGCAGGCAGTCGAGTCTCTCGCGTGAACTACTACGTTCGCGCGCTACAAGCAGCTACGAGACGTAGCATTTTGACAAGTCCGCTACGGTGCCGCATATATACCACTACCGTAGTAGTGGTAAATTGCCAGTGACTGTGTAAAAGGATAATAACTTGGGAATAACTGAGTGGGTGGCAGTTATTTGTACAACTGATGAGACCGGTGAATAAAGTGATGAATAGCGACCGCAGTCAGCATAAGGTGAGTGAATATTGAATAATGAGATATGAATAGGTATTGAGAACTCGGATGCCAGTCGCTTGCTCTAATGTCAAGGACACGGATATTGATCAAGTAGTAAATTATATTGTTTTTACTTTTGTTTACTTATTTCTTGTTTTGTTTGCCTATGACACATTTATTTTTACCAAAAGAGGCAATTGATAAAGTTGACAATTTAATATGTGGAATATTGAACATTAAATCGACCTCACCGCGAAAATAGGTATTCTATTATAAACCAGTAAAAGTAATTTTGTGGAAATTGTTTGTTACTTTTATTTAAGTAAACAAAGATTTCACTTAAAGGGTTGAGAAATTACCCACGTATTTGTAAAAATTACCTTTCTTTAAAGTTATAACGTTATTGAAATGGAAGTGTTTAAAGGACGTGAAGAGGCCGTTAAAAGTCATACGCAACAAAGGGATAGCATCCGGAGCAGGAATCCGAATAATTTATAAAGAAAGGTGCCACTTCGCGTTATAAGTTTCATGAAGAGATTATGAATGTTAGTAGTCGTACTACTTGTGTAATGTATTATTGAAGATCGGTCTTGAACGTTTATACTATTGGGATAGAACATACGTCGGAGAGTAATAAGGCCTTATTTCATTAATAACAAGGTTATTTATATTTTATGTATTTTATATGTTATGGTATTTCATTATCACAGATAGGACTATTGTTGCCAATAAGCCTGATATTGTGATAGTCGATCGGTCTGCGAGCCGTGCCATAATTGTAAATGTCGTGATCTTCATGGTAACCTCGTGAAAGTCGAGCAAGAAAAACAAATAAAGTAACTGCCATATGGAACTTGGACCCTACAATCACAGTATCGACAGTAGTGTCAGTGAATGTACTAATAGTGAAGAGCCTTGACCGTCATCTTACAAGGCTCTCGCTTGGTATCTGGGTAAACGGACGGTGGTAAAACGCAGCCTTGCTGGATACGACCTGTATTGTGAGGAGCTTCCTGTATCTGGAGCCTTAACCACTGGTAACTTGAATCCTAGGCTCCACTGCCGGCGGACATAGATTTTTAAATATTTTCTTTTATATATGGTATTTAAAAAATAATGTAAATAATTTGAGACCAAATAAATATGTGTATAACAAGTAGAATATCAGCATTTTAAAATCATAGAATAAAAGCATTTTAAAATCGATGATAATTTAAAAGGTTCTTTGAAGAAAACTATAAGCTAAGTGGGCAGCTAATTTTTAAATCTCTACTACTTGGATCGGATCTACACATCTTCCTGTTCTTGGTGGTTATATTGTTTGACTAACAGTAACAAAGTCTGAGTTTATATAAAAGTATTATCATAAAAAGTGATTTAGTTAAGAGCTAGGTATATAAAATTATAAAAAATGTACAACACTATGCTCGCTCCGCTTGTCAAATTTATATTTTATAACATATATTTTACATTTGTCCGATTGTGTTCTCCGATCTGAGGAATACTATTCTCAATTGAACAATTATTTTTACGTGAACCGGTCTACTGATTGCTGTAGATATATATGGGTCCTAACCCAAAAGAAGATACCTATCGTGATAAATTAAAATAGAGCATATTATATATACCCAAACTGAATCACGTTTATACACGGGCAGTATACAGCCGACAATTCTGGGGACAATCACAGAAACCCAGACCAGTGAAAATAACGGAATATTTCTTTGCCAAATTTCACCTTGTAGGTCATAGAGCTGGGACCTCTTTATTATACCTACTAGGCGGTACTGTAACGCTTACACCACAAAGCCCGACAGTGGATAGGAATGTGGACGCATAGCTGATAAAAATATTAAGATGGCTGACGACCAAGTTAACAACGACCAAGTAAACACAGTTAGACGGCCTCTGTGGTTGAGCGGGCTAAGCCTTTGCCGGCCTACCTCACTGCAACGCGGAGGCTCCGGGTTCGATTCCCGGTATAGTAAATTTCGGAAACGTATTTTCTCCGTTATTTACCATGGTCTGGGTGTCTGGGATCGGCCCCAGAGTGATCCGTTGTATATTACCCATAACACAAGCGTAACTTGCTTAATTTGGGGATATACAATGTGTGTGTTTGTCTGCCGATTATTATTATTCTTATTAACAACGCTGATAGTGTTTTCCGATAGATTAAAAATTTGGAATATAAAAACGAATTGGTAAAGTTCATTTCAGTTTTTCAATTAAAGTAATGGACTGAATCATAAAAAATAATTACGCTTCCGAAGGGATTGCAAACAAAAGTTAATGGGAAAACTTAATCATCGAAAATATTATTATTTTTATGAAACTCGCTTTTCGTTCTTATTTGAATCGTCATAAATTAGATATTTTATAGCATACTATTTTTTGTAAAGCTTTCTTCCAAATATATTTGAACAATTATTTGACTATTAGATATAAGAATACTTATAAAAAAATTAGAAAAAGCGACCTATTAAACTTGGTGTCTTTTAAGATGTGAAAAAAGAAAATAACATTTATTAAGAGTGTTTTAAAATGAAAGTTATACATAAAATAGTTTAACAAAAGCCAAAGGTTAACTAGCTCCAAACAGGCCCTAATTCAGCAAATGTTGGTTGATAACAACCAACGCTGGTCTTCCGTTAGCGCCAAAAACATTTTTGTTAAGTATTATGTATATAATATGACAGCCCATAAATGTCCCACTGCTAGGCTCGGGCCTTCCAATATTGGGGGGAATGAAACCATACTCGCCACGCTTGCCCTGGACGGCTGATAGGTTTGACACATCGGTTATATCGATGTGCAGATTTCATCATTATGTTAACTTTCACTGTTGTTAGCACGTGGTATATGTAATAATATGCACAGTAGATTAAAAAACTGCCTAAGGGCGCGTTCCCACTATGTCGCGACGACAGATAGTCGTGTAGTTTTAAGTGTCGTGGCTTATATGTTTAAATGGAGGTGTTCACATATATAACGATACGACTTACTGTCGTCTACGACATTTTTGCAGTGACGACAGATTGTAATGACAGTGGGAAAGGCTAGCACGACAGTCGTAAAAAGATAAAAGATCGTTAAACATTTTTGACGACAAACAGTCGTTATAATGGGAATAGCTAAAGACGACAGTCGTCCAACGATGAATTAATCGTTACGACATAGTGGGAACGCGCCCTTCGTCGTGTAAGCGTAGTATGGGCGCAAGCGTTAGCCATTACGCTACCAAGACTGCAGTATTTTATTTAGGTGGTATATATACAAGTATAGTATACCTATATATATAGGTAGGAAATTCTATTATGATATCTTCTTACTCATTTGTATTTAACATTTCAATGTATTGGAGCTTCACTGATTGTTATCGAAAATAATAATTGTGTCTATTTAAGTTTTATTCAATCCGAACTTTCTTTGTATGTATGTACAAATAAGCTTTGTTTTGTGTACTCTTCTTTTTTGAATTCCACTGGATTAAAGTATATTTCTGAATTTTAAGTAAATAAATATATAGAATTTTAGGAATATTGGTTCATTCTGAAATTTTGTGAATTCAACTATTTATTTGAAATTTGAATAAAAAATACCAACCGCACCAAGGTAAAGGTATAAAAGTTATCGGTTTTTAAAAAATAATTTATGATCTGAAAGTAAGCTCTTGGTGCGTGGAGCACAGTTCCAATAATGTTATTATCGCTAATTCGAGTCCATTGTCATTGATCAAGTATATTTTGATTCCAAATTGCGCTGCGTCTGAGAACTGCCCAAGATGCGTAGTGAATGTTAAATTATTTCTATAGTATATATTTAAGATAGGATACGAAACAGTGTGATGAGACAAAGACGTGAAAGTGGGTGTAAACACTTGGGTTGATCAATGAATTTTAATGAGGTTTCGGTAGGTAAAGAGAATGTATAAAAAGTGTCTCATAAAATATATGTATGAGACTAAAAGAAAGTTAAGCATAAGAAGCCGAAAAATGAGATGGATTGAATGTATGAAGAATGTCAATGATTTATTATTATGTATTAAAGAAGAGTGAGTTCCGACAGCAAATACTTGGGAAAAGGTGTAAGGAAAAATAGATTTATAGCAAACAAAATGCTGATATTATTAACAAATTCACATAAAAAGTAATACAAACCGGCGCATATATGAATGAATGAAATACTAAGGGCCGCTTGCATAAGGTTGTTTAAATTTATTTAAGGAACACAAAATTTAACACCCTTAAATACAATTAGCGTCTTGCACATCGCAAAAAATGCCGCTAAATATGTTTAAAGAACTGTCAATATGTTTTGTGTAAAACGTATTTAGGCAGTTTAATATGATTAACTAATTTTATTTAAAGGCGATCGTTATGTAAGCGGCCCTAAATGAAGATGAACTGAAAATTTATCGCAAAATCACACTGAGTAGTAACTCTTGGTCTCTCAGTCCGTCTCTTTTGGAAATGTACAGTATAAGGTTTTATTATTGTGGTCTTCTTCCTCTTAGCCATTTGAGGCGGCGAGGAGGTTGGGGCCTCGAGGAAAACCTCTTTGCCCCTGCTTCTACTCGACGGACAACTATCCGTCGGTGGCGGGGCTTGGAGCCATTGGAGCCATCCTGACGGCGGTCTCTCAACGGCTCTCGTTGGCCAGTCTGCGGCATCCGATGGCCTTCGCGGGCTTTGCGTTGGCTTCGTCTGCAGCTGAGTTGGCCATTCATTAGCGTCCGGTGGTCATCTCGGGCTTCGGGTGGCCATCTGTGGCTTCTGGTGGCCTGTCAGCGGCTTTTTGATCTTCGCGACCTCGTAGCCCCATTCTGATCAAGCGAGCGTATGAGATCTCGGGAGGTGGGCAGCCAAGTGCGTCGATAGTCCGGTGGCCGCGCGTGTAGGGGAGCGATCCCGCGGAGCGGTGTGTGCCCGCCGTTGTCAGCACGGTCAAACATTTTCCGCGCCAACATCGCCACAAATTGCTCAACACTAGGGATGCCTACATCGCGGGCGATTACATCATTTCTGACGTACCGACCCGCTCCTACACACACTCGCAGGGCAATGTTTTGCCGTGCTTGGATTTTGGATTTTCGTGTGGCCGAGCACAGTGCATACCACGCTGGAGCCGCATAGGTGAGCCTCGAGTGGAGGTAGGTCTTATAGACCCCGATCTTCGTCCTCAGAGGCAGCTTGGAATCGAAGACAGGTCGGAGCAGAGCGCCTGCGGCTCGCGTATCGTTTATAACGCGTTCTGCCTGCAGGCCCATGCTCAACGACCTGTATACAGGTGTACATAATATGTATTTTTTAATTTTAATTCTTATTACACGAGTCCAGCAGACAGGTAGACCCGATGGAAAACAATTACCATCGCCTATGAACATTTGTAACACCAAAGGTGCTACTAATGTGCTGCCGCTCTCTAAAGGGATTCTGGACCCTGGCCACTAATGCCAAATTAATAATATTTTTGAAGAAATCACTATGTTCTTGATATGTGATATATGAATCCATAGGTCTATGTTTCTGAAAGCTAGAAGATATCATTCAAGTATTAAAGTTTCTTGACATGATAATGTCAGTTATATAAATGTGACCTGTGTACTCCTATTTTCTTCTTACTCGTCTACTAAAATGTGCCTCATTAGTTATTTGCAGATTCAAAATCTCTTTATCTTCATTCTCTTGGTTAAATTATTCTTATATTATATATTTGTATAAATATTCTATGAATTGTTACTGTTTTCTGATCTTTGATTTATGAGTTGGTATACTTCTTGAGAAAATGTCATCGCTTAATGCCATTTTAATATCATTCCAGTCACGACCATCTCAAATGTCATTACCCTTTGACCCTTTCTGACGATGTTAATTACAAATTTTCCCAAACGACAGTCGTGTGTAGGCACCGCTGGCCTCAGTTGTCGCTCGCTCCAGAAAAGCATTTGCATGCTTTGGATCAAAGCTTTTGATTGGAATCTCGGAACTACTTTTATGTATTTTAAATACGTTTTACGCATGTCAGTACCCTGTAGCTAAGCAAGATCGATACTAGAGTACTTTATCAGTTAATGTCAGAGGAATTATGTGTCAAATAATATATTGCTTAAGGGAAGAATTTTTAATCATCAAATAAAAATTAACTGTCAAATAAATTATAACCTAAGTGATTTCAAAAGTGAAACCGTTGAACTGCTTTATTCGTGAAACTGACATGTTCAATTTATTCTACGAATAACATTTATGTAATGACTAAAAAATTAGCCCTTAATATATAAAAAGACGAATAATATCTACATCATAATATTTCTTTTGTAAAGTAATGTAATGTAAAACAGTAAGGCCCGCAATAGTACCTTAGAGTGTTAAAACAAGAAATTGTGTTACTATTTTTACCTTTGTGCACAATAAAGAGTATTTTTGTTGTTGTAAAGAACACGGCTTAACTACGACGATATGATACTTTGAATAATAATGTTAAAATTACTCTAGAGTAGTATTTTCTTAAGTTTTTACAACTAGTGCTTATAATTACGTTTTACCGGTTTAATTGTATCTTTAAAATATTTATATACCAAACTTCAAGAAAATAAATTCATATTCTAAGGCCGTGAAGAAGTAAGAAAAGAATATAAAAACATCAAATCGGTTTGCATAATATGTGTTATAGCTCTATATGCCTTTTCAAAGTAACTCCGAGTATTTTCCAAAATATATAAATGTTACGATTTATGAGCAGTTTAAACAAATACTTAAAAAAATTCTAACAACTTGGGTCATCCAATCAAAACCTAAGAACTAGATAGATATCGACTAGGTATTAAGAATTAAAATATATCTGAATATATCTAAAATATAAAATTATGTAGGTACAGATGTTTATCTGTACACTAGTTACACCTGTAGACTGATAAAACATACAATAACATTGTTTCTTAAAATACATGTATTTTATTTATATAGCCAGTGTTAATTCCCTTTTCTAGTACGATGTAATTAAACAGACGCTTTACTGTAGCAGTGTTTAATTCAAGAGCACGATGGACCGTTTGAATAAGTGTTAAAAGTTTAACATTCATAAATATTTCATGATTTAAATAATTCATGTTTGTGATATTTGAATATTTGTTGTTTTCAATTTTCAAAGTGAACAGGGTTTCCGCTTCTATGTACTTATTTATTAACCTATTGTAAGTACGGCATATAACAACAACACATAGAACTTGGAGAGCTGTTTTATTTGACTTCCGAACAAAGAATGCTGATGTAAAATATAATTAATTATGGTTATGCTTCTTGCGCTATAATTAGCTACCCTTTTTTTGTCAACACTGGGGGAATACGTACTGGGGAATTTCTAATTACAATTTTATATTAGAATGTATTTTAGCAACTATAACCGTCTCATTTCGTGGATAAATACCGAGAATTCTTGTTTGATTTTGACTACTTTGTGTTTTTCTATGTATATCAATAATTCGAAATAAGTTTTCTTCTAGCTCTTACAGTCAACTAATAGCGCTTTTAACTTAAAGAAGATTAGTCTAATTCCTTTTTTATTAATCTTTTTATTAGTTCTTTTCACACAGTTTATTTGAGTAATGTTCGGTCTATATACCATGAAAACGACTAAATATATTGTGAAAATAGACCAAAATATGACACCCGCTCATTATTAATGAGAAACAAAAGTTTTATATTTATATATGTCGCATATGTATGTCATATTAAATTTGAAGCTATGATTGTAAAAAAATCCTAAAGTAATATCTGATATGGGAGGTCGCTAAGGCCGTGATAGGTAATATGAAGGTATTAAATAAATGGAAATTATGTACTTTCCATTTTAAGAACACACTGTGACTTTAAATTGAGGATACTTATGTTTTTCTTAAAATACCTGCATTTAATCAATTAAGTGGTGTTTTAGCTTCATAAAAACTGAGTTGTATTTATATGGTAAGGTTTATATTGTTGAGTACTTTATAAATGGTTTTAGGATTTTAATAAATCTTTTTAAAAATGATAAGTTTTAACTGATATTAAAGGAAATGAACGGTTGGTGAGTTATAGGAACCGGCCACTAAACAAACATGTTAAGGATACAGGTTGTTCGACCTTTTAAGAATTGTCCCAGTAAAGAGACGCTTATGAAATAATACTTATTACATACACATATAGAACTAAAATAGTATCTATTATTATCTACTGCAGATACGTGTTTATGGTTGCAACACTGAATAATACGGGCTATGTGTCTAAGGCGGTTTGTGGTTAGTGCAAATGAATGCAAGTCGTTATGCGGAGTGCAGACCACGTACCGCCCTAGTGCCCCCGGAGGGATATGCAGTATATTGCGTATACATGTATGCAGACATTTACTCTTTGCTCACTTAATATCGTATTTAATTTATATATGGTTGTTTTCTGCACGTTGTTAGAGATAGACACTAGATTGTCAGTTTTGTTTAAATTCACAAACCGGTTCAAGAAACAACATTAGTTACGCTTTATATCGAGTTAAAATTACATAATAGTAATTACTTATATTTTGAAAAATCATATGTATACATAATAAAACTACGTTTTAACGGTTTTAAGCGCACTTGTACACATAATAAAACGTAGTTTTATTATGTGTACAAGTCGCGAAAACTTAAGAAAATATTATCATATGTATATTCATATATTTTCAAGTTTGTGGACATTTTTTATTTTTATTCATAGGATAGTTTTATTTTTAGCATAATTCGATATATATCTTATATACTTATAATTTGAACTAATTTTAAACACGATTTTTGTAATCGGCAGCGATTTATCAAATATAGCGATATATTCGATATTTGAAAATAATTTCAGTAACAAACGATAGTCATTTTTAATATTTTCATTCATAAAATTATAGAAAATTGTGAGTGTGTGCAGTCACACGCAGTCACAAGGGGTGGGAGTGATTCTAAATTACTTGACGACACATTTTATATTTATATCTCTTTTTAGTGCCGTTTTTTTAAGTTTTTTTTATCGTGTATCAAATGACAACGGTTCTAAGAAGTTTTACTTCAATATTGAAGTGATAAGTTCTTATGGGAGGGTGAACAGCTTCGTTACGTAACGCGTTACGGCGTCTGTCTGGCTTCCGCTTCTCTCACGCTTACGGCAGCGTTAGGCAGGCTAAGTTATCACTTCTCTCGGGCGTCCCGTGACGAACACGCCTTTTTTTATATATTGAGATTTAGAATACTTTAGTGTCGAAGCCAAAGATCATGAGCGCTCACGGAAATATGAGAATATTGACTATTGTCCCTCCTATGTTGTAGGAAAAACACAATACGTCACAGACTGCAGGTCTACGAGTTTGCCTAGACTAGATCCTTCATAGGCGAAAGTTGGATTTTATTATTATGACAACAAATTGTGAACTATTAATTTTACTATTACTACAACACTTGAAATTTTATTGTGGCATAAAGTTAAGCGGATTTTTGGTCGTTGTGATGACGTGTATTTTTTTTACGAAAAAGTTTCGTAAAATAGTTAATACGCCACTAACGACGACTATAAAAAGTCGGGACGGAGTAATGGCGGACTGAAAGTGTGGGCACTTTCGTTTATGTCCGTTCGATGGGGTTTTTCCCCAGCAATAGATATTTTCTGTGCTCTTATCATAATGTGAAAATATTTCATTAAATGGGCTAGCCTACTTTCTCTGTCTAATATCTTTCGGGCAAGGAGAGAGCCCACAAATATATAATACGAGATTGAATTTCATGATATTACGATTTTATGTGAGGGATGACGTGCAACGAGTGAGGGAGTAAGTTTATTTATTTATATAAAAAAATAACAAGACATACATAACGTAAGGATAATTGTACTTTTTCCAGGAGGAAATATTTAAGTTTCAGACTCCGTGGCCTATTTGGTCCGGTTATCTATTGTTTGCCCGAAAAAATATAACCAATAATACTCATACGCCATAATGTTGGACACGAAAATAGACAAAGGCGTTAGGTTAATTTTTTACGGTGAAATTGATTAAGTATGGCGTTGAAATATTTTGTTGTATAATATTATTGCAATTAATAATATGGATAACAATACGTATGGCACTCGTGTCATTATGGAATCTAATGTACGGGCAAACAAGAGTTTGTCACATAAGTGTCTAAAACCGGGCAAATTTAATTCTGGCAAGTGGGTGTATCCGATTTGGTCCATACACCCTCAGAATTTTGAAGGTGTATTCTGATTCTGCGTATCAAAATATATAAGAATAAATGGGTCTGTTTAAAATATGTATAATTTTTTTATGTGGGCCGGTTTTTCAATCGGAGTTTAAAAGGAAAAAATAACTGTCATTTTCAATTTATCCAGAAGGTACAAAGGCCGGGCGCAAAAATGTGTGTCCGCAAACAGTGTATAAATCGATTCTATTTTACAAATATTCGATTGTGGGGGCGCAGTAATGCATTGCCATAACCAATAGGTTCAATTTACCTTGCCTTGAGGGTTGGGTACGGCGGAGTGTCGTGGACGGTTGTGCAAATAGGGGGTGCCAGCCCCAACTAGTATCTGTATTGGCCTTTGGGCACTCGACTGATTGCGCACTTCAAAGTTTAATGTACAATATAACTTGGAACGTAAACAAATGTATCATTATTTTTGGACTTATAGTCTGTGGATAGATCAGAAGAACACTATAAGTGCGATGTACTTGCTCTTTATGAATTCTAGAGCACTAACTCGTTTTTGAATAAAAAGTTGACACATTAAACTAATGTTTTTGTATAAGTATTTAACTAATTCAACTGTAAATCGGGCTTTAGATGATAACACACCATAGCTGCTTTTTAGAGTGCTTTAATCTACTGGTAAAAAATGAATCTTATACTAATATATAAAGATGAAGAGTTTGTTTGTTTCCTAGTTTGTTTGTTTGATTGAACGCGCTAATCTCAACAACTACTGGACCGATTTGAAAAACTATTTCAGTGTTATATAGCCCATTGATCGTGGAGGGCTATAGGCTTTATTTCATCACGCTAAGACCAATAGGAGTGGAGCACCAATTAAGAATGTTTTAAAATCGGGGGTTAGAAATAAATTCCACGCGGACGACGTCGCGGGTACAGCTAGAACCGTATAATTTTGTCATGTTTGATTTTCCATACATTTATTGGTTAATATATCGCAATTGAAACTACATATACAATTAATTATTATACATACCTTCTTTTTCTTAAGAGATCCATTTTAGAATAAAAAAAATAGTTAGATGGTGTATTTTGAAGGTTAATTTAAAACATTTTGCATTTTAATGTTGTTTACTTTAGATGTTTCTTAGGTTGACTTACGGCTGGTTCTATCCAAATAATGTCATGATTCAACCGATGGTAGGGCAGGTGAATGAATAGCAAGATGAAGGGAACCAGATAAGCTAAGTCAACGTTATTAAATGATGTAATTTGTTGCAAAAATAGTCAAAAATCACAAACAAATAATAACATAATTTAATGCAATACACCTGCACAAAACCAAGGAGGCTATGACGTTTTGTACAATGATACAACGTATCCCAGTTGCTTTGACTATCAAGTAGTCTATTAACGTTATTTTTACTTTTTAAATATGAAGTAACTTCAATAGAATTATGTAAGTCATTGAAAATTTGCATAATAAATCAATAAACACACATATCGTAACCACTGAAACATGAGAAAGAATAACTGTATTCAATTATTTAATAGCTTTAATTAATAATAACATTAAAAGTATCGTATCACTAACTAATCCTTGTTATATATCCACGTCAACAGATTTATAAATATCTGTCTTAAAATAAGTTTTGTTTTGTGGTACCTGAATCTATTAAATGATGACATTATACGAGTAATTACTTCAGCTATAGATTCATCATATCTCCTATAATATTATATGATAGCTGCCATAAATTTGGAATGCGAACACTTACAACTAAATTTTGGAACTTAGATTAAATAAACTTAAAAACAAAGATACTTTAAGTTTCAAAAGGATTTGTGCAAATTTCCTTTGCGATCTGTTTTCACATCGATTCTTTAGAGCGAGATAAATCGAGTTTTACGAACAGTGGCGGAGCTTGAGGCTGCGACACTTTAGTGTTTAGTGTTCTTGAGGGAGTCAACTCCTTGAAAATTTGCAGCGTTTCAATATACCTTTCAATATTGGCGATTTATTTTAGAAAATTAAGAATACTTTATACTTTTCACTCAAGATTTCAAAAGGTCTGATTCCATTAAATTCTGAAAGGTTTCCTTTAATAAATTTGCGTTTATACAACGAAAGCTTAAATCTAATTAATGCTTAGAATATATACCTAGGTCAAATTATTTTATCGCGTGTTATTTATACACGAAATTTATCATTCCATCGACCTTTGTAAGTGGATAATTAATTTTTGAAAATTATAAAAAGAGATGGCAAAACTTAAAAGTAACACAAAGAATATTAAGCAAAGAAGAGTGAACAATATTTTGGTGCTAAGTGCCGCCGTCAAGTCAGAATTTGAATGGAAATTGAAAAAGTTTCTTCCCCGAAGACATAAGAAACGTTTTAAAGGAATTTACAAGTTTAAGCTAGATAACGCTGAGAAAGCCAATATTAGAGATACTTTGACGACATACACTTACTTTTGAAACTTATATATGTAGGTTTGTATATGTACTATTTGAATATATACGTTACATAAGTGCGCGATGTAAAAAGTCAATGTTTATAATTTAGGTATACTTTTTAAATACAAATGATTGTTTTTATAATTGTGTTTATGTATATCTCTTAAAATGTATGTACTCGCATATATCACATAATTCCACTTTGTATAATAACATTCATACTGTCAAGGCTACCTATAATAAATACTCTATAGTGTACAGCCTACTGCTTTTAGACAAAATCGTTACCAATATTTAAAAATGTGAAAGTTTTACTTCTAATTCATAATACCTACGGTTGTAAGAGTTTTATAGGCTGGTTGAAAAGTGTTATGCATATTTGCATTCAAATAACAATGCATTACGGATGAGGGGTAAGTATATTATGTGTATACCACTATTACTGTTATTAACATTGTCAGAGGTTGATTGTAACATCCACTCTGTCAACGAAATCTAAATTTAATAATATGATAATAAAGAGGACAGATTTGTATTTTTGAAGTGATAACTTCTTATGGGAGGGTAAACCGATTTGTTACGTAACGCGTTACGGTGCTAAACTGCCTGGCTTTATGTTATCAATTCTGTCCTGCGTCCCGAGTCGCACACTTTTTTATGTTTGTTTTATCATACTTAGTCCTATGTTCTATTAGCAGTTCCCTGTCACGAATAAACTAAAAACTACTGGATCAATTTGAATTTTTTCCTTTTTTTTCACCATTCGAACGCTATATAAAAATTAGAGATCACTACTTAAACTTCAATAATACTTCAATAACACATCAATCTAAACAAAATACTTTCCACTGGAATCGGGTTTTACGATTTTGATGAAATTTGCGTATTGAGTGGGTAGTCCCTAGGGTGGTAGGTCCTAGGGTGGCTTAGATACACATTTAGACCCGGTAGGTGCGCTGGAATCTGGTTCTAGATTTTTAATTTTGCAGGGTAGAAAAAGTCTGCCGAGACCGCTAATTTTTTATATTTTGATTAACAAGTTTATTCATTTATGCGTCTAAATGATGAATTATTATCTATTTATTACAACATGTTTATAATTCATTCTGTTTTAGCGGAAAGTGCTTAGTTTCGTATTTTTCCAATTAAGAAATAATTCCCGTTGTTTCGTGGTTCGAAGCTCAGACGGGGCTTGTTTCACCTCAGTTTGTGAGAACAACAGGTACAATCGATATTTCCGAAAAGCACCCGAGGGGAGGCTGAGTAAACAGCCTATGGAATGTTTAGAAGTGGCATTCTCTTCAATTATGCGTTGCTTTAGCATGCTCGGATGCCTTCAACATAAATTCCTGTCCGAAACATGTCGGATATTATCAAGTTAATTGATAAGCGAAAACATTTTGATATTTCCAGAAGAGGCATTTTAATGTAAAATTGTTATATTAATTTGACATTCTATTTTTGGCAATGGAATGTTGTTTATTTCTAATATTTCAATTGTATATAATCTCCACTGAAACAAATATTATTTATGTTTCTCCAGCAGATTCTTAGTAAGGAACTAATCATCAATGTAATATGGGGTACTAGGTTAAGACATTAGGTAAGAGACCTTCGCTTAACAAAAGAAATAATGCATGACGAAATACATCCTACATGTTTTAAAATAGTAGATTGTTACAAAAGACTGAAAGGTAACTATTTGGCGTATGAGCGTGGTGAGGGCGCCAATAGAGTGCCTAAATAGTTTTCATCCGAGGTAAACACACTGCTTTTAATTTGAACATTCGAAAAGTAAATAAAAATCTATTATTTAAACAATAAATATTTTATTAAATGATAAATACATAATATTGGTAAAATAATATCTATTTGCAAGTCATGTTACAAAATTACTGATATTTTTAACTTAGAATTTTATGTTATGATTAAATAGAATGATAGTGTAAAAAGTAAGGACATGGTTCGCATAGTTCATACATTTTTTGACAACAGAGAAAGTCATTTTCCAGGGATAAAGAGTATTGTTGTCATTTCTCTGGCCAGGTAACGTCAGGCGTACTTTCCAAGTATGAGAAATTACTTAACATCCCAGAAAACGGAATATTTTTTTGGCGGGATACGGCTAGTGCAAACTAGCGAAATCGTATCAAAAGTATATTAGTAGGTATATTTACCTATAAAATATACAGACAATAAATGTCTCTAGGTTTTATTATAGGAAACAGTTACATAATCATGGAAATACAAATATATTTTTTTAGGTTTAAAATGAACACTTAATATTGATTCGATACTTGTCTTCTACATTGTTTATTTCAATCACAGAATAAATAAATAAACTGATAAAACTACCGATTTGCTCCGAGCCATTACGTTAATAGCCTCTTAGATTTAGTCAACTCAGTCGCCGTTCAGCCGCCTTGGTAATCTGCCCAGAGAGCTCTCGGTATCGAAGGGCACGAAGTAAAAATACGCTTAGGAACCCTCCGCAAGTGGGTTCATAACTCGCCTGGACAAGGGTAACATTTACTTATCGACGTGGAAAGGTCCTATAATACATTTCGCCGACTTTAGCGCGCTTTTTATAAAACAGAACTTTTTTATTTTTCGTTGTGTTATGTGTTAGGTATGGGAAGTAGCCTTGGCAACGGTTTAAATGAGGCGAATATGCTATTATACACTCTTGGGCTCAGATAGTAAAAAGATGAGAGTGATTTTAAAATTTCTATTTATTTATTTTTATAATTGTATTGGGTTAGTTATTTTGTAATAATTAATTAATTAATTCACTTAAATCGATTATAGTAATCGAGTAGTCTTTTTTTGTGACCTTATTTTTAGGATTTCTCGTCTTCCAGACCGAATTTGGGGCTGATGTCTTTCATTTTGTAATAGAAAAATATAACCCTTTTGAAGTCATACTCAACTCGTTACATTTCTTTGGCCCAAAACTCGCCGTCTTCTTTTACGGAAACATTTTTTCTAGAACGCGGAAAATATGTGGAAGTAGCTGGATATGTATTGCGTCATGTGCCTGTAGCGCACGTAACCGTCTGTATACTGAATATTATTTGAGTTTTAAGGAATACAGTAAACTCCTACGCTATACCAGGGTAAAGTTTTGATGACCTAACAAGGTCACGGCCGTCGGATGAGTGGTTTTGTAGATACTCGTGCCATGCTATCGTCTATAGAACTTGGAATGTTCGAAGTTTGTTCATATTGATGCGGCTAGACAGACATATTTACTCACATGTAAATGGAATAAGGTTCTTTATAATACAATAAGGAAGAATTCTATGTATCAAACGAACGAGCTTTTTAATACATTGTCTACAGTAAAGTACCTACAGTAGTTTTTGGTAAATGTATTAAATAACCACCTCCGTGCTTTATCAGAAGTTTACCCGTTATTATGTTTGCACTAAATCAGAAGATCTGTAATTGATATATGTTCTCAAGGAAAAATGAAACTGTTTTTCAAAGTCATAATAATTATTTGATAATATTTTTACATTTTACAAGCTCTTGAATAAATACCGTCATTTATGACATGATGCGACGTAAAACAAATATAGACGTAAAATGTAACAGTAAGCTTTTCGGTGGGTTAAATAAAGTGCCACTGGAATAACAAGTGCAAACTGGTACAGTATGTTATACTTACTTATGTTAATGACTTTTTATCCATTTTTAAATTGGACTAAAAGAGAGTTCGTCCTCACATTGTAAAGAAAAAAATACAGCGATAGATTAACGCGGGTCAAAAAATATTGAAATTCGTGTGACGTAATTTGTGGATGGGCCCTAATTGTACTTGATAAGAACACCTTATCTTTTAGTTTGACTCCCACTTAACGGTTAATAATTAAAATAGCAGTATTGGCAATTACCGATAGGTAAGCGATGGATGAAATTTGTGGGCAAACTCATTACTTTCATTTGTTTAACTGCGGTCAAATAATGGACGTATTCAATAATGATAGGGACGATTATGGCGAGGACGGGACAGCGATTGAACAGTTTGGAAATTAGGCCCATTTGCGAAAATTGGTTGGATACCACTTGTATCGGATGTTGGCTTAATTGAATTGTAGAAATATTACGCATGGCTGGATAGATACGTTGAAGCGACGGAAACAAGGTAAGTTGGGATTATCTGAGTTAGTTGATCGAATAATTTAGTCAAAACATTAAGCCCCGTTGTGACTTACCTCATTTACTTAAGAAGTTTAGTAGTAAAGCGAAATAAGAAAATTAACTTAATCGCTTTAAGGCGTATTTTGTAATACAATTTATATTATGAATACCTTCTGCCCGCGACTTCGTCCGTTTGGAATAGTTAAAAAAAACAGTAAATTAAAAAAACCCGATTTTGAAACATTCTTCATTGGTGGTCCGCTGCTATTGGTCTTAGCGTGATGATATATAGCCTATAGTCTTCCTCGATAAATAGGCTATATAATCCTGAAGAATTTTTCAAATCAGACCAGTACTTCCTGAGATTAGCGCGTTCAAGGAAACAAACAATATGTTATGTTTATAAAATACTAATTTTATAAACATAACATTAATTATTAAAATGTACTATTTCTTGTACTCGTGCAAGCAAAAGTCAACTAAGGTTAAGGTGACGAACATTTTAATTCTGTGAGTGTACCTACTTTCTGCAGTTGTAAAGTTGACTGACAAGTTTGAGGTAAGTAGTTATGAAACATTACGTTACATCTCAATTGTTCAGCTCATTAACCATAAAAATAATTTTATATGACGTGTTTCTATATCGAGCCTTTACCGCCATTTTATCGTAAGCGACATTTGGAGCTAAGTGTATTTATGTTGCAAAAACTATTTTAATTTATAATTTTGGTTGTGTCTTACATTCAATATTTGATTTTAGTACGGTCTAATCTAACTAAAACTCAAAGTCTTAAAACAATATAATAATTAAAAATACCTTTTGCCACAAAAAATATGCTTTACTCCAAATGTTACTTACGATACAATCACGCTAAAGGCTCGATATCTTATTATTCGTTTATTCATGATAGTATTAATATATTATATATACAAGGCAATATTATAAACTGTCTGTATTGCACGGCCGAAAGGCCGACCTGTCATAAAGAAAACTTCATAAAAAATCTCTTCTTTGTTTAATTATATACTTATATATACGTGACAGTTTTTGCTATAAATTGTCGTTGTCCAAAATTAGGCGTGATCGTGGTCAAACGCGAACCTATTAATTATAAAAAAAATCTATTAATTTTCTTTATTTTTGGTTAAAACGAAGCACCCTTTTGTATGATCCTCGGAGCAAGATAAACTTCATACGAGTAATATAAATTTTCTTCTAGAAATAAGGTAATGCATAATAAAGAAATGGACTAAGTCGAAATTAAAACAACCAATCCTAACGTGATGTTTTTTTAATACGCAGAAAAAACAGTTTGATATTAGTCATAGTACATTGGTTATTTTATTTTGATTATTTTAAATAATTTAACTAATGAATATATAACCACGCACGTTCGTGTGGAATTTGGCTTAAAGGTCTTTGCCCACTACACCGTATCACAATGACCGTGCTAGGAACGTATTCAGAAAAAAATGTTCTTGTAATAGCCTACGCCGACTAGGCCATCCCGATACAAAATTGACGCATGCGAGGCACGGATCGTCAACAATTGTCGGCAATAATATTTTGCCAGCGCTGCTACGCTTCGTGCATGGCATGCGACGTTGTGAAACCGGTGCGTGTAGGTGACGAAACGGGGAGCATACGGGTTTAAACCGCGTATGATGACGTTTTAAGCCTGTTAAACTAATACAAATGAGAGAACGGAAAGCACACGGATATGACACGCGAATGATATGGACCAAACCCGTTATGTACGTGTCTGATACTTTCTAGTTCTAGACCGTATCAGATTTTTTTACCGTGCCTGATACGTTCATAGAACGGTCATGGTATGATCCGGTGTAGTGGGTAGAGACTTTAAAGGTCATGTTTTTACGTATTACAGCAATTAATAATAGCATCCACAAAATCCACATGCTATTTTATTTGCAAAAGTCAAAACTAAAGAACGCTAAAAACCGATTTGTAAAATGATTTATTATACACGCAAATGAGGTAATGAGAATAATAAAATACATGTTTGTTAAGTTCTGAAATTATTATTTACGACCAAAGTTTACTAATTTGTTCTTAATAGTTGGCATTGGATTTATGGAGATTAGAAACCTGGATAACAAGTTGTTTATGTGTCGGTTTAAGCAAATAATGACTTAAAATATCTATAGAGAGGTGTAGAAAATATATTTATACCTACAATTTTCTTATAGTAAGATTTGTTCATGTTATTTCCAGTAACACATTAGTAATCTATTCTATTATAATACTGGATTTTTCAATCGTCTGATAAAAGAGATTCATTGAATAAAATACAACTTCAATAAATTAAAAATTACAGTTGCCTGAACAGTTGAACTGTTTCAAGTTTAGATTTAGTCAGTTATCATTTATGTGAAGACGGATGATCGAAAAATCTTAGTCTTATTAAACAGATATTGTTCTATAGTGTAGCCATAATATTTATATAGATACATAAATTTGAAGTGTCTGTTTGTAATGTCAAAATGATAGCTTTTTACTAAATGCATATTCAAGTTTACTTAAAGCGTACTTATATAAACAATATTTTTTCAATTGTTTCGGTCTTTCTGTCTGGATATTTTGGTTTATCTTTTAAACGGCTGAACCGATTCTGAAGAGACTTTCACTGGCAGATAGCCGATTTTATAAGCAGTAACTTAGGCTACTTTTTTCTATATTTTATAGTCCCGTGAAAAAGAAATCCATGCACACGAAGACGAGGGCAGCGCTTAAATATAAAGAAGTATGTTATAATGTGTAGTAGAATAAAATGATAATTTCGTATACTTAATTTGTATATGAAATCTTTTATTGAACTTATAGCCCATGTTATTAACGTTTTATTGTTACGTCTAATAAAGATATTTGATTCACCTGATGTTTAATATAGTGGTGAATTATTTGGTATATAGAATAACGGAAAGCTAGCAGACCTCAAAATGCATGTGGAATGACATATGGAACGTCCCGCATGTGACGCCTGCTCGCATATTGTGAGTTCGTATCGTCCAAGCCATGGTACTGACGTGATATCAGAAGCTAGGGTTACTCCATACTGGTAGATTTATTTAACGACATTCATTTAACAGATTCTCTTTTACTATTCAGTAAAAGAGATATAAAGATAAAACAGACTCCGAAGACGTCTTGGGTACCGGCTTAAAAAAAATGAAAATTATAGTCAATAAGATGGATAATAATGGTATAATTCTACATTTTCATTTTTAAACTCATAACTTCATACAGTTTGTTTATCTAGTGTTTCTAGTATCTAAGAAATCAAGTATATTAAAATTGTGTACTTTATTTAACAAGTAACTAAACAGTTGAAGAGTTATTGTATCTTTAAAATGCAATAGTACCCAGGGCTAGATATCTAAGGACTATAAGGTTCTAAACACAGGTATACAAAGAATAAGCACCTACGTGACTACTTTAGATCTTTTGTAAACAAACTAAATGTGTATGTGAGTGTGTGTGCAGATCATACGCAGTAGTAGTGAAATAAAGTCTGGGAAGCGGTGGGAGGGATTACAAAATTCGTCACGAAATTTTAGCGAAGTATTAGCGAAAAACTTCAAAACATTTCCAACTGTATCTGTGTGAGCATATTGTAATTTAAATATATTCTATCTCATTCTCTCGCAGGATTTTTATGGAACGGAAAAAAAATACTAATACCTGCGGCGGGCTGCCTGTGGTAAGAGGTGACGAAGCAACCCACAGCCAGATGGTAGGACATTTTCCCAACTGGATGGCTGCCACCCTGGTCTAGAGTATGCCGCCATAACAACTTTGAGTTGTATTCCGGCATAAGTGGCCAGGTTCCAGTTTCACCTTCAAGACCAGTAGCACATTGGCAGCACCTTTAGTATTGCTAATGTCCATTGGTGACGGTAATCACTTTCCATCACAGTTGGGCCGTCAGCCTGTCTACTGTGCTTCAGCAATAAAAAAACGTAGTCCTATACATTTATGTGTTTATCTCTTTTTAGTGACGCTTTCTCGTTTCATCGAGTTTCAAATCACAACGATTCTAAAGAAGTTTCACTTCAATGGCCTACATTTACGAACATAAATTCCATTTTTTATGAATCATGGGCTCGTGCTACATTAAATACGAGTGCGCATTCCAGTTAATGAATGTTATCCCTAACGGATTGAATATTGCTGTCGTTTGATTCATTAAAGCACACGGCAGGGCTGATCCGTTGAGCGGCAATACAGATTTCCCGCTGATTTACCATGTCCTATTTCACTTTTGTAAATGGACCAGATTTTCTTGTTTATATTGTTTATATAGATAGCCTCAAAGATCAAAAAAATCAAGTAGCGTAAAACGATGTATAAATAGTAAATTATATTATATAGAAAAGGTTTAATTAAAGAAAATTAAATAACACATTTTCTTTTAAAAACTTGTTATTGTGTATACAACTTAACACAAGAAATACTACCAATATTACTTGAGGTATATCCGACGGTAGTTGCGAATATTAGTTCTTATATAAGATAGACTTGAAAATAGACATTCAAGAATCATTATTTTGATTACAGGCTTAAGGCCGGCTCGATCGATGTGATGCCACGTTCTCACAGAATATCTGTGTGAAACGGTTAGCCTTGTGCTAATATTGTTTTGTGCGATGAGTGAGAGTTCTAATTGCCCACTTCCCCCTATCCCGTTTCTCTAGTTCAATCCCATATTCCAATCCCTTTTTATCTCACTAAAGAATGACAGAAAGCTGTTTGATACCTTTTATCTCATACTCTGTCCATCCTTTTTATCCCATTCTAAAGACTGGTAACGCGCTCACCTCGCTCCTGGTGTTGCAAATGTCTATAGACTGCGGTAACTACATTACATGAGCTGGGCCATCTCTCTGTTTGCCATTTTGTCAATAAAAAAGTAGGCTTATGATCAGTCGACACGCAACAGTCAGAGCAGTAGCAAATAACATAATGGTAACGCGATGTCCTACGGACTGAACGGCACATTGTACTGCTGTCGTCTCAAACATAGAACAGTAAACATTACCTAGTTAACAAAAGGAGAAGAAGTCACTTGATATCTAGCCACACTAGTGTTACGAACTCGTTCATAGGTTTAATTCAATATTTTGTAAATCACATATGTATAGTTTCATCATTGTTAGCTTAAATAAATGTTATCACCGTTTCTTAACGTGTTCATGAATATCATGAATTGTATTTAATTTAATAAGGACTGTACCAATTTAATCTAATAATTAAAACAACGCCGGGAGTCGATAGATATTTGAGCGAATCTCTCGTATCCATTAGCGCGCATCATTGGCTGTAAATAGGGTTTTTTCGTTTCAAGTGTCTTCTTGGCAACAATGATGAACATTTATCAGTGATATAGTAACCAACTAAATGAAAGCATGAGTTTTAGGAAAACGTGGAGCGGACAAGTTTGCGCTCAGGAGATTCACCTATTTTCACTAGTGGCAGAAGACAATGGCGAAAATTTTGTTTACAACAAGAACATTAAAAATAATAACTGTGAAACGTAACAACTAGTATCTGCATTATTTTCAAAAGTAAAAAAGTTAATACAATTTCAAAACAATAGTCCTGGTCCTGCGACGAGTGTTTGTTGCAAATGTAACGAAAGGGTGGGCTTAGGAGTGCAGAGAGTAATATTGTGTTGTAGGGGCAGGCGAGCGGGGCCGGGGGCGCCAATCGATACACACCCCTGTCCTATACCGGGCCTAATGCACCCTAGCATTTGGATACCTACGGCACGCGGGCAAATCTAAATGCAACTCAATTCGAAACAGACTTGTATATTATGCATATTAAAATATTAAACGACTAATAAATAAACGATTCTATTCTCTATGTTAATACTGTACTTTAAAAATTAAATAATAATTAGATAAATAAAAAATATAACAGTCAGAACAACTCCGACAATACACGAATAATCGGAGGGGCTAACAGAATAAAAATATTATAAATATTAGTTCTGAGCCTCACTTTGGTTCTTCTATGTAAAAAAAAAAGAGTTAAGATTTGTTACAAAATTCTTATGGAAAAGAGGTAGATAATTATTATTACCCTATTTTTTATTTAGGCGTGATAGTATTTCTTTCCAATAATGTCAGGAAAATTATATATATCTATGTTTCTAGTGTCAGTATGAAAAAAATATTTTTGCGTTTGTGTAACTGTATTTCTAGCAAATAAATAAGCAAACCAACAAAATACAAAGTATACACGAGGAAAGGCACAACAAAGCTTTTGGTTTCTTTAAAAGCTTTGAATTCGAAATAAGCCACCCATTGCATTGGAGATATTTGTCCCCGACCGAGTGTGCCGAGTAAACGCATCAAGCCGAGCACCCAACGTGCACTCCCTTTGATGTGATTTATATTTCATTTCAAAATGATTATTTGTAATGCTTCTTTTGCTTCTATAATTCACTGGGATTTAGATAAAAAATATTTTTTATTAGTATGGTCGTGGATGATGAATAGACCCAGTGCTATATGTGACTTTTCTCTTTATGAAAATAAGTATATTGTAGAACAAATAAGTCAAAAGTTGAAAATAAACTTATTACCACGTAGTTATTAGCTAATTTGGTCTAGAAACATAATTGAATTTGTATAAAAAAATTAGACTTTTTATATTTCTTTCGTGGTGTTGTATATACTTACATTGGTATTTATTAATTTCGAATTAAAGTTAAATACCTTCAAATTTTTCTATTTAAAAACAAATACTATTTATAATTAAAATTACAATATCTGAAAAATTATTTAAGTTAAGATGAATTTTAGGTGCCTAAAATTCTCCTTAAAAATGAGCGTCAGGAAGAAAGTGGTAAAAAGAAGATGAAGCAACTATTCTGAAATTTTCTCAGAACACAGACATATTTTAGAAGGTAATTAGGCATTTATTAAGAAAATAAGTACATAGGTACTTATGTATTAGTATTATATTGCATATAGCTAGCTATATATTTACGTCGCATTTGGAAATAAAATGTTTTTATTTCTTTCTAATATTTACATAAAACTAATTACAATATAATCTAAAATTTATTTAAAAAAATATTTTATACGTAAATAGACAGTTGTGACATGTTCAGGCCACACTGTAATACGATAGTAAAAGTATGATGTTCGACTCGATCGATATATATCGATATCGATCTTCCAAATATGACAGTGTTACTCGAAAATTCCCAATCTTCACAAATTCCATCAATAAGGTGACTGTTCAAATTAAATTAATCAGAATTACGTTCAGGCCAAGACAAATTTACAGTAGGATTAGCGGCGAAAACGAGAATTGAAAAAGTAATCAACTTTGGCTTATTTACAGAGAAAACAGCGCGTCGAAATGCGGGTAGATCATTATCCTCTACAAAGAATAAGGCTCACGTAAATGGACCCGATCGAAACTCCTCGCCATTGACCCAAAAACAATTTCCGGATTGCTAAAAAATTCTCTGCTTTTATTACAACAAAAGGAACATTATTGTAAAAGTTCTCATGCAATACAAAAAGATAAATGTCGTTATTAAAACATTCTTCATCAATTCCTTTGAAGTATTCTCGACGCTCCTTTTTTCGTTGTTTGAAAACGAAACATCTTGATGAAAAATTCTAAAGAGTTCAAAAAAAAAATTATGAAGGTATTCATAAATTTTTGGAACTCTTGCTGTTTGTTGACTTTGTTTAAGAATTTGCAAAAGCTTTTATATTTATTAATGGCTATATATTTGTAGCCTTTGGGGTCGAAATTTTAAGTCCGTGGGGCTTTGACGATCCAAATGCTCAGAATCGATATTTTATCAATACATTTCCAAATCATTTTAATACTCGACTTTTGTCACTTCTAACGGAACCCGTCACTGTGTGCAGACTGCCAAGCAGCTTACCTAATTTATTTCATTTATTTAAAGTTTCCTTCAAGGACTTATTGTAAACGTATTTTCATTCACTTTTTCAGAAGATAATTTATTTTACTGATTGATGTGCTTAGTTTACTTTACTTTACAGCTTAGTGGCATCTAATAATTGACTCTATCAAAAAATACGGAACTTGTATGTAACGTATACTGAATGTATACAATATATTTTTGGATATTTTTTAATGAATAAAAAGGATGAGAATATAAATTATTTCGTTATAGCCCTTTCTTTAAGCAACAATACACGATCCGATATGTGGGAATTTTCATTATTTTTCTGTAATATGATCCTCAGCGACAATTAGTTATTATACGGCCATTTTACTCTATGGGCGGGATGTTGATACGGATCGTGTTACATATAATGAATTGCTGTTTTCTATTTAAGCTTCCTTGTCTTTGTTATTATCATTAAACAAGCTGGAATTTTACTTACTAATTTAACTTATATGTCGTGATAATTGAAATGTCAAACCTCCCAAACTACCTTGGACAAGCATGGCGGGTATACTGCCTGTTCCTCCAAAGCGCGAGGCCCGAGCCCAGCACTGGGGCGTTAATAGGCTTTTATTATTTATATAAGAACAGACGAGCGTGCATGACAACAGCTATGAATGTCAAAGAAGCAAGTGAGGTGTGTAAGAATAAGCCTAAATGGCGCTCAGTTGTCCGTGCCTACCCCGCAAGGAATCTGGCGTGAAGATATGTATGTATGTGTTTTTAACGTTAATGACGTATCAGCCACTTTTCGGTAGCCGTGATCACGGAAGACAAAGATTTCTAGTCTCAATGAGTATTGTTAAAGTTTTATTTGGCCTACCACCAATTTGTTCATTTTAATTATTATTTTTATGTTTGTTTGTTATTTACTCTACGGTAGCCTAATCTAATTTACCACCGCTTCGCAAGATGTTGTAGCTTGTAGACAAGAAGCGGTGCAAGAGCAAAGATATTTTGAACAATTCTTTGTTTCATATCAAATTCGACTTATACTGAAATTATGACTGTATAGATTATATAATCTATAAAATGTAGGAGGCCGTGTATTACTTAATTACTAGGAGCCAAAGAATAAAGCCTTATTAGATTTATTTTATTACAGGAATATGTTGAAGACAAAAAAACCTTATTTTCAGCGTTAAGTCCGTTTCATAGACGCATAAATACGGCGAACGTCTTAGCTTGAATGTTGCGAAACTATACGTCCCCTGTCAATCCCAAGGGATCGACTTGCCTTTTGCTAAACTATGGTGAAGGGGCTAAAAACGTCAAACGGATGAAATACACAAGAGAGTTTAGAAATGCCTAAAACGCTGTACCTGGCTTGCCTATGCAAAAATTTAATAGTAAATCGCATAATAAATTGGAAAATAAATCGTTATTTCTTAAAATATGGGTAATTATTCACTTCATATTATTGAATTTCATCAGAATATCTTATACAATAACTGAGTCATGGTAGCGTAATGGCTAGCGCACGCATCCCAAACTCAAAGGGCACAGGTTCGAACCTGGCCGAAACGCATGCACCACTTGGGTCAGCCCGTAAGTGGGAGATTTATGGGCTAATATTATTATATATCTTACTAGCTGTGCCATCGAGAACCGCGTGGAATTTGTTTTCAAAACTCTCCGATTTTGAAACATTTTTCATTGGCACTCCGCTCCTATTGATCTTAGCGTGATGATATGTAGCCTATAGCCTTCCTCGGTAAATAATCTATCTAACACTGAAAGAATTTCTTAAATGTGGCCAGTAATTCCTGAGTTCACCACGTTGAATCAAACAAAGAAACAAACTCTTCAGCGTTATATTACTACAAGTTTCTGTCCGCGACTTCATCCGCGTGGTGCGGTTTTAAATATCCCACGGGAACTCTTTAATTTTTCGGGATCAAAATTATCCTATATGTTGACCAGGGATATAAACTACCACCATACAAAATTTCATTTAAATCGGTCCAGAAGTTTCGGAGATTAGCCGGTACAAACAGACAGAGAAACAAATAAAAAAAAATATCTAAATAAGTTTTATTTAACTTCCTAATACATCCCTCTGACTCGGTTTTCAGTAAAAAAAATTATTGTATAGAAATTGAACCTTTATAATTTTATTACATGTATATATAAGATTTATATATCTGATACAATACGGATACGCCTGGCGGAGTCGTGATGGTTGTTAGTTTGCCAATTGTCTAACATTAAGGGACCGTGAAAACCGCCGAAAGTGAAGAAGAAAAATCAAGAAAGCTGACCCCAACCCCCAAAGCGTATCTTCCAAACGTAAATCGTATTTAATGCTAGGATGATAATAAACTATAATATAATGATTAACCGTATGTACCAAAGCAGAAAGTTGTGTGTAAATTTCATTTTACGAAAACAGCAAGGGAAATAAAGTAACAAAAAGTCTTCTGTATTAGTTACTGATTAGTTTAATATAGAAAGATAACACTCTATTGCGCACCAAAAAAATTAATACAAAAACAAAATGCATAATTACAACACTTTTTGGCAAAACAACAGGCGACCTTATCGCTAAAAGCGATCTCTTCCAGACAGGTTGTCTGCTTAAGCATAAAAGAAATTCTTAACTAATTTGGTGATACAGTTGGAGCAGAAAAAGATAGGACTGTTTTATAGACTGTTTAATTTAAGCTTATTCTTAAAACGATAAAATATATTACAAGTAGAAAATTGTGTGAATATTCAAATATAAACTAAATTAGAAATTACTTGCCTTCTGTTTAATAATTTTTTATTAATATTCATAGCAATTTTGATATTATGCATTAATAAAACCTTTCAGTAATAAGGCCTTCGGGAAAGGAAACTTTCTCTAAATATAATTAATCATAGTCACACAAAATCTTTTGATGGATCTCGTAAATTTTGTTTTATATAAACACGGAAATTGTTTTAATATAATATTTTCTTATGTATATAATGGTTTTTGTAGGAAATACTTTAAATATGTGTTTGTGTGTGTGCTTTTGTAGCGGAAACTCGTTTGTTATAAAATTTTACACTTTTACCATTTAATTGGCGCGTTTAAGTCTTGGAAGTCATAGTCGCATTGTCGCCAAATAATTATTAATATAATTTTATTTTCTGTATGTTTTATGACTATTATAATTTTTTCTTCATTTATATTTCAGTACACTAACAAAAAGCTATAATTTGCCATAAACTACAAAATAAACTGGCTATGTGTTGCCGTGTCGCAATTATATTCTTTCTCTGTTCCTGCACCAATTGATGTAGATGTAAAGTAAGCTGGGGTCAACTTATACCTATAAGTACTATAAGGTACTTTTCAGTATACATGAATGTATGCAGTATATATGTAATCCTATATGATTACGGGAATAACTTTTATAAAGCTGAGAGAGCCTTTTACGACTTCATTAGAAAAAAATGAGAAAAGGCGAATTTTCAGGGTAATAAAAATAAAGGTAATAAAATGTTTAGGTTATGCGTTTTGACGCCTAATATCAAGTCTGAAAGGTAATGTTGGCTTCAACGTTGATGTCTACGGAAAAACGATTTCCTGCACGTCTAGACGCGTTTCCCCTCATCCAAAATTGGATTTCAGGAAGTTGATATTAAATATTTTATGCGCGGTAGGTTAACGGGTAAGTACTACTTAATCCTTAATTTGCAAAAGAATTTAGAATTTCGACAGACATTTCCCCCGAACCCGGGTTAGTAACTAGCTTTATGTTACATATACAAAAAAATAATTAGGTGTTTAATATAATAAACAAACTTTTATTAGTTTCACCTGTATGTATGTATGTTTGTAACCGACCCCTTTGAGCTCGATTTTGTCCTACTTTAAACGATCAGATGTAATTCAAACTCTGCATACCTGTCAAAGGTCGATGACAATGCAATAATAAAGTACCATGGAGCTGATCTGATGATGGAGTCGGAAGGTGGCCATAGGAACTCCTATACTAAACAAGATAGACCCGTCGTGTTTGGGCTCGTTTTACGTGTCTTGGCTAGCACTCTGCTGCTACATAATATGCAGGATCTCAAAAACTTGTATTTAAAAACATTGAAACAAAATTCAACTAAAAAATGAAAATAAATAATAATTTAAAAAATACTAAAAAAACACGCTTTCATAAAAAATCCAGCTAAAAAACAGAAAATAAAATTCAATAAATTTGTTTTCTGATGAATGGGGTCTTAAAAAAAGTGTGGGGTGATTTTAAGATATTAAAGAAGAAGAAAAAGCGCTTTGAATACTTTTTAGTTGGATTTTTTATGAACGCGTGTTTTTTAGTATTTATTTTTATTTTTGGTTGAATTCATTTCGACTACAAAGAAACTAAGTCAATATAGTGTAGACAACTGCACACCAAAACATTAAGAAAAGTCACAGCCAACGTGATTTCAAATACTTAATCTATAATTATTATACTATCTATACTAATATTATAAAGAGGCTGTAAAGTTTGTGAGTTTGTGAAGTTGTAGGGGATAATCTCTGGATCTACTGAACCGATTTTAAAAATTATTGTACTGTTCGAAAACTACGTTAACAGGAAGTGTCACAGGCTATATAACTTGGCGCTATATACCACGGAAGCGGGACAGAGCGCGGGTGAAACCGCTAGGGCCGCTAGTACGTAATCAATGACATGTAGCCACCTAACAACGTATTTGTTATTGAATTACAGTCATGGTTGTCTAATTCGCAATTGCAACGCCATCTATTTTGCTAATCCGTCTATTCTAGGTAAATGACTTCTTTTACCGGGTTCAACTTATCGTAAGTGTTAATTAGGGTTATAAGCCAACATTATGATGAGTTTAATTCATATACGTTCACTAGTTTCCATTAAAGATGCGATCGCAGCGCAATCTTTTTCACTATATCTGTCTATAGACGTCATTTATCAGAATAAAAAGTATCCTAAGTCACGCCTCGGGATACAAGCTAGCTCTATGTCGAACTATATAGCTCTCCTTCTGATTTTTTTATATTTTTAAACGCATTGTACAAACTCGACCCATGTACAAATTTATTATGGTATAGACCGATAAATCTAAATAAGGCAATGATTATCCAGACTATAATATAATCATGTTTGTTATTCTTCATGGCCTTTGAAATCAGTGTTGAATTCATAGATATTATAATGAAAATTGTGTATACTTATATTTATGTATGCACTAGCTTTTATCCGTAGCTTCGCTCGTATTATGTTATTACATGGGAACTATATTTTTTCCGGAATAAAATGCAATAATAAGTATAGAAAAATTTATCTTTGTGCCAAAATTCATCCAAATCTGTTTAGCCCTTCTGATGGATGGAGTAACAAACATCCATCCAAACTTTCGCATTCATAATATTAGTGTAGATGATGTCGAAAAGAGAGTATAGTGCAGAGATAGACCAGAATAAAGATGGATAGATTGATTGGAGGATGAAGAGGACGTATGTCAGAATGGTACGGATGCAAGAGCTTCGAAGCCTTAGGTCTGTATCTCTTCTTTTCCTCCTCGACCTCGCATGACTTCCCTTATTATATTTCAGAATAGGCGACCCTCTTGAACTTTATTCTTCTGCGTGATTTAACTAATCCACCGTAGCATATTCATCATATAATACGATGCTCTTGCCAGTGTAGTTTAAGTACATGCATACATGCATTTTTATGGGTCTGTCCTTTTGGCTTAACCGGCATTAGAAAAATTAGAACGAACGATACAGATAGATAGATAACACTTTATTGCTCACCAAAAAAAACAAATACAAAAACAAAACGGACAAGTGGAAAAACGAATGGCAACGGATAAGTGGAAAAACTTCAACTGACAAGTGACAAAATGAACCGCAACAAAATTTCAACTTCAAGTGTTACGGGCAGATTGTTAATGTACTTGTCCATATTAGTAAAACCCGTTGCCATTTTAAAGGTTTATGTGTATGTGTCGTTTAGGTTTATCCGTGCAGGAACGGAGAAAGAATACAATTTCCTGCGGCCCGGCGGCCTGTCGTAAGAGGCGACAAAACAACCCACAGCCAGGTGGTAGGGCATTTGCCCGACTGGATGGCTACCACCCCTGGTCTAGAGTATGTTGCCATAACAACCTTGTGTTGTGTTCCGGCATTAGTGACCAGGTTCCAGGCTCCCTAAAGAGAGCAGCAGCGCATTCGTAGCACCTTTGGTGTTGCAAATGTCCATAGGCGATGGTAACCGCTGTCCATCAAGTGGGCCGTCTGCCTGTCTGCTGATCTGCAATAAAAAAAAAAAAAATGTGTCCGATGCGCTGAACGCAATTTTAGATATTAGAGGATGACCTGGGATTTACATCCTAGGTCATCAATCAGCTTATTTATGTATTGAAGTTTCATTTCAATTTGTTCAGTACTTTTCATGTCTCTAGCAGACAGATAAAATATTGTAGAAAAATTTTCAAACTGAATTTATCGGAAATAGTTGGAAAAAATTAGGTCGTCTGAAATTGTTTCTTTTTTGATTACACCAACAGATTTTAACCTATGTTCAGATCATACCCGTAAAATAATATTGGAAGTATTTGAACGGTTCAAAGTGCCCGGAGGCAAGCAACCCGTCCCTCTCAGGTGCCTGTCGAAAATTTTCCGAATAAACAATACGGTTCACTTCACTAATGTCAAACCGTATAGTAGTTTCCAAACAGCTACAAAGTTTTGTATGTAAATTTGCACTACATTATCAATGGTTAATGACGAACAAACTTGACCTTTTGTTTGCTCTACCTATGTATAGTTTGAGAAAACTAAGACCAATTAATTTTCCTCAAGATAATATTATTACCTTAGTTTAATGGTGTTTTAGACTAGTTAAAATATTAAAATGTAAAAGAAGATAGGTATAGTTTTATGGTAGTTATTATTTAAGGTGATAAAGGTAATTCGACCTGTTAGTGCCGATTTTTATATCATATCCATTCAGATTTAACAACAAAAACATATTTATTTAAATGTTATAAAAACACACAATAATTGCTTATTTATTCGAAGGTTTTGCTTTTACGTTAATTATGTTATTATTAAAATAAAAATAAATAAATTAATAACTTTAATATAAATATAATATTTCTCCGTAATTAAATCCTCCGTAATTATAATTTATTTATTAATTAAAAATAGTTTACAACTTAATGTAAGATCTGCTTGTAGCCTAAATGTCTTATCACAAATATTAAAAGTAAAAAAATGTAATTGAAATTTCAAAGTAAATGTATACATATCCAGTAATGAATGAATATGTACTCATTTGTGTATAGTATAATTTTTTTATTGATTTGAAATGCTAAATTTTTTTTATTTGGATAATACCAGTTGTATAATAAAAGCTTTAATTTCAATAAAGCTAATTTATAATGTGTATATTAATTCTGATGCTTATGTTTTCTTTTTCTTCCTTCATTGATAACTGCAATTGTAACGTTAATTTTATTTCATCAATGCTGTTTAAAGATTATATAAACAGGCATTAGAACCATTTCTCCGCAGACCCAATTCTATAACCATCCCAGATATTTCATTTCAAATCATACTGAGCTTTTGAATGGTTCGCATATTCCAAGATCCAGTGGTCAAGAGAAGCGCGACAATAGCTGACAAAGCAGTGTTGAATGCATAAAACCAGTTACGTACGACTCACACATACAAATGTGGTAGCAGGACAACCATTGAGTGACATAACAAAAGGTATTGTGCGCTCGGACTAGTTTATCTCCACTAGCTACTCGTTGAGACATACTTGTTCCGCGCTGATAACGCTTTAAACATCCGTGAGTACACTACTACTGTTTGTGTAGCTGATAAAATGATGTAGTGAATCGTGTTGCTAATGATAGATATTAGGATCGCATATGGGGCTACCAAGGACAACATTTCATACATAGAAGAAGGGTTTGCTAGTGAGTCCGTAATACATTAATGTTATCTAAACTGTTAGGATAAAATCGTAGTATTAAGGACATTATCTGGTGTTCTGGATTGATCTTACTACGACAATAAGTATTAGCAATTTTCCTAACGAGGAAGACAAAATTTTATTTTTATTTTTGACTTTGATAGATTGACTGGCGAAAGGCGAGAGGCGATAGACGAGTGGTGATAGGCGATACGCAAGGGGCGAGTGGCGAGTGGCGACAGAAGATAGGCATTTGGCGAGTGGCGAGAGGTGGTAGGCGAGTGGCGAGTTTCGAGTGACGAGTGTCGAGAGGCGAGAGGCAATAAACGAGTGGTGATAGGCGAGTGGCGAAAGACAAAAAGCGATAGACGAGTGGCAATAGACGATACGAAAGGGGTGAGTGGTGAGGTGCGATAGACGATAGGCAAGTGGCGAGTGGCGAGAGGTGATAGGCGAGTAGCGAGAGGCGAGTGGTGAGATTCGAGAAGCGAAAGGTGAGAGGCGTGAGGTGAGATGCGAGTTCCGAGTGACGAGTGACGAGAAGCGAGTGGCAAGAGGCGCAAGACGATATACGAGTGGCAATAGACGATACGCAATGCACGAGATGCACCATGCGAGGTGCCTGATGCGACATACGAGATACTAGATAGGAGATAAGAGATACGAGAGGCGAGTAGCGAGTGGTGAGATGCAAGATGCGAGATGAGAGATACGAGATGCGAGAGGTGAGTGGCTAGTGGCGAGAGGCGAGTGGTGAGAGGCGAGTGCCGAGTGGTGACATGCGAGATGCTCGACGCGTGATGCGAGATACGAGATACGTGATACTAGATAGAAGATACGAGATAAGATTTACGAGAGGCGAGTGGCGAGTGGTGAGATGCGAGATGCGAGATGCTAGATAGGAGATACGAGATAAGAGAGGCGAGTGGCGAGTGGTGAGATGCGAGATGCGAGATACAAGATGCGAGAGGTGAGTAGCGAGTGGCTAGTGGCGAAAGGCGAGTGGTGATATGCGAGATGTAGATGCGAGATGCGTGATGAGAGATACGAGAGGTGAGTGACGAGTGGCGAGTGGCGAGAGGCGTGATGCGAGATACGAGATACGTGATACTAGATAGAAGATACGAGATAAGAGATACAAGATACAAGATACGAGAGGCGAGTGGCGAGTGGTGAGATGCGAGATACGAGATACGAGATACGTGATACTAGATAGAAGATACGAGATAAGAGATACGAGAGGCGAGTGGCGAGTGGTGAGATGCGAGATGCGAGATGAGAGCTGCTAGATAGGAGATACGAGATAAGAGAGGCGAGTGGTGAGATGCGAGATGCGAGATGCGAGATACAAGATGCGAGAGGTGAGTAGCGAGTGGCTAGTGGCGAAAGGCGAGTGGTGATATGCGAGATGTAGATGCGAGATGCGTGATGAGAGATACGAGAGGTGAGTGACGAGTGGCGAGTGGCGAGAGGCGTGATGCGAGATACGAGATACGTGATACTAGATAGAAGATACGAGATAAGAGATACGAGAGGCGAGTGGCGAGTGGTGAGATGCGAGATGCGAGAGGTGAGTAGCGAGTGGTAGTGGCGAAAGGCGAGTGGCGAAAGACGAGTGGTGATATGCGAGATGTAGATGCGAGATGAGTGATGAGAGATACGAGAGGTGAGTGGCGAGTGGCGAGATGCGTGATGCGAGATACGTGATACTAGATAGAAAATACGAGATAAGAGATACGAGAGGCGAATGGCGAATGGCGAATGGCGAGTGGCGAGTGGTGAGTTGCGAGATGCGTGATGACAGACACGAGAGGTGAGTGGTGAGTGGCGAGTGGCGAGATGCGTGATGCGAGATGCGAGATACGAGATACGTGATACTAGATGGAAGATACGAGATAAGAGATACGAGTTACGAGATACGAGAGGCAAGTGGCGAGTGGTGAGATGCGAGTTGCGAGATGAGAGGTGTTAGATACGTGATACTAGATAGGAGATACGAGATAAGAGATACGAGAGGCGAGTGGCGAGTGGTGAAATGCGAGATACGAGATGCGAGATACGAGAGGCGAGTGGCGAGTGGTTAGATACGAGATACGAGATATGAGATGCGAGATACGAGATACGAGATACGAAAGGCGAGAAACGAGATACGATATACGAGATACAAGATACGAGAGGCGAGTGGCGAGCTCCAAGAGGCGAGTGGTGAGATGCGAGATGCGTGATGCGTGATACGAGATACGAGATAGGAGATACGAGATACGAGATACGAGATACGAGATACGAGATACGAAATACGAAGTACGAGATACGAGATACGTGATACGAGATACGAGTGGCGAGTGGTTAGATACGAGATACAAGATACGAGAGGCGAGTGGCGAGTGGTGAGATACGAGATACGAGACACGAGACACGAGACACGAGACACGAGACACGAGACACGAGACACGACACGAGACACGAGATACGAGAGGCGAGAGGCGAGTGGTGAGATGCGAGATGCGAGATGAGAGATGCTAAATACGTGATACTAGATAGAAGATACGAGATAAGAGATACGAGATACGAGTGGCGAGTGGTGAGATGCGAGATACGAGGTACGAGATGTGAGATGCGAGATACGAGATACGAGAGGCGAGAAACGAGATACGAGATACGAGATACGAGATACGATATACGAGATACGATATACGAGATACGAGATACGAGATACGAGATACGAGCTACGAGATACGAGATACAAGATACGAGATACGAGATACGAAATACAAGATACGAGATACGAGATACGAGATACGAGATACGAGATACGAGATACGAGATACGAGATACGAGATACGAGATACGAGATACGAGATACGAGATACGAGATACGAGATACGAGATACGAGATACGAGATACGAGATACGAGATACGAGATACGAGATACGAGATACAAGATACAAGATACAAGATACGAGAGGCGAGTGGCGAGATACGAGATACGAGATACGAGATACAAGATACGAGAGGCGAGTGGTGAGCTCCAAGAGGCGAGTGGTGAGCTCCAAGAGGCGAGTGGTGAGATGCGTGATGCGTGATACGAGATGCGAGCGACGAGATACTAGATACGAGAGGTGAGTGGTGAGAGACGAGTGGCGAGTGGTGAGATGTGAGATGTGAGATGCGCGATGCGAGATACGAGATACGAGATACGAGAGGCGAGTGGCGAGTAGTGAGTGGCGAGTGGTGAGAGGCGAGTGGTGAGAGGCGAGTGGCGGTGGTGAGATGCGTGATGCAAGATACGGAATACGAGATACGAGATGCGAGATGCGAGATACGAGATACGAGCTACGAGATACGAGATACGAGATACGAGATACGAAATACGAAATACGAGATACGAGATACGAGATACGAGATACGAAATACGAGATACGAGATACGAGATACGAGATACGAGATACGAGTGGCGAGAGGCGAGTGGCGAGTGGTGAGATACGAGATACGAGATACGAGATACGAAGTACGAGATACGAGATACGTGATACGAGATACGAGTGGCGAGTGGTTAGGTACGAGATTCAAGATACGAGAGGCGAGTGGCGAGTGGTGAGATACGAGATACGAGATACGAGATACGAGACACGAGACACGAGACACGAGACACGAGACACGAGACACGAGACACGAGATACGAGAGGCGAGAGGTGAGTGGTGAGATGCGAGATGCGAGATGAGAGATGCTAAATACGTGATACTAGATAGAAGATACGAGATAAGAGATACGAGATACGAGTGGCGAGTGGTGAGATGCGAGATGGGAGATGAGAGGTGTTAGATACGTGATACTAGATAGGAGATACGAGATACGAGAGGCGAATGGCGAGTGGCGAGTGGTGAGATACGAGATGTGAGATGCGAGATACGAGAGGCGAGTGGCGAGTGGTGAGATGCGTGATGCAAGATACGGAATACGAGATACGAGATGCGAGATGCGAGATACGAGATACGAGCTACGAGATACGAGATACGAGATACGAGATACGAGATACGAAATACGAAATACGAGATACGAGATACGAGATACGAGATACGAGATACGAGATACGAGATACGAGATACGAGTGGCGAGAGGCGAGTGGTTAGATACGAGATACGAGATACGAGATACGAGATACGAAATACGAGATACGAGATACGAGATACGAGATACGAGATACGAGTGGCGAGAGGCGAGTGGCGAGTGGTGAGATACGAGATACGAGATACGAGATACGAAGTACGAGATACGAGATACGTGATACGAGATACGAGTGGCGAGTGGTTAGGTACGAGATTCAAGATACGAGAGGCGAGTGGCGAGTGGTGAGATACGAGATACGAGATACGAGATACGAGACACGAGACACGAGACACGAGACACGAGACACGAGACACGAGACACGAGACACGAGATACGAGAGGCGAGAGGTGAGTGGTGAGATGCGAGATGCGAGATGAGAGATGCTAAATACGTGATACTAGATAGAAGATACGAGATAAGAGATACGAGATACGAGTGGCGAGTGGTGAGATGCGAGATGGGAGATGAGAGGTGTTAGATACGTGATACTAGATAGGAGATACGAGATACGAGAGGCGAATGGCGAGTGGCGAGTGGTGAGATACGAGATGTGAGATGCGAGATACGAGAGGCGAGTGGCGAGTGGTGAGATGCGTGATGCGAGATGCGTGATACGAGATACGAGAGGCGAGTGGCGAGTGGTGAGATGCGAGATACGAGATGCGAGATACGAGAGGCGAGTGGCGAGTGGTTAGATACGAGATACGAGATATGAGATGCGAGATACGAGATACGAGAGGCGAGAAACGAGATACGAGATACGATATACGAGATACGATATACGATATACGAGATACGAGATACGAGCTACGAGATACGAGATACGAGATACGAGATACGAGATACGAGATACGAGATACGAAATACAAGATACGAGATACGAGATACGTGATACGAGATACGAGTGGCGAGAGGCGAGTGGTTAGATACGAGATACGAGAGGCGAGTGGCGAGAGGCGAGTGCATAGATACGAGATACGAGATACGTGATACGAGATACGAGATACGAGATACGAGATACGAGATACGAGATACGAGATACGAGATACGAGATACGAGATACGAGATACGAGATACGAGATACGAGATACGAGATACGAGATACGAGATACGAGATACGAGATACGAGATACGAGATACGAGATACGAGATACGAGATACGAGATACGAGATACGAGACACGAGACACGAGACACGAGACACGAGACACGAGACACGAGACACGAGACACGAGACACGAGACACGAGACACGAGACACGAGACACGAGACACGAGACACGAGACACGAGACACGAGACACGAGATACGAGATACGAGATACGAGATACGAGATACGAGATACGAGATACGAGATACGAGATACGAGATACGAGATACGAGAGGCGAGTGGTGAGATGCGAAATGCGTGATGCGAGGATACGAGAGGCGAGTGGCGAGTGGTGAGATGCGAGATGCGTGATGCAAGATACGAGATACGAGAGCCAAGTGGCGAGTGGTTAGATACGAGATACGAGATACGAGAGGTGAGTGGCGAGTGGAGAGATGCGAGATGCGCGATGCGCGTAAACATTTCATAATTCGTCTATCCGTGTTATTGAAGTTGATTATTCATGTACTTGTCCAATTTGAAAACCTGCCCTTAAAACTTTAAGTAAACATTTTGTTGCGATTCATTTTGTCACTTGTCAGTTGAAGATTTTCCAATTGTCCGTTGCAATTCGTTTTTCAACTTGTCCGTTGCGATTCATTTTTCCACTTGTCCGTTGAAGTTTAACTTCTAATATGTGTGTGTCCAGCACACATTTCGATTTTTCGCAGGTTTACTGCAAATTATGATTTGGTTAGGTTACGTACATTTTAATGGTGTAATACGCTACACAACGGACCGACCATTTTTTATGTCAACATTTTTGTCGTTCGTTGTTGTTCGACTGTTGTGTGACTTTCGAAAAACTGAACCGTTGGCAGTTTTCTTTTTGTTAATTTGTTTCCTTAACAATTTCTCTATTTATTTATTAATATTTTTTACACAGACCACAAATAGAGGCAGTAATGCCCAGCCACGTAGAGAGCAGCGGGATACTTCAATGAATAAAAATGTTAATATTACACGCAGCCGTAAGGCTTTTGCGTGAGCGAAAAATCGTAAGACCCCCCCGTCTATGTAGAAGTTTCACTTCAATAATTTAATAAGATCCATTCCATAACTTCTAAAATATGGGATGTTTTCGATTATTGCTTTTCAGGGTTCCGTATTGAACATGTGTCTATTTGGCCGTTTTATAATGTAATTATAGACTTCAAAAATACTCTGTGTATTACTTTTCTAAAGAACTTATGCGTCATTAAAAAGCGTGGTGATTAACATGACAGTTAAATATTTAATCGTAAAAAGTGTTCAGACCAAATACTTTGAGATAAAGAAACGGTGCAATATCAGTGCGATAAAGTCAATCATTTTATAGTATTCAATACACAGTTGATTGATTGATCTTGAATATCTATTATCAGTGTTTGTCTGTCTCGCGACGTAAAAACATGCCTCACCGGAAGATATCGACTTGTCCGCAAGATTTTGTAACTATTATTTACAAGTTAGCTGAGCAATTTCAATTTGAAAATATTGAATATGTGGTTGATTTCGGCAGTGATGATGTAGATTGTTTTCTAAACGGTTTATACAGAGTGAAATTGAAGGGCTTTAGAAATGGACACAAACTTAAAAGGAGTATCGTTATAAAATGGCACCATGATCAAAATATTCGTTTCTGTTACAGAGAGTCTTATATACGTGAGTTTGTATTCTACCAACTTATTGTACCGAAATTCGTGGATATTCAAAATAAATTTCAAATCATAGAAGGCCTTAAAATAAAACTACCTAATTGTGTCCTCGCTAGTATAGAAGTAAACCAAGAAACAATTGCAGTGTTGAGCTTAGAAGAACATGGATATGCATATCACAATCGTTTCTATAAGAAAGATTTAAATCACGTGGTTCTTACTATGAAATATTTAGGTAAATTGCACGCATTGTCCTTTATATTTGCCAATAAATATCCAAAGGAGTTTGAAGAGGTCGTCGGCATGATGCAGAAAGATGTCCAGTACTCTGATCCCGATAAAGTATCTGAGTTTGTCCGATGTTACTATGATGCTTCAGTGAGCGTGGTATCAGATCTAGCCGCTAAAGAAAAGTTGAAGAATCTTGGATCGAATATTTTATCAGTTTTGAATAAAAGCACCCAACCGGTTCCATTATATAGCACCTTTTGTCATGGAGATTGTTGGAATAACAATATTTTATACAAATTTAAGGTATTTTTTAACAAACGTGTCATTATCGTCCTAGTGTTTAATCTTAGTAGTATTTAAAGTGTCCACTTTGAAGCATTTTCTGATTTTAACTCAATTAAGTACCGTTTTCGGTGTGTTCCTGAAACATTTGGTAAATATATCATGCCTCACAACGATAAATCAGCATTCCATGGGTCAACTTATTTTACTGAGATGCAGCGTGGATACTTAAATATTTGTCCCGTGTAACTAGCCGGTTCCTGCAAAATGTAGCAATACTAGCAGTGTAGGTGATGTGTTGCATTGTTTGCTATATCACAAACAATAAAACTGGGGCGGGTGTGGGGACTTCTTCTTTCAGCGTGTCATATCTACTTCTTCTTTTTAACATTTGATTATAAATTTCCTGATTAACATAGTGTGTTTAAAACAATGCTCAAGTTGACTTTTCGGTATTATACTGGTACTTAAACTGTATTAAACAAACGTTTGAATTCTTTTGAAGACCGTAAATTCCTTAATAACTTCCTATATTACATTTTAGGGAGGAAGACCCGTAGATGTGATTTTGATTGACTACCAGCTGGCGCGTTTCGCTTCCCCGGTTACTGATATATCGTATTTTTTGTATTTGTCCACGGACGGAGATTTTCTTTCCAAATATTATGAAAGAGCGTTGGACATTTACTATGGAACATTATCCGCAGTGCTTCGACAGTGTGACCTGGATATTAATCATATTTATCCAAAGAGCGTATTTCATAAACATCTGAAGTTATACTCGGTGTTTGGTTTAATTGAAGCTTTAGTATCAATGAAGATAATAACAGCGCCTTATGAAGAAGCTATCAAGATGACGGAAATGAAGTATCAGCCATCAAATCAGGGATTATGTTTCTCTGAAAGCGGGGATCAATGTCTATTTACCGAGAGAGTTAATGGTGTAGTTGATGATTTCTTCTCAAGGAATTATTCTTTAGAAGCGTTACTTCATAAATAATTATTAAAACGCATCTTATATCATATATGTATATTTTTAATTGTTTAATATAGTATTACCTTAGTTAGTATTACCTAGTTTAATTACTTTAGTATAGTATTATATATAGAAAACTGACTAAGTAAGTATTAAGCCATAAGCATTATATTAAAACATTCCGTAATAAAAAATAGAGAAAGTTTATATATGTTGACATTTTGAACTAAGGTCTTTATGTACCATCATTTTGAGTTTTCAAGACCTATCTCAAGGTATATAGGCTATATACACGGATTTTTCTTTGACAACTTAGTTTCATTTCCTTTATAAAGATCACATTTTACTGCATATAAAAATTCATTCTTTCCAAATTTCATATCTATAATGTCAATAGTCTGTCAATAAAACAGCTATGATAAACACGGGCATACGGACTGACGAACATTGCATAATTAAAGTTCCGTTTTTACCATTACCTAAAACAAATATCATTAACACATTTTATAAATAAAAATTCACTATAAAATGTGAAATAAACAATTTTATTTAAGAAGAGTGTCTAATGATAGTTGTTTTAGTACATGGTAAAAAATGGTAATATATATCTTTTATTTTATACTAATATATAAAGCTGAAGAGTTTGTTTGTTTGAACGCGCTAATATCAGGAACCGCTGGTCCGATTTGAAAAAATCTTTCACTGTTGGATAGTACATTTATCGAGGAAGGCTATAGGATATATATCATCACCCTAAGACCACTAGGATCGGATCAGCAATGAAAACTGTTTCAAAATTGGGGGGTTTTGAAAACAAATTCCACGCGGACAACTTCGCGGAAACAGCTAGTGTCTATATATGCGTGAATCAAAGATGTAGCAAAACCTTTATGCCTCTTTTTACGAAAATTAAGCGAACGGAGGAATATGTAATTTTGCACAATTATAGTTTATATAGAGAAGGAGTGCAGAATGTTAATATTGGTGAAATCTGTGGTTAAAGAAGTACAGTCTTTGACATCAATTATTATGGTCGAATTTCGACCGCGGGCGACCACTAGTATTCGCAAAAACAGATAGAAAAATATTAAGAGTTTTTGCTTACGATCTTTCTCGGCTCTGCAAAGAAATTAATTCCTTGTCGCTGCAGTTAATTGTCTGTAACAAAGGTTTTTCTTTGAATCCGGGAGGGCACGGAGAATCTTTGTTGGACTGAAAATAATGGGCACGAGAGCAGATGGTCCTACTTGTATTATTGTAAAACACAATTGATTTGCTTAATTCTCGTCGCTTTTTAATCTTAAGTATGTTTTATACATACATTTTGTGAAAATATTAAATAATTGTCTACTAAAATTACTATTTTATTTATTTCTGACCTTTTTATAATTTAATTTTTTTATGTCATTTAAATTAAATTAATATGTATGTAGCCTTCCTGTAGTTATAATATTACACTTCTTTACAATTTTACAAAATATTTTATATATATTCTGCGATGTTAAAAGTAAATAGTTGTACTTTGAGTTTCCTTAGAACATCATTTTGGTAAACACATCATAATTTTTACAATTAATTACACTACTAAATTATGTTAAAATGTATTTCCAACTTAAGAAATATCTGAAGTTATATAAATTATAAAGATGTCAAAATTAAAAATATTTTAAATAAACTATCTAACACACAATTTAGCTAAATTTTATCCAAACGATTAATCTCATAAGAAAAACAACGTATAAATACTATTTGAGAAGAACACTAGAAGTGATAATCGCCTAATAAAACAAAATAACATTAAATTTTTTATACATGATGTGAATAGAATATAAACATTCCTATGTTTATATCCCATGTAATTTTAGTAGTACCGCATATTCAACTATATAAATGTCCGTGATACATCGTCCGTTCTCATAACGGTGGCTGCATTGTCACGTTGGATTGATACGTCAGTGTCTTATTTATTAAATTATGTTTATTCCATATCAAGGACATAATTAATATACTGTGTACTTAATATTAAATCTATAATATTATAAATTTCTAAACACTGGTCTGTAGCTAGCTTCAATGAGCTATTTAAAATAAAAACCACCGGAAAAGAATATATAAACCACGGAGAACACGATGCATTTTTTTTAGATTTATTGTCTATTTGTCTCTTTAACCATTTGTCGGTTTGGCTGTTAGTTCGGGATTTACGTAAAAACTACTGCGCTGATTTCGATGGGGATTTCTTAGCAGCGGTTTGAAGTGGGCGGTTGAAAAAAAATCGGATACCGATGTAATATTTTCAGTGATCGGATAGCAAAGTCTCTGTCATAAAATCTGTGATATTTTATATCCCGGGAATTCCGCGGTATTATTCCCGGCAGTGGTTACAAGTTGTTAAGACACGTATAAACTAGCTTATACCGTCCAACGTGGACGAATCCTAGTTTGTTATAAAGTTGCGGTCACGTGTTGTGTTCACAAAGCACTGGCATATGAGCTGCTATTATGTAAAATACGAAGAGGATTATTGGAATAATATGTACTATCATTTGCAGTGGTTTGGTATTTGGACAAACTAGTTTGCTGATATGTTAATTTGTTGCTTTCAAAAGCTTATTTGTGTGCATTTAATTATGGTAAAATGACTATCATTTAATTTTCGAATGTATACAGGTATATAATTTTCTTGAATTTCGAAATGAATTCACTATGTCGATATTATATTTATTTACTAATCTCTGAAAGAACGAAAACTGAGAAACATTGTATAACTTCTAAATCTATTCTTCTCAAAGCTCCCACACACTCATCGTCAAGATATAGTGGTTCTTCCTCCTTCCATGCAGTTAGGTTATGAAACGCCTTGCCACATACGATCCGAGATATTTCATCGGAGAGCAGTTTAAAAAAAGTCAAAGAGCGCTATATATGTTAAATTATTGTTATATATCTATATTTTACTGTATATGTATGTATCTTAAGTGCATCTTGTATATAATTTATTTTTGTTAATCTGTTTATATTACATGTGATATCGTAAAATATCTTAAGTGTACACAACCCTGGTTTTTGCTTCTCCCCTTTACGCTAGACTCATGGGTCGCTGGAAGAAAAATCTTTTAGGGTTAAGCTCGCCTTAGTACATCACCACTGATTTATAATTCTGGGTAACATTTTGTGTACAATAAAGAATAAAGAAACAAAAAATAATTGTTTGAAAAAAGACTTGATATGTGGACAGACTAATCATAATGGTCTAAACATCCAAGGTCCAAGTTGGTATCAGATTGTGAGATTAAGATACAAATTGAATTGATGTCATAACAAAAAATGTGTTCTCTGAATTGACTGCAGATGAACTAAATTTTTGTTGTAAAAAACGTGCCTATACATTAAATCCGCCCAATATTGTTGGTATCCTACATCAAAGTCGACATATGCCCCTCACAGGCAAGCAAAGGCCGGAATAAATCGAGATTAGGTGTTTGTGTGTGTTGTCAGTAAACGAAATATAAAATATAATATTCCGGGGATAATGCGTGGACTGACAGGACACGTAATGGAATTTGTACCTTATTTAATTCAACCACAAATGTATTTATTTTCTTGTTGGACATTGGGACATCATGTTTTTTTTCAAGAATTCCTACATGAAATTCCTACATGAAATTCCTACAACATCTGTACGTTTGAGGTAAAAAGGGGTAATATATAAAATCTGATACACTTTGCTTCAATATTAATAATGTTAAATTATATTTTTTTGTAACAGGTACAAAATGTGTAGTTTAATAGAAAGTTACAATTAAATAGATTTAATATATACAATCAGATTGAAGTTGTTTTTGCCTTCGTAGTAAGGACGCTAGCTACTTACAAGCCACTGATGTAAGTGAGGCACATAACTACAGGTATATATCATTCACTCCTGTAAAATAAGAGAGCACAAACCCAACAAGGGACATATAATATGGGTTAAATTAATTTCAAAAGAAACGTCCATATTTTAGTGTACCTTAGAACACAATCTTACAAAATTTATTCGGTTATGCATTTTTGTAGCAAGTTACAAAATTTATTAACTTATAACATTTTTGTAAAATTACTTATATACTAGCTAGCTGACGCCCTTGGAATATTTGCTTACAACATCATTTTTGTGGTTTAATTTCCTTATCCTATTATTAATTTCTTTAAAAGGAAACGCAATGGTATTATTAAATGCGGAGTTTATGTCTTGTCTGCACGAATCAATTTATTTTTTGTAATTATTGTATGTTTTTGTGGTATTATACCATGCCATGCTATGTGTTTGGTTGATTTTATTTTTAAAATGTGTATGTATGCTTTTGCAATGTTTCAATATCTATAAAATTCCAATTATTCACGAATATTCAAGTTTCAGAATTAAATAATAGACACTAGGCAAAAGCCAAGCATATATTCACCCACCCCATACTCAAGCAAATTGTCTTGGACTGCCACTAAACAAGATAATTTTAGTGGATACTTGAAAGTCACAAGCCATTAGGAAGTTGAGTTTTTCCACCTAAGCTAATTAATAATTATTACATTAAAATAGTGAATTCTATGTTATGGTTTTCTAGTGTTGCGATCGACATGTTCGTCTGTCTAACTATATATAATAAGTACTCAGATGAAATTCGGTAGATCTGTGCTATAAGTATGTCGCTATACAATGGAACAGTAGTTGTATAATTATGAATAAATTAAAAATTTGAGTGGTTCTCATAACCTCCACGGGGTTGAACTAATTTGTGTGGTGGGTCGATGATAGTTACACTGTTGGATGTGGTGATGCATCACTAGGCGAGAGCTCATGGCTCTATCGCCGGGGGAAGTTGGCTCGATGGCTTAAGAGGGGAGTAATAAGTAAGACGATGAGTAGTTATACTCTAGACGTATTTTAATAGCTTAATTAAATTACCATTAATTACACTTAAGATGATATATATGGAAATCTTAACTGCTACATGATATGATGATAGATCCATGAATATTTTGTTTGTTTTCTGTTTTGACAGATTTTGGCACATACATGGACTACTTGGCGTTAACCTTGCTAATTACTTAGCAATAAATAATTACATGTACGTGACGTAACATCATACATCCAAATGAGCCGTCATTTAAAGAATATGTGTAAGAAACGTGTTATTTACCATTAATTACCAGGTTTAAAAAAGTCAAAACGTTATTTCATAGCAACATTCTTATTTAAATCAATAGATGGGAAGTTATTGACTAATACTTGTAATGTTTTTAAAAACGAGTAACATTATTTTGTAAAATAAAGTTTACTAGGAAGTTGCCCCAAAATTTTTTTTTAGTCCGTACTCATCTTGTGTATCAATTAATTACGGATATTATTATAGACACTCTCACTGTAGTATTAGCAGAATTAACGCTGATGGAAATAACACGTAACATAACGAAGGCTAAAGGCAAACAAATAATACGTTTGAGAAATGACGATATCACGTAATCGCTGTATGAGCGTATTGTGAATACTCATTGTGCGATATATTAACGTAAACAAAGCGAAATTATTCCCGCAAGGATTTCGTTAATTGAAATCTGGCAGACGTGAGCTGTGTTTCAAGGAATGTTATCCCCGGAATATTTGACGTGTTAGGCTTACATTTTTAATGTAAGGCGGTTTCTAGAAGATTCCACTACGCGCATGGTTACGCACTACGTATCGAGTTTCGATTAAGTACGGCTCAGTTAATTTAATTTTGCGTTTCATCAAGTTTTAGCCTAACTTGTGTGGATGTAGCCATTTTGTATTGAACCCATTATACAATATAAATAATAGCAGCCCTAAATTATCCCACTGCTGGGCTCGAGCCTCCCACTGTAGGAGAATGGACAGTATCCCGCCCCGCTTGTCAAAGGCGGCTTGGCAGGTTTGACACATCGGTTATCTCGATGTGCAGGTTGCCTCACGATGTTTTCCTTCACCGTTGTTAGCACGTGGTAATTGTAACAATATGCACATTAGGTCCGAAAAAAGCCTGAGTGGTGCATGCGCTCCGGCCAGGATCGAACCCGCGCCCTTTGAGTTTAGGACGCGTGCGCAAGCCATTACGCTACCACGACTTGATTATTGAACCCATTAAGGGCTTTCAATTCTCTTTATAGAATAATTGAGTTTCTAGGGTTCCATAACCTAATGACGACCAATAGAGGTTGTAATTATATCTGGGTATTGAATAAAAAATTCAAAGATAAAGTTGTTTTATGGATAGTTGACATTAGGGAAGAGAAATTCTAAAAAATGAAAGTTAGGGGCGACATATTTTATTACTCCACAGCAGCGTCAGCATATATGCTAAGATATATATGATATTCTGAAGTGATAACTTCTCATGGGAGAGTAAACCGCTCCGTTACGTAACGCTTTACGGTGCCAGTATGTCTGGCTTTCCTTTCTCTCACGCATACAGCAGCGGAGGCAGGCTCCTCCTCTCTTACTCTAACCGACAGCGCTGGCCATATTTCGGTTATTAGATTAAAGAATGATACTAATAATCTACAATTTCTAATGTCTATCTTCTATCAAAATTCTAATGTATGTACATTCAAGAATTGTAACTACGACTACAATATATTTTTTAATCAATAAAAGATTTTATATATAAATAACCTTTCCTTACATCATCATATCAATATGCATAAATTTAAGTAATAACCTAAGCTTTTCTCAAGTTCAATATTAAATAATTCAACCAATTTCAATATTAAATACTTAAACTTAGATTAGTTTAAGTTATCACTTCTGTCGAGCGTCCGGAGACGCACGTTTTTTTTGTTTAAACTAGAAGGAACTAGCCCTCTCCAAGAAAATAAGAAAACTTGTTAGGCGGGACCTCCGCTGCTCTAATACGCGTGCCATTGAGGCAGCTATAGAGCAGAACAGGGGGTCCAAAGTTTTCTCAAGAAACTTGGGGAGGAGCCACGTTGCAAAGCTGAAGACAGCGGATGGCAGAGAGCTTACGTCTCGGTCTGAGATCCTGACGGAAGTAGAAAAGTTCTACCGATTTCTGTATTCTTCGCGGGCGAAGAAGCCTGCGACGCAAAGCAACCAAGATCCACGTGCGCCACTCACGCGCCATTATACGGAGGACATCCCGGAGGTCGACGTGGACGAGATTAGTGCGGCTCTCAAACAACTTAAAAATGGCAAGGCTCCGGGGGATGACGGAATTACGACTGAGCTCCTTAAGGCAGGAGGAATGCCAATCCTCAAGCCCTTGGCTGAGCTCTTCAATTCCGTTATCCACCAGGGCACAGTGCCGAAGGCGTGGAGCAAGAGTGTGGTGGTCTTATTCTTCAAGAAGGGTGATAACACTCTCTTGAAAAACTATTGACCTATCTCACTCTTGAGCCACGTCTATAAGTTGTTTTCGAGGGTCGTCACGAATCGTCTCGCCAGAAGACTTGACGAGTTCCAACCACCGGAGCAGGCTGGGTTTCGAAAAGGCTACAGCACCGTAGACCACATCCATACTGTTCGGCAGATTATACAAAAGACCGAAGAGTATAATCAGCCGCTGTGTATGGCATTTGTAGACTACGAGAAAGCCTTCGACTCCATCGAAACTTGGGCTGCTCTGGAGTCTTTGCAAAGATGCCGTATTGATTGGCGATACATTGAGGTGCTGAGATGTCTGTATGACGCCGCAACGATGACCGTCCAGATCCAGGACCGGAGGACGAAGCCTATACCCCTACGTCGCGGGGTGAGACAGGGGGATGTGATTTCCCCGAAACTGTTCACCAACGCGATGGAGGATGTCTTCAAAACTCTGGACTGGGCTGGACGGGGCATTAACATCAACGGCGAGCGCATCTCTCACCTCCGTTTCGCCGACGATATCGTTGTCTTTGCAGAGACTTTGGAGGAACTTGCCGAAATGCTGGGCAGCTTAAATGAATCTTCCCGACGGGTCGGTCTCGGTATGAATTTGGACAAGACGAAATTCATGTTCAGTGAACACGTCATGCCGAGACCGGTAAACGTCGATGGCGTCCCTCTGGAATTTGTGCAGGAATATGTCTACCTTGGACAAAAAATACAGGTAGGCAGACACAACTTCGAGGGGGAAGCCAATAGGAGGATTCAGTTGGGCTGGGCGGCATTCGGCAAGCTTCGTCAAGTGTTCTTGTCGACCATTCCGCAATGCTTGAAGACAAAAGTCTTCGAGCAGTGCGTCCTCCCCGTCCTGACCTACGGGGCCGAGACGTGGACACTGACGGCAGGATTGGTCCACAAGTTCCAAGTCACTCAACGGGCTATGGAGCGAGCTATGTTGGGTGTTTCTCTTATGGATAAAATTAGAAATGAGGATATCCGTAAGAGAACCAAAGTAACCGACATAGCTCGCAAAATTAGCAAGTTGAAGTGGCAGTGGGCCGGTCACGTCTGTCGCAGGACCGATGGCCGTTGGAGCAGACGAGTCCTGGAGTGGAGACCGCGTCTCGATAAACGTAGTGTCGGACGCCCTCCAGCCCGATGGACCGACGACCTACGCAAGGTCGCCGGTAGGCGCTGGATGAGAAAGGCAGCAGATAGGTATGAGTGGCGCCGTCTTGGGGAGGCCTACGTCCAGCAGTAGACTGTGAATGGCTGACGACGAGAAGGAACTTAGCGAGAAATGCGGTTTCATAGTCATATCGTGTCGCCCCTCCTACTTAATGTTTATATGAGAAATAAAGATGTGCGGCAGAACTTGAAAAAATATTTAAGGAATATTTAAAAAAAAAATCTAGTCGTTTTTGAGGTATATGATATTTTCGGTCTCTCATATTTTGTATTAAAGATCTGTAGTTAAATAGTAGAAACGACCGCCATTCTTTACTACTGTATTGTTCACTGTATGTATTCGCTACGCCCTTGGAAGGTTTTATTGAATATTCAAAGTAAAACCCGATTGTTCCATGAATAATTATGCTGACAAAGGAAAATTTAGCGAGCAACTCTGAAGGTCGCCTTTGTCTAATAGGGAAAGAATTCCGTTATATTTTCTACGCCGGAAATCAAACTCCATTATCATGGCTCATTTGGTTTTATTTTGATCATTTCTGGTACTATGACAATAACTAGAAATATAAATATAATTTACTTATTTCTTTTTATTATCCTATCATCTATAACGCTATACAAAATCGAAGATTCTGTCTGTGATTTCGAAATAAACCTGAAACAGTGATAACTGAAATTTTAGTATTTTTTTGTGTGTGCCAGGCCATTCTACAAGCTGGGCTCGACGGTTCTCAATGAATATTTTATAAATTAACGCGGCCAGCATTTTGGGAACGTTCCCAACTTATGGTGATTTGGCACTCATTTATTATTTCTATTTTTTGTATATTAATCTCCATATATTATTTGTATGTTTTAAATACTAGTTCTATTGAAGTGATAACTTCTTAAGGGAGGGTAAACCGCTTCGTTACGTAACGCGTTACGGAGCCAGTCTATCTGTTATAAGTTAACACTTCTGTCGGGAGCCCCGAGTTAGTGCCGAGTCGCACAGTTTTTTTTAAATTGGAAATATTTGAACTTTAGATAAAAAGAGAAAATTTAATTGTAGAATATTCCTTATTCAATTTTTCAAATTTATATTTATATACTTTTAGAATTCAATGACTGAAACCAAACCGTTTATAAGGTGAATTATATCATGGAAGCCATAGGGTACATTGTTAGTGGAATCTATTTTACTAACAAATTCCCTAAATTACTGCCAAACTATACCATATTAAACATACCAACTCTATTCCAGCTTGATATTGGACCAAAATTCCATCAAAAACTTTTCTACAAACACAGGTATTCTGTTTTTCTGTTAAATTATGGCTAGCACCACAAGTCCTTTAACAATTTATTATCAAAACTGTAGAGGTATACGTACCAAATTACACACACTTTACTTGAATATATTATCCAATTCGTATGACATAATCGTGCTCACTGAAACCTGGCTCACACTAGATATTACTAACAATGAATTTATAGATCAGAGATACATAACTTATCGATGTGATCGAAATCGTATAGCAACTAATAAACAAGATGGGGGTGGAGTCCTTGTCGCTGTTATGCGTAGACTAAAGCCTAATATATTTAATGCTACTTGTGTTACTAACCTTTTACCTGATGAATCTATTGAGCACTTACTAATAGAAATACCCAGCACTAATCTTACAAGAAAACATATAATAAGTGCAGTATACATTCCACCACGTACTCCTATCAATATATATGAAAATCATTTTGATTTTATACAAGACTGTATTATTCAATCACCAGTAGATACTTTCTATATAATAGGTGATTATAATATTCCTGAAATTAACTGGACCACGCCAACTCCCTCAGGATTGTGTGATGGTAATCAATTTTCTCACTTAACTAGTATAGGCTCCTCAAACATACATACTGTAATTAATAATTTCATGACCGTACTTGACGCTTTACAATATAATAATTCCTATAATGACCATAATAAGATTCTAGACCTCTTTATATCAAATTCTCCCGTACAAATTCAAGTTTGCTCAGCTACATTACTTCCCTCTGACTCTTATCATCCAGCTATACTTGCTTATATTAATATTCCTTACTCTGTTACTTTTATGACTAGGAGGCTACTGACTAAATACAACTTTTATAAAGCTGATTTCGAATCGATTAACAACAAGATCAATGATACAAACTGGAATACACTGTTACATAATTTAACACCTGATTCTGCTCTCGACACTTTTTACAATACTTTAGATAATATTATTAAACAACATGCTTGTCCAGCTACTATTAGGTCATCAAAATTCCCAATCTGGTTTTCTCGCTCTTTAATATGCACTTATAAGAAAAAACAAAAAGCCTGGGTAAGATGGAAAAAATACAAAAACTTATTTGACTATGAAAATTTCTCGAGAATGCGTGCAACTTTTAAAAAAAGAAGTGATTCGTGTTTTAAAAAGTACATGGAATCGGTGGAAGATAGTATTAGTAAAGATATTAAGCACTTTTGGACATATATAGCCATCGTAAAGCGAAGCCAGAAATTCCATCTACAATGTTTTTACAACAACGTAGATCTAGTGACCCTGAAACAATTTGTAATCTATTTTCCGACTTCTTTCTTTCTGTTTATGAGCCATACGACATTACCTCGGCAAATACACAGTGGCAACCTGCATCGACTACATATGATAACGACATAGTCATTTCCAACATTGTTTTGAGTAAATCTGAAATTCATGAAGAACTCAAAATGCTTGACATTGCAAAGGGCCCGGGACCAGATGGATTACCCCCACTTTTTCTAAAAAATACTGCCTGTAGCATTTACATACCTCTTCATATAATTTATAATCTATGTTTATCTAAAGGAATCTTCCCAGAGTTATGGAAACGTGCGTACATAACTCCAGTACATAAAAATGGATCAAAACAGAACATAGAACATTATCGACCTATATCTATTTTGTCCACCTTGTCGAAGCTTTTTGAAAAATTAGTTCACAAACATATTTATCCATTGTTACATAAGATTATTATAGAGGAACAACACGGATTTGTTAAGAATAGATCAACAACTTCTAATTTACTTACATTTACAAATAACTTGTTTGAAAATATGGATAAACGTATTCAAATCGATGCAGTATACACAGATTTCAAAAAAGCCTTCGACAAGGTGGACCATCAGATACTTCTTACCAAAATTGCCTATAACGGTATACGAGGTAATCTTTTACGATGGTTCTCCTCTTATATCCTTAATAGATCACAAAAGGTGGTAGTTAATGGATACCAGTCAAACAGCATAACAGTCACTTCCGGCGTACCGCAGGGCTCTATCCTCGGACCGCTATTGTTTATACTCTTCATCAATGACATTAAAAATTGTTTCCAAAATTCCCGTTTTTTAATGTACGCCGATGACCTCAAAGCCTATAAAACTATAACTAATATCAATGACTGTTTATCTTTTCAAGAAGACTTAGACCGACTTACCATGTATTGCTCTGTTAATAAAATTTACTTAAACATTTCTAAATGCTGTTATATCAACTTCACAAAAGCTATAAATATAATTCAGTTTCCCTATAAACTCTGTCATACTCCATTGTTGAACTTATCCACTCTCAGGGACTTAGGTGTTCAGTTAGACGCTAAGCTAAGTCTTAATACACATATTGACACTATAATTAATAAAGCTTTTAAGATGTATGGATTTGTGATGAGGACTGCAGTAAATTTTAAACATGTTTCCACTTACCTATATCTCTACAAATGTTTGGTTCGATCTCAACTGGAATATGCTGTACCAATCTGGAATCCTTATTATCATAAATATAGAGAGAACATTGAGAATGTTCAAAAAAATTCCTACGTGCTATGCATTACAGGTGTAACAAACGTTATCTGACATACACTTTACTACTTGATAAATATAAAATACTAACACTTGAAGCTAGACGACAGTATTTGGAAGTTATGACTCTCTATAAGATAGTCAACAACTACTTCGATTGTATGAACCTTGTAAGAAACATATGCTATGCCATACCTAGGACTGTATTAATACGGGAGGTGCGCAAATATCACTTATTTGCCTTGGGTAATTGTCGTACTAATGCTGGACTACGCGCACCTCTTCGTCGAATGGTAGATTCATACAATAACCACTTTAATGAAATTGATATATTCTCTATGGCTATTGGGAAATTCAAACATAATATAAGAAACAAACTTTTAAATACGTCGTCTACATCTTAATGCTATATTTTCTTATATTTTATTATGTCTTATATCTTGTTATTTTTGTTACTACATGTAAGCTGCGTGGTTAGCGGTAATTTTTTTTTATATTTTATATTTTTTATTATGTCCTAAAATTAAATGTGGAAAGTGCTATTGGATACCTTATTATTAATTATAGAATATCACTTTAGTTATAGAATATATATATTGTATCTGTTTGCTTTTCTGATAAAAAAAAAAAAAAAAAAAAAAAAAAAAACTAATATAAAAGTTGTTTAATATACTAGTACTTTCTCAGTTTATTATATTTTAATAAGCAACTGTTGTCTGAAGGTAAGAAGATTAATTAACAAAACCGGCTCAGGCTTGATGGCTGTTCGGAACCTTGAAAGGATATGACTGATCTCATAACCAACGCGATTGGTGGTTTAATTCCGCACCCTGTTATACTTTCAGAAATTCATTTAGAATTAACTACAAGGCTTTGAACAATCCATATCCGGGACTTATATAATATACAGGTAATTAAAAACACCCTTCGGGTTTTCGTTAGTAATTTTAGATATAGCTGCTGTATATTTTATCTGTAGATTGAGTTTGGGATCGGTGCCAAAAATATTGAGTTTTATGTAGAAATATGTAAAATTTTCTAGATCACCTTTATAACAGTAGAGTCAGGCTGGGTTCACATTAAGCCACAGCCGTCTCCTTCTGCGGGACCGTCATGACCACGAAGAAGGCGGCGGAGCGGGAGAGGGAGCAAACCACCACGCTCCCTTCCCGCCAGAGCTGGCGGCGGTGTAGGAGGGTCGTTCAGGACGACCTCGAGCCGCCGTAGGCTACGGCCGTGTGGGCGAACGGCGGCGAAACCGGACCCGTCCGCACATTAAGTCCGGAGGGGAGGGACGCGCGCTAATCCGCGCGCCCCCTCTCACCTCGCGGTGAGGTAGAGGAGCCGGAGAGACCCAGATCTCCGGCTCCTCTACCTCTCGTCCGGGCTGGTGGTGAATGCGCGAGCGAGCCCACAGCCCGGATAAAAGACGATCGGGATCGGATAGGGGTTTTAGTGGGTATCCCTAACCGTGGCGTGGCAATAGCTCTTCAGATCCCAACGTGTGGCGCTAGTCCCACCCCAGCATGGCGAATCCCACATAGGGGCCACGACCTTTCCCCCTCGCGCGGCCTATGGTCCTTAAACGGATTTCCCCTGTATAAAAAAAAGGTTCACATTAGGCCGGACCGAAAATTTTACTGTTGGCCGATTGTCGGATCTTGCTGTTCACATTAAAGTTCCCGGTCCGTCACAATACAAACATCCAGTCGCTGTGGTCGCTATCCAACAGTTGTGAGTAGGCTTTTGTATACAATGGACGACGACGACGTTCTTGTTGTAGTGTGGTATTTAAATAGAAGATAAAAGCGATGGAAATATTGCGTGCATCCAATAATTGCCAAGATAAATGAAGTAAGAACATGTTAAACGTTAATAAGCGAATTAAGAAGTGAATGTCCCACAGCAGATTCTTGTCCTTGACAAAGAAAATCAAAACTTTTATTTTAATTCGCCCTCCACGTTTAAACGTGTCCTTCCAGCGTGGAAGCCCACGTCGTGTCCTCCACGCCGCAAACTACTGGCGATAGCGAAGCAATATCCAAACATCTGGTAAATATGTCGTCGCCGACAGTTTTATCGGATCGCCTTAACGTGAGCCACGCTATTGAAATACACATGCATCCGACTCCTTTTTCATGCCGGAAAAACTGTCACTCCGACCTAGAGTGAACCTTTTTTTTAGCCAGGGAAATCTGATTAAGGACCATAAGCCACGACAAGCACAGAAGCTTAGTATGCAATCCCGTGTATGCAGTCCTCTAGATCGTGGGTAATCTGGTGCCATGCTATTGCCACTCCCCACTTATGGATATCCACTAAAACCCCTGCGTGTTCCGTCCCGTGCGAAAACGGGTATAAATAGGTCCCATCCACTGCCGGGAGACTACTTTTGTCTCCTGGTATCTTCTAGGTCTTATCCGGGGCGTGGGTGGTTTGTAACGCGGAGGGGGGGAGAGGTGAGAGCGTACGGAACACTCACGATCTCATCACGACGGCATGTGAGTGAGTGAGAACCCCTATAACCTAGTGTCAACCTGCTCTAATGCTTTTAAACGGACCAAATACCTACTTGGTCAGTTCACGCAATTCGAGTGTTTCGTAGAAGTTTCGTAATTTGGGCATAGAGCCCTAAAAAGCACTTTATCTATTTTTAAATTTAATTTAATAGGTTACTCAAGGGATTTTATTCCCTTATTTTATTAATTTTATCCCTAGTAAGTTAAAAATTATAAGCGGAAGATATTTTTAAAGTTTGCAAGACAAACTTTCTACTTAGAAAGTCAACAATCAACATTTAATTTTGTTTTATAACATTTGTCTACTAATAATACACGTCTACTTAAGTGAAAAACATGTGGGTATATATAGTTTTGCAACAATCCCTAATTATTGGTTTCCGTGACTTCTACACCATTGTGTCCTTTTGTGCGATATATTGTATACACATTCCTACCCAACATCCTTATAGACCCGGGAGTTGTCAATAAAAAATATTTTTGACGTAGACGGCAGGACAGAAGAACATAACGATTGTATAAGATTTCCGTTTTTGTCAAAATGGCTACGAAACGCCAGTAAACTACAAACATTACTGCAAAATCATTTTCTCAAAAGGAAGTGAATTTTAGAAAACATTACCTGGCCGTAACATCCATATTTTTTTATTTTTTTTTATTTTATTTGTTTTGCCATATTAATTTGTTTTGCCTTTTGGCATATTTTATCTTAATTGTAGTCAATGTCAGTCAATTAAAAATAAATATAGTAATCCATGTTATTTTAATTGTAACGGCGATCTAAAGCTAAAAACCATTAATCATCACCATCACCATCATCAGTGCTTTAAATCCCGGTTACTTTTGGAACATTTAAGCAGAATGATTTTTGTAATATTTTCCATATTGTATAAAAGCATGATTGTTCCAAGTAGTTTGAATCATTATAGCAAAAAAATTAACACATGTCGGGGCAATCAAGAAAATGCAAAAATGATTCTAATAGCTTGAAACACTTATTCATTTTAAAAAATGGTCTTCGACATTTCAGCTGTGGGTTGGACCATACGGATTTTCGTCAATTATTGACATGGAGTTATGAGTCTTTAATATGTTAAAATATACCTTATTTGGAGTACATAGGTCACAAAAACTCGAAATTGTCGAGGTTGTGGGTTGGAACATTGTTGCTTAAATCGGTCTAATTAGTCGTGACATATTGGACTTACAAGGGTTTAGATAAATTTTTTAAATGGCCCTCTTATTTTCCACTCTTTTTGGCCATCTTATATTTTATTGTTTAACAAAATTAATGTCCCTACTTACATGGTAATAGAAAACATGTTCATGCATAAAACCACGCGCAGCCATAACTGCAAGGGTGAAAATATGATTAAGCATGTTTTAGTGTAGCGTGGCGACTCGTCTAAGGTTAAGTGTTAGCATGTTTTAGTTAACTCTTTTAGTTGAGGAACAAAGGGTGTAACAAACAGGCGCCGCTCGGGCAGGGTGCTACGGCCCGACTCAAGCACCCGTGAAACTGTTATTGCGTAAATGTTAATTTCCTACAAAATTGTTTCTTTGCACCCAAAAATTTTCAATTAAACAAACTGGCGACGACATCTACTAAACGGTTGTACTTTACGCCACGAAACGAACTTGCTGATGGGGACCTTTGTTAACGTTACGTTTGTTTGATTTTAGAATATTGTCATGGTTTTTATTAGTTTAATTTGAATACTTACTACATATTTATGATACCAGACACTAGCACTCTTTTAATCAGGCGATATCTTGAAAAATTGTAATAATCGCATCTCATTTTTTGTATTGGTATTGCACCGTATTGGTAACAACCGAACTCTATATTGTTGCCATGTTGGTTCATCAGGGGACCAATGTCAACTATATCTTTGTTAACGCTACTTCAATTCCTGAAGCTTTTCCATTGCATGATTCAAAACTTACAGGGCTAGGACATAATTTATTACACTCCCTTAAATACAGTAGTAGTAGTAGAATTCGCCACAAGGCAGGCAAGGACTCTTAGTTGATACAGCCAATTCTGATGTATAAGGAAGTGTCTGGCAACTGTATATCTTTGTTTATAATAATATCATAAATGACGTCTGTAAAAACTAGCCTTGCTACTTTGACGTAAGTTAGCATGGTTTTTTCCACCTTTGATACCTGAAAAACGGCCCCGCATTCAGCTTACCGAGTATCCTTATTCCTTTCTAAGTTTATGTTAAACCTAAATCATTTTCTTAAATCACGAAACTATCATCATATAACCTATTAAAATAATAAAAACAACAAAAGTATTTAGACTTCAACAAAACCCTTTTTTACGACTAATAAGTGCTAATGAATAAATCAATTTCGACCTTTACAGCATTCTATACGCTATACACAAAAGTCATTCCGAGTAAGCACTCTTATCTTAAATGAAGAAATACTGGCTCCATTCTTCTCAGCTGAGAGGAAAATGGATAATAATAAAATGGATAAACTGGCGGGGTGGAGTGGCTAAAAGGGACATAGATGTAGGTAAAGTCTGCCACCACGGCGTCGGGGTTAAATCTAATTTTTCCCCCGCTAATGTCCGCGTAGCCCGCCTCGCTCGGCTCAAGGTTGAGTGAGCGCGAAAATTGTTACTTCACACAGAGATTTCGAACGGGCTTGTGCGTTGCTAAAGCACATAGGTATGTATTCCCTTTTGCTTGACTTTTAGTTTTAGTTAGATTAGACTCTAATGAATCACAAACTTGTCTTCAAACAAAACAATAGTTTAAAATACCTTTTGCAACAAAAATGTACTTAAGCCCAAATGCCGTTTACGATAAAATGGCGGTTAAGGCTCCATATATCTATATAACGATTTTTCAATAGCTTCGATGTACAGATACAGCATGTTTAGAATTGTATAATATTATAGATAGATGATCTTCTATGCTATATGATGATTCTGAAAATGTTTCGAGTTTGTACAATATGTTTAAAAATGTAGAAAAAAATAATGATTCGGACCAGCATATTCCGAAGAAAACACAATTTTTGTCAGTCTGTCTGTCTATTAGAGCATCATGTGAACTGAATGGATTTAAATGAAACTTAACATAGAGCTAGCTTATATTCCGGGCATATCTTTGATATTTTTTATCCTGATAAATAATATCAATATGATGATAAATAATCGTTTTTGTGGGATGGACGAAAATAGCAAAAAAGATGGCGTTACGATCGCATCTTCTTTGGAAACTATTACTAGACGTATATATGAATGCCACTCGACATAATGCTGGCTTATAATCTGAGTTAACACTTAGGATACATTTATTCTGATAAATAAAGTCGTTTCTTTAGAATTGACGGATAAGCAAAATAGATGGCGCTACAGTCGCGTGTTTTTAAAAAATTTACTAACAAATACCTACGTTGTCATAAAAAATATGTACATACATACATACATAACTTCACGCAGTCCTGCGGGTAGGCACGAACAACAGAGCGCCATTTAGGCTTATTCTTACACACCTCACTTGCTTCTTTGACATTCATAGTTCTTGTCATGCACGCTCGTCTGTTTTTAAGGCTCCTGACATCACCTTCTGCTAGTACACGATCAATTTGATCATGGAAGGTGTGTCGTGGCCTTCCGCGACTTCTGCATCCATCCACTTTTGCATTGTATATCTGTTTAGTCATTCTTTCATCATACATTCTTTCCACATGCCCGAACCACCGGAGCATTCCTTTCCTTACCTTCACCCCGACACTCTCTTTCAGACCAACTCTCTTTCTTACTTCGGTATTACGAACGCGGTCCGCGAGCGTCACTCCGCAGATTTTGCGCAGTGCTCGCATCTCGACCGCGTTTACTCTACTTTCGTGCTCTCTATTCCATACCCAACTCTCGCTTCCATACGTGAGCGTAGGTACCAGCACCGCGTTGCAGCAAAAAATATGTAATTCATTATATTACTTCAAATCAGGTTGGCTTCGACTCACCATTGATTTTGCTGGGCAATTGTGTGGACTATGTATATGGACTTCATTTCTTGTTATTGTAGTCAATTTAACAAAAAATAACAATTAGTTCTAATAAAATTATATAATATAACATTCTTTAACCGAATATGTTATTTATGTTAATAAAATCTTAATAGACATCATCATTCATATTTTATTAGTTTTTTTTCAAGTTCCTCTGCCTATTATTACATCCCTTAAAACATAAAAATGTTAGTTTAATTCATGGGCTTTTAGCTTATGTCTGTATGATAATATTATAGATATCGACCGTTTCACACAGACGTTGCGATGACTAGTAGTAGCAGAGTTTGCTACAAAGGCAGGCAACGGAATCTTAGTGCATACAACGAATTCTGATGATAAGTCTTCGTATAGTAACGCAGTTGTATTGTAGGCTACAACCGACGTCATTCAATGGAGTTCTTGTAAAACCGAAAGGACACATATGACTATACAGTTCACATTTTTCACAAAAATATATAATTATTGCACAGAAACTATTAATATCCTACAACTATTGTTCATTTTAGCGAAATCTTTCACATTTTTAGACAATAAAACTGCACAGCACAACGTCCTCTTTCAGTTCATGCCAAAAACTCTACGTAGCGATGAGTTAATGCTTTTTTGTGATGTGTATTGTTATTAATAGCTAATGACTTAAATACTAACAGATAACGTATATGTATACAATAATGTAGCTATGATTTTTAAACGATATTCACCAACAGTTAAATACATTTTAACTAAAGGTTAATTATTAATTAACCTTTACTTAAAATGTATTAATTGTTTATTAAAAAACCTAATATAGTTTTTATATAAGTAACATAGAACTTTTTACAAAGGGTTTCACACGGTGTAGCCGCGGGGGAAACGCTAGTTCAAGATATATATCAAACTCCGACAGAACTATAAAACCACTTTCCAACTACCTGGTAAATATGTATGGCCCGAAGCTTCGACCTTGACTGCCGTACAGAAAATTCTACCCACGCTATTGTTTGTACGAATACGACTATATATTGCCGTTGAGTTTGATATGCAGACATTTTTATTTCTCGTTCTGTTACACAAGGGATAGCAACGAAGGAAATTTAAGTAGTTACAACGTTGAAATTACTTTCTTGGTATAAGTGATGGTTATCTGTAAATAAAATACATTTGGAATAAAGCTGTTCAATTTTTGTGATGATGAACTCTTTCAGAAATATATACTTACTAACTACTACTACAGGTTTTTCTTTTTTATATCTTAGAATTTCAGCAGAACTTACTTTTGATAGAACTTTTGAATCTAAATCGATTTTTACGATTCCATTGATTCTACGTTTGGGAACGTTTTCCGCCAAAATCGCTCTGGGATTCGTCCTTTATTTGTATTTTTTATTTAATTAATACTTAATAGTTATCTTGTATTGTATGTATAAACGCTTAAATACTTAAATATATGTAAATTTATGAATATGAGTATATGTTATTACTATTTTTTTTGCAATTTTGTTTTATTTGAACTTAAGAAAATTTAGTCTGAATTCTGATAAAGTAATAAATTATCACAGGAGCTTTTTCCATTATATTGTAGCATTAGCATAGGATAACGATCTATAATAATATGGGTAAAGCTGCGTGGTACTATGTTATGGTTAAATAAATCCTCTTACTGTCATATTCAGACATCGTATAAATAGAAATACATGAAAACATCTTCAGATAAAATATATTTTTTAGCCTAAAAGCTTCTAAGTTCTTTGATGTATACTACCTAAGTACATATATGCTCTTTTACATTCGCCAAAATGGATGTAAATGTGGCCCAAAGTACGAAAATATGTTACTGAATATATTTATGTAACTACAGGCACGTGGCTGAAGTTCAATAGCCACCCGTATTTGTATTAAAGTGTAATAGGACTGTAAAAAGAGAAGTTACTCTGCAAAAATAAATGATTTATATGTGAAATAAAATGAAGTTAGTCAATAAATTTTAATCAACTTAAATAATATATTCTATTTAGTACTTTAGGTTAGAGCTCCAACTTTTATTTATTACAAGTGCTTTCGTCTCTTGTCTGAGTAAAATAATATTTATAATCAAAACGTATCCTAGGTCTCATTCTGGTCTGTAATGTAAGTTTCAAGAAAATGATATTACATTCAAGGCTTTAATAAAAGAAATCAGCAACACATCGTACATAATATGTAATTAAAGTTGTATGGTATGGTATCTTATGGTAGGACATTTGCCCGACTGGATGGCTACCACCCCTGGTCTAAAGTATGTCGCCATAACAACCTTGAGTTATGCTCCGGCATTAGTGACAAGGTTGCAGTCTCCCTTAAGAGAGCAGCAATGCATTTGTAGCACCTTTGGTGTTGCAAATATCCATAGGCGATGGTAGCCGCTTTCCATCAAGTGGGCCATCTGCCTGTTTGCTGAACTCCTGCAGTAAAAAAAATATTTTTGTGCATAAAGATGCTGTGGAAAATATCACCACTAAACATATTCACATGTATTGCAGGGAAACACCAGACAGATGATACACATGATTCAAAGTAGTTACACTATCCTCTGTGTAATTTGCACTGATTGCGACACCAACGTGATGCCAGTTTTTGAAGTTCTATATCGTAATACACTTGATACCAAATCGTAATATATTTCAAGTCTCGACGGTGGGTACGAGAAACGTTTCTTAATATCTGTAGTGCACAGAAGTGTAGTAGTCCAATGAAGTGGGTGAAAGCCCATCTGGTGGCTAGCCTTGCGGTGGTAATTAATGCGTAGAAATTCGAACTCTAAAACTTTTATAGTTGACAACCTTATGATTTAAAGAATAGCTTCAAGCTCTGTGCATTGCTATTAGGTATTTTGTTTTTCTGTGTGTAGCTTTCTTGTGCCAATAAATCAATGAAATTAAGAGAATAAAATCTTTTATCTCTATAATAAAATCCTATATATCTTATAGGGAAATAATATTTATTTCTTACCGTTTAGTTTGATCTCTCCACAGTGAAATAAATACCATTTTTACTATGCATGTTTTGTATACAAAAATAACATATGCTATATAAATAAAGCTCGTAACGTTCAGGTTCTCTTTGTTGCCCAAACAGAGCAAACATGGGCTCGCAGTAATAGTAGAGCCGAATAAAGTAGTGGTTCTACTGTAATTATGGCTCGGGGAAATGCGGTAGGTTTCCTTAGTGCACCTGCGGAGGTTTTAACAGTAATGTAATGATATTTTTTCATCTCTGCCGAGAAAATGTAATGGTATGGAACGATAGGAACAATTACTTAGGAGAGACATTTTACCATAATTCTAAAAGAATCTTCATATAAAAGAACTGCTGTTAAAGGCTGACTTACAATAATTCAGCTACTGACTTGGGAATCGGATTGACTTCGAAATATTCTATCAGGAGTACTGATGTCAGTCAAACGTGGTAGCGCTGTACTGACTTTAAATGGATTTACATGTTGATAGTATGAAGTCAGCACTGACTTCCTTCGAAATTGAAGTCAATAATTTGATCAATGGAATTAACTTTATCATAACCTTGTCATCGTCTTCAGGAGTTCAGAAGCTAACTAAATGGAGTTAATTATGTAGCTCGCACATAACCACGTTTTCGAAGATACTATTTGACAGAACACAAATCTCAACAATAATATTACGAATGAAATAGCATGATGAAAATTGTAGATTGAGTATATCAATAATAATTAATTAATCTATATGTTACTTAAAGAATAATAATAAGACCGTTAATATTTAAATCAGTCGCCCTTCACAAGATTCCTGCTACATTATTATAGAAGTATTCTTAGGAATTAAATGTAAAACAACAAAAAACAAGCCAAGGCGAGTTTCTATATTTGGCTATCTTTTCATTTGTCTAACAACTTATTAAAACGTGTCTTAAACTCCATACAAGTAACTTCCAATGGTCATCTTTTCTACCAATGGTAGGTTAAAATGACGTATAGTATACAGAAAACGGAAAGTAGCCTTAGAGCAAAATAAACATTCGGAATTTATTCCCTTGTATATATTATTAGATGTAATTTTCATAAACACAATAAATTTAACTTTATACTAACAAAGCCAAGAATACTAATGTCTATTTGGATTGAACGCCTTCGTTGACCTCCGGGTAAATAATTACGGTCGCCCCAGGCTGAAGATAATATATATCCCGAGATTTTTCGACCCCGACATTGCCAATATTCGTACTTGAAGGGGTTGAAAGGAAATAAAAAGCCACCAATACTTTTTATGTAATATATTGTAAGACATGTCATGGGAGTTATTTCCTTTTGAATAACAATCATTCTTCACCATAAATTATTATTTTTAATTTGCTACTTATATTCACCTACTCCGAATTCAATTAAAACCTACGTACAACTTATGTATTTTTTTGTTAAGGAATTGAATATAATACTTGCCTAATGAGTCAGAAGTTTAAAATGTTTCTAAACAAGTTATTTTGTTACAGTCAATTTTACAACAACCTCGATCACTTATTCAGTATTAAATTACTTAACTTATAGACAATTATTACATTTTTAATAGACCTATTAGAACAGTTCAGTCAATCAATTTTTAGCTATCGTGTTTTGTATATTTAATTTTCATTCTAAAATATTTAGTCGAGACTTGTCAATTGTTTTGCTGGAAAGGTTTTCAGTTTGTCTAGTTGAATTATTTATGAAATATTGTTTATATACAGGTACAAATTTTTAGCATTATATAGACTGGCAGATTTTTTAGAAATTAACAGTCAAATTGCTAGTTTACTTTCATTTTCATTATTTCACCCAATGGTCTTTCATTATACCATGAATTCATGAAAACAATGCAGCCATATAAAAAAATTCCCCCTTTTTTTAAAATCCGGCAAACCATTGCGAGTAGCCACTTGTGTATATTGCGGTCACAAACATACGGAGTGCGATTTTTATATATTTATAAAATTAGATTTAAACGCATAGAGTCGTCTTTCAATTGTTATCCAGTACGGGCCTTGTGAATAAGCTCATTATTTCGTATCACGTCCGCAGACTGACCGCGTCCCACCGATATTGATTTTAGGGGCAACCGGTCAATTAAGCGCTTTTGTCTTCGAACAATTGCGGTGTTTACACTGGCTGCTTTGTGAGATCTAGCTTTGATGCGTAATTTAAAATTTGATTGCATGTTAGGTATCAAGGTTTATGTTTGTTTTGATCAACATAGATGTTAGGCCAGCCTATTGCTATATAAGACCAGTACCATGAAAGAAAAATTGTTATAACCATCACTCCATAAAAATGTAACTGGAAACATACACATAGTGAATTGTTTACTTATAGATTTGTTATTTTGTGCGTTTAGTTTAAAATGTATATGCTTGCTGACACACACACATTATATATATATATATATATATACTAGCTGTTCCGGCAGACGTCGTCCTGCCCGGTAAAAATAAAAAAAATATATTTAGGGGTGGACTACCCCTAACATTTAGGGGGATGAAAAATAGATGTTGGCCGATTCTCATAGATACCGGATAAGCACAAAAAATTTCATCAAAATCGGTCAAGCCGTTTCGGAGGAGTATGGCAACGAAAACTGTGACACGAGAATTTATATATTATATATATATATATATATATATATATATATATATATATATATATATATATTATAATTATAATAATTGAAATATATATAATTGAAAGTCTCTGTGGTTGAGCGGACTAAGCTTTTGCCGATCTCACTGCAACGCGGAGGTCCGGGTTCGATTCCTGGAATAGTTAAATTCGGAAACGTATTTTCTCCGTTATTTACTAAGGTCTGGGTGTCGCTATGAATCTTGTACGTTGGGATAACAAATTTGTTAGACTAGTCGATACACCGCACTACTTGGCGGAAATAATGTCCATTCTTCTACAATTGTACACAAGCCCAGTAATGGAACTATTATGAGCTGGCATTATTATGTAAAAAACACAAAAAAGACGACAGCATCATCGATCACGCATGTACAGCCACGATAAAAGTATCACGTCAAATATGGGAAGGATACATTATTGACATATATCAAAAACGTTAATGTATTTTCGAGAAAAGCTTACGTAATAAAAATCACTTTATCATTCAAAAGCAGGCAAATGTGTTATTAATATTTGGTATTCCTTTTGTATGATAAAATATGATATCAGCCCTTTTTCGTCACACAAATATATTTACGTGTGATTTTTAGATTGAGAACGAAATGAGTTTCCATATTACAAGCACATTTGTTGAATTATAATGATAGCGATATATATATATATATATATATATATATATAATATATATATATATATATATATATATATATATATATATATATATATATATTTGGGTGTAAAAACAATTCTGTGAAAAGATGAGCCCTTAATATTAATATTAAGATTGTCCTCATCGCATTTTTTTAATTCCCATAAGAATAACACAGGAATTTTTTTTTTTTGCTTCTTCTGATTTTTGTACCGTTCAAACGACTGGTTGATGATAAATCGCTGTTCGAATCTTTATAGATAATTGAACGCTCTACAAAAAAGGTCTGATAACATTTTTTGATTGCTACCACAATATCCACTTTAGATATGGCTAAGTTGTCTAAATCTTTTCAAAAATCCTGTTTGTAATATACGAAAATAATCTACTAAGGATAAACATTGTATACATTATGATTATTATTTTTTGTAAGTCTTGTTATATTTTAGTTTAATTTTAGTTGATATTAATTTATAATTAGTTTTGATTTTTTTATATCAAGAAATTAGTCTAATTTAGAAGATTAGTTAAACGTTAAAGCGATTCTAGTGTTATCCGATTTAAGATAATACGGCTGTAATAAATTAACGGTGATAGACATCGTAGACAGATCATGTAAATCTTATCAAATTCATTGAAAGAACACAACAATACTCATTTATATCGAATAGCTCAAGTCTATCTGAATCACGTTGGTTGATTCGTTCAAACTGAAAAACAGAAATGAACCGTCTAATATCGGCTTTGAAATGATCGCGTGTTTGACTTACGTAATTTCAACACAATTCTGCATATACGTTTAAAAACGTACTACGCTCACATATGGAAGCGAGAGCTGGTTATGGAAGAGAGAGCATGAAAGTAGAGTAAACGCGGTCGAGATGCGAGCACTGCGCAAAATCTGCGGAGTGACACTCGCGGACCGCGTTCGTAATACCGAAGTAAGAAGAGAGTTGGTCTGAAAGAGAGTGTCGGGGTGAAGGTAAGTAAATGAATGCTCTGGTGGTTCGCGCATGTGGAAAGAATGTATGATGAAAAAATGACTAAACAGATATACAATGCAAAAGTGGATGGATGCAGAAGTCGCGGAAGGCCACGACACACCTTCCATGATCAAATTGATCGTGTGTTAGCAGAAGGTGATGTTAGGCGCCTTAAGAACAGACGAGCGTGCATGACAAGAGCTATGGAAGTCAAAGAAGCAAGTGAGGTGTGTAAGAATAAGCCTGAATGGCGCTCTGTTGTTCGTGCCTACACCGCAAGGGACCTGGCGTGAAGTTATGTATGTATGTATGTACGTATAAAAACTTGTTTTAGTTGAAAACGTTTATTTAACTTTGGCTGGTTAAAACATTGACATATTATTACAATTAATTACATATTAGATGTTCCAGTGTCCCTTGGATCTGTATTTCATAGGTCTGTCGGGCCCTTCGTTCACAAACCGACGTCAAAGGAATGTTTTAGGTTAATTACTTACCCTACCCGCTGGCTGCTGAACCAATCGATTTTATTGTTCTCTGAAATAAATAATTCTCCTTGTTTTGTATAGCTAAGGTTAATGTTTTCATTAATGAAATAATAAGATTTATTTTAGGCTTTCAGTGATTAACAAAATTTATCTATATCTACTAGTAAATATATAGGTACTTGGTTTTCTTACAAGATAAATTTGTCTCTAATAAGTCTTATATAACAAAATTCTAAAATGCCGTGTCTATAATATGTCTTTTTTGCATGAGTTCAGCAGACAGGCAGGCGGCCTACTTGATGGAAAGCGGTTACTATCCCTTATGGACATTTAAAACATCAAAGGCGTTACAAATGCGCTGCTGTTCTCTTCATAGAGATTGGAACCTGGCCACTAATGCCGGAACACAACTCAATGTTGTTATGGCGGCTTATATAGATGCAGATGGGCAAATACCCTGCCACCTGACGGTGGGTTGTTTTGTCGCCTCTTACAACAGGCCGCCCGGTCGTAGGAAATTAATTGTCTTTTTTCCGTTCCTACATGGATAGTGCACATTGCAGCTATTAAAACAAAACTGGAATAGATGGAGACTAGGATGCAATTTTTTTTTAAGTTTGTTCGGGATTAACGTAAAACCTACTGGAGCGATTTCGGTACGGTTTTCTCTGATCGACAGCAAATTCTTAGACTTATAGAGAGGTTTGTACTTGTTCGGGTATGTGAAAATTAGCTTATCGAGACACAGTTTTTATTAAAATGATATAGCTTACATTCCTTTTTAGATACTGCGGTACTTTGTTTCCCGGGACTCCCGCGGGAATCTCAAGTCAAGCGTGGACGAAGTCGCGGACATATCCTAGTTTAAAAAAATAGCATCTTACATAAGATATTCCTTTAGTAGAGTATGATATTTAAATATCATTAAGCAGTGTAAATGATTGTAAAAATCACAATGACTATGTGAATTATTGTGTTTTTCTTGACTATCCTTCATCGCGGCTAATGAATAAGCCCGTTTTTATAAAAAATATAGATAGATAGATAACACTTTATTGCTCATCAAATGTACAATTTTGAAAATACACAATTACAATATTGTCAAGGTAGAAACATAAGGCGGCCTTATCGCTGAAAGCAATCTCTTCCTTGGAACCTAATTTAAGGAATAACTTAATCTAATCTGGCGATGTAGGTGGTGCAAATCATTAAATATCAAATATCATAAATAAACATACTTAAACTACATAACTTATAAATAAAATACACATAAAATATATACATTTGATAACTTGGAGGAATATATGTACATTACTTTTATTTAATTATTTGTTTTATTTCAAAACACAAATAAAACAAGAAATTATAATTTGCCACGCGGACGTAATAAAGAAAAATTCAAGTGAAACGCGTGAAATTATGGCATAGCTGCGTATCTACCGGGGGCGACTCTAATTAAATTTTTGTAAATACGTCTGCAAGGGAAATTTTATTTACTTTTGGAATTTGTTTGTGACTGCGTTTCTTAAAAGAAAATATGTTTTTCTGCTTCCTTGTATATACGTTTATAAGTTTAAAACCTCTGGTATAAGTTTGAGGCGGCAGGAATGGAAATGGTATATAAACAACCAATTACAAAGTAATGAAAATAAAGTTGTATGTTTTAAAAGTTGCCCAAAAAGATCTACACTACTTCCTCGCGAAAAACGACTCTAGAGATAGTCAATTTGCGCAATATCGCAATTTTAAGCAAATGCGAATTAGTTTCAGAGAAAAAATTGTATTTTCTCAACATAAAACATTCATATTTTCGTAGAAGTACGCACATTTCAATAGGTGTGAACAGTGTTTACTAAGCTAGACCCTCTTGACCACCAGTACTGGTGTAATCAAAAATCCTTTATTAACAACCAAACCAGAACACTTACAGAACAGTCTACTAAGATACTCCGTGTCTCTAAACGCAAAAGTTACATGCCCAAAGATGATAATAAAAATATTACAACAGTTTAAAAAAAATCAACGCTGTTTGATATTTCCCTCGTTACAAAATCTATTTCATTATCATCCTTATTAATGTAAGAGACGACATCTTTTGTAATTTTTGTGGTCGAAGGGTAAAGTAAGATGGTTAAAAGTAATGCCCCTCTCCGCCAGGGCTTGTTAGCCGCACAGCTTGTCCCTGCTCAGAGGTTGTTAGGCCTTCATAATCTAATTACCTTAGAGTGTTTCCTTAAAACAAATAAACTCTTTTGTTATGCGAAATAAAGCGTACTCCGTCCAGATTTGTTTGTTCGTATTGTGGTTGTTTTTGATTGTGCTCAACGTTTTTATTATTCGGCGAGGCTGGTAATAAGTAATCATTTATTCAATTAACCTTTTATTATGTGACCTTAAAAATGGATTTATGAAAAACTTTTTCACAAAGCGGAAATTAAAAGTTAACAATCCATAATTAAATACCTAATTTGAATTACTGAGTTCAAGCCCATTAAATAAAATATTCTGTAACCGAGTTTTGAAATTAAATTTCAATCCTCGGCACAATTTTCCCTCCGGTTATTTAATGTGCGGACAAGAGAGAAATCCATAAAATCTAATGGGAAAATTCCACAATGCGATGAGGCTTTAAAGATTTATATTGGTAGCAAAGCGACCGCAGAAACGCAATGCCTTAATATTTTTATCATGCCCGCAAGAAACTGATAATAATCGTGCTAATATATAAAGTTAAGATAAGTTTTTGGTTCCTTTTTCTCGGCCCTGTATAGTAATAAATATATTATAATATAGCATACCCTTTATCAGACCGAATGAATTCTGAATGACCGAGTCAAATATAGTTCACTCGGGCTTAGGTTTTAAGTATTGATTCTTTCGTTTCAATTTTGTAGGTTTGAATCCTCACCTGTTTGGGGGAAATGCCATAGTCACACACCCCTTACCCCCCATACCCCATACCTATAATGACGTACGGTGCCGAGACGTGGACACTGACAGCGGGACTGGTCCACAAATTCAAAGTCGCTCAACGGGCTATGGAGCGAGCTATGTTACGTGTTTCTTTTATGGATAAAATCAGAAATGAGGACATCCGTAAGAGAACGAAGGTAACCGACATAGCTCGCAAAATTAGCAAGTTGAAGTGGCAGTGGGCCGGTCACGTCTGTCGCAGGACCGACGGCCGATGGAGCAAACGAGTCCTGGAGTGGAGACCACGTCTCGGCAAACGTAGGGTAGGACGCCCGCCAGCCCGGTGGACTGACGACCTGGGCAAGATCGCCGGTAGGGGTTGGATGAGAAAGACAGGAGACCGGGATATGTGGCGCGTACTTGGGGAGGCTTACGTCCAGCAGTGGACTGAATTTGGCTGATGATGATGAATCCTCACCTTATCATGTACCGCTTAGGTAACTTGCATGTTATTGTGTATGTTGATACAACTACTATTAAGTCAAAGTAATTTTCAATGTTTCTGATATATTGACGGCCTCTGTGGTTGAGAGGGCTAAGATTTGCCGGTCGAGCTCACTGCAACACAGAGCACCGGTTCAATTCCTGGTATAGTAAATTTCGGAAACAACTTTTCTCCGTTATTTACTATGGTGGGTGTCTGGGATCGGCCCAATAGTAGGCTGTTGTATACTACCCATAACACAGGCGTAAATTGCTTAATTTGGGAATATACAATATGTCTGTCAATTATTATTATTTAAAGATGTGCGCTATGTATTTGGACACGGACTGCTTCTCGCATAGAGACTTATGTATCCGCACAGACAATGGACGTACTTACAATAAAAATATGCCGACTAAAACTACGTTTTAACGGTTTTAGGCGCGGTAAATTATTTGATTTTTGGTATTCTGAAGTTACCGTTTTATTATGTATACAAGTCGCGAAAACTTAAGAAAATGTTATATACGGACTAGTATTGTGAGATTAAACAATTATTACAAACATGTCCTTTCTGTTCTATTTAACCAGTAACTAAGTCAATGCTTTTGATTGAATATTTTAAGAAATAGCGACATTTATACAAAACAAAGTTTGCACAACTTAATACTGTGTGAGAATTACTTCTAACAAACACTGATTTTTAATACCAATCTTTCTTCTCATTATATCAATCAAGTGTCACGGATAAATGTAAGTTACACAAAGAAAAGAAATATGTTTATGTACCTTCCTTATAATGTACGGTATATCTGCCTGTCAGATAAATATTGCACGTATTCTGATTGATTATACCCCCCGTGAGCATCCTTCTGCAATTTCTAGTTCATTGCACGTTGCTGTTTGATGGGCTCATAAAATATAATGGCGTTGTAGCGCTGTAGGCCTTCCTGAAACCTCTATTTCTCCCGAATCCCGAAACGTTCATTACGTTAGATGAACACAAAGTACATCAGTTCATTTAAGGTTATACTCGTATTCTTTTGTTGTATTATCTTTAAGATTTTCATAATAGATTTTTACTTGTTTATAAATAAACATTAAATTAAAGTTACTCAATGTTACTCTGTATATGGTTTATAATTATCCTAGGCCCTAGACAGATTTTAGTATGTGACAATTAACTAACGCAATATCTGACCCAATTTGAACGTGACTTTCAGTAGTTATTTGATATAACATTAGGCCAACAAGTTTTCAGTTCTAGTTAATTATTTGTATATGCCAGATGACACAAGCTTAGGCATACAACTTTGAGCTATATTGTTAGAGTGTCCTACAAAATTTTAAGGATATAAAACACTTTTTTAAGAATAATGTATCATTATTGGCTGTTCATCATTAACATTCGCGGTCAGTATATTTGATAAATTGCTTCGTTTTAGTAGTGTACATTGCAAGAATATAAGCTAGAAGTTAATAAAAATATAAATTAATATAAGATATTTTCTAATAAATATATGCGTATAGTAAGAAATGTATATATGTTTATATAATATTTAAACTAAGTATCCCAATGCGCAGTATTCAGTACGTATTATAAACATTTCTGGAATTCTCTACAAGCATTAACTGTTGTATGTTGGGTTTATAAAAATGTTTTTCCTACAAGACTTCGCTGCCTAAAGCAAATGCGCCAGTTATTTTAATAACGTTTGAATCGTACTATATATGCTTTGTCAAAGGCAGTTTTAGAGCGATGCAATGTTACAGACAGTAAGATTCATACGTCGGAGCTCTATTCAGAGAATTTGTTATAAGTTTCGACATGTTTTATTAAGTAAGAGATATATTAGCTTTCACGTGATTTTGTTCACGTAAATTTTACATACGTCTTTCAGATTATAACGTGTGTTAATTTCCATGACTAAAAACACAGTAGGTATACCAAGTTTCATAATAACCGGTTTATTTGCAGGATCGTAAAGAAGTAATAAACAAACATCCAAACAAAGTCACAATCATAGTATAAAGAACAACGACGAATTTGTCATTTACAGATTGAGCATCGTAATGCGGCGTTTCTATGAGTGTGTTTCCAGATTGCAGTCAAAGAACTTTACCTTAATTTTGATATATTCACTACACATTAGTATATGATTAAATAAGTTCGTTTGACATTGTACATAATATTAGTTTCATAATTTATGAATAATTAAGATACATTAGATTATATATATATGTTAAAATAAGACGACCAAATTGCCTAAATGTTTTTATTTTACATAGGTTTTTACTTAAATAAAAAAACTACACTATCTTCTATTAAGTTTTTAAAGTATAGAAGGCTTAAAAATAAAGTTAGGTTTTTCTTTCATAAAAAAAGATAATAAAAAAATTGTGTATGTCAGCTCCGACGTACGACTTGAGTTTAGATATCGAATAGAAAAAGAGAGTATGAGAGTTGAAGTAGTAATGTTATTTAATCAAGTTTCTAACACCAAAGTTGTATTTCAGACCCCCTTAAATTAAATTCAATAAATTAGTAATTTTTATCCGACTATGTGTCATACCTCCTAAGTATTATATTAACACACTCAGGCTTTACAATTAACCCTTATTAATTTAGTTAACTATGAAACTATAACAATGTATAGACAATTCTTGTCTGTTAATAACGCACAAGTCAATTAAGACATACATCAAATTAATTTAATTCCATATAATAATCTTCAATCCAGTCTTCCCTCCATTCGCTTTCTTTTGAGGAACCTAAAAAAAGTAAATGAACATACTCCAGAATTTCGTAATAAGGAGATGATTTATTTGCACGTTGTAACACTGGAAGTAACTTTAGAGTACCTATTAATTATGTCAATTTAATTTCATACTAACTTATTTTTATAAATTGGAGAAATATTATTCCTTAAGCTGACAACACTAATTTCGTCAAAGAAATGTTGTTTACAAAAATAATAATAAATATGGTTACAAAATAATTAAATAAAGCGTCAAGAGTATTTTACCGTGGAAAGTGATTCCTTGATCTTTTTATCACGAATTGTGCTTCTGGACAACATTTCACGACGCAGGTTGCATAATTAAATAGTTATTTTAATAACTCACTACGTATGTACTCTATCAACGCTACTAGCTGCGTAATGCGGACGCCGAGCTTACTTGCTTTGTATGTGTGCTGTAAACATAGGCGACCGAGCTTACTATGGGTGCTTCAGTGTTCTAGTATACAACATTCTGTCCGTTGTTCTTTATACGTCCATGGTCACAATTGTATTTCTTGTTGAAATATAACACTAGAACCTATAGATACATTTTAGGTACGGATAAGGGTTCTCAACCATACTATATACTAGATGGTAATAATAATAATATCGTGACATATTTAAGGCAATTGTATTATTTATAGAAAAGTAATATAGTACAAATAAGCTATATTTTTTTCGGTAATTCAATTGTGACGCTATTCTTCTGATTATTTTAAAAAAGAAAATTATCTTTGCTGCCAAAGCAAAAGTAATAATAAATACAGACGAAAATTTAATAATGAAATATATAAAATATTATATTAATGAAAAATAAATGTGTATTATTTTTCCCGGAATTTCCCAAAACGACTATATTTTTACAGCTTAAAAACAAAAATACTATATTGTCTTCAAAAATAGGTGCCAACCCTAGAATGGAGTTTATATCAAATTTTAACGACTAGTATGTTGTACATATTGTTATCCATTCGTATCCCTTTGAATAAATAATATAGTACAATCAGGAATTAACATAGATTACGTAAGTGGTATATAATGCTAACGGATTGCTTTAAGCGATAAGGTCTCCTTTACTCAATCTATATATTATTAGTTTTAAACAGCCTAATTGCAAATTATGGTGAATTAATGGTGGGGTCAATGAAGTTCAATCGAGCGAGCCTTATCATGTAATACGTTTTAGCTTATGTTAATGTCTGTTTTATAGGAAAACAAAATCCGGTTACTTAAAAAGTCAATAGCTGTATCTGAAGTACCCCTGAAATATTTCTCATCAGTTTTAATATAATCTCTTTGACTTTAGTCCTTGGTAAGGTAAAATGTATTAGACAGTAGGGTTGATTAATAAACTTTGGTCGTGCTTCAAATATTTTGGTTCTAATTAAGCTTTTATTAAAAACAGATTCCAGTTTATCGGTGTGTTTACCATCGTGTTATTATTAGGTGTGTCACATGCTTTAAACTGATCAAATTAATTTACACACACAATGTACACATAAGTCCAAAACTCAACAAATACTACTGATTATCCCTGTACTTTAAAGTGTTGATTTGATGATTTCACCTTGTTCTCTTGATGTCCTTAGTGTTGTTTCTTGTCAACTTTATATTATGTACGTAATATCTGCTTGAATTTAATTAGTTCTGACATGCTGTTTAATATATATTAATTAAATATCTATATAAATCTATAAATTCATTTACAATTAAATATTATTATTGTTATCATATTATATTTATTTGATTTTTTTTTCTCATAAATATTAATATATAAAAACAGATATAGAAAAAATATTACAATGCACTAGTATTGCTTTTATCAAAAAATATTATTATTACGAAATAATTAGCTAAAGTGCGTTGCTTTTTCTTCAAATAGTCTTTTTCTTTTTAAATTGAAAAAATATTTGTTCTAAAATAATCCAGATGTTGGCCTAATAAAACGATTCAAATAATAAAATGTCAAAAGGCGACAATTATCTCTGGTGCCTGTATAGCATTTAGTAACTTTTTAAAGTTATGTTTTTTTATATTTATGTCCTAATATTATCTTTTCCTGTTTCAGAAAAGCGACGAGTAAAGGAGAACTGGCGGGGAGTTTGAAATGTATGTAACAAAACAAATTACCACGTTTAAATGTAACTTATACTAAATTACATACATACTATTCAGGACTCTAAGTGCTCCTTTTCTTCCGTCTCTTGCTACCCGGGACGGCCTTAAGGTCCATTAGAACAATAATTTATTTTCAAGCCTAACAGTTTTAAGTAATAAAATTCACACATATTGACTTGGTATTAATAGAGAATACATTCCATTGCATCGATTTCCAGAGTCCATGTCGGGGGTTCGCGCTCAAACCACTTCGTTAACCGACCATGTTGGGTTACCCTGTGTATTTGCATGTACAATATACACATGTGCACCGCACTCGATTTCTAATTTACAGTTAGCAAAATTACACATGACGATCTGTCCATAACTTGTAAACGGAAAATTTAATACATCTCATCTCTATATATAAAGTTCTTTGTTCGTGTGTTTGCGCCACTGGACTCCTACAAAACTCTGTGTTATTTAAGTGGGTCGCGGATGGCATAGATTCACAATTGGACACGATAGATGGACCTGGAATCGAGTTCAAAATTTTATTTTTTTTGTGCAGGACAACGTCTGCTGGAGCTTTATGAAGAGTTTCTTGCGCCCCAAGAAACTCTTCACAAAGCCAAAGCAAGCAAAGTCTTTTTATTTCTTAGTTTTATAAATTGCATTGCTACTAGACACTGGTTTCGGAAGGTATAGTATAGTAATTTTATGTTTTACTTGACTGACTTCAAAATGTCTAACTACAAAGATGGTGTCTTTTTTTGCCAAATTGGGTACATTAATCAGATATTAGGTTAGGTAACGGTCACGACTAAATAGCAAGCAAAATATGTAGATGTACAGTATTTGACGTTCGCACGGAAGCATGACGTATGGGTTTACCCTTGTACAATTCTCTGAACCCATTACAATTAATGCTTTGAATACCGAAATTTACCTAATTGTGTGTAAATGAATTACTAGATTTATCGATAATGCCGATTAAATAAATAATGATTATTTATTTTTATATTTATAATTAGAACTCACATTACGGTCAAGTAAAAATTAATTTAACATTATATACTACTTATGATAATTGGCATACATTTAGCAAAGCTGGTGAATTGAGCTAACATTTTGAAAGAAATACTGTGTTTGAGTGGGTCCCGAGGTGGCTGAGATTCACAATTAGAGCCGATAGGTGGCTCTGGAGTCGGGTTCTAGATTTTTATTTTTTCAAGGCAAGGACAACGTATGCTGAGACCGCTAGTGTAATATATTACGATCTGTAATTTTGTTACATGTATATGATGTACAGCAGATACTTGTGGAGAAATTAGAAACTATCAGAAACACAATAGTTATTACAGTATAAATTGATTCCATAGACGGGTTCTCATGGCAGCTCGAATGAGCAATGAAATTTTTAACACAAAGAAATCTTTGTGTAGCACAATGAAACCGTCCTAATATTGTTCTAACCATCAGCAAAATTAAAAAATAAAATAGTAACACATAGCCAACAAATTCTCGCTAAAAACAGTAATAAAAATTGCTCTTCGTTTATCTTCCTCTTTCAATAATGTAAGCTTTTTGGCAGAAGGACATTGTTAAGAGACACATAAGCCTAAGTCACTACGTTAATGCCGATTTCTTTATTTATTTAGTAAAATTCTATAAAAAACCGGTACTGCGCATACATCTGATAGCGCATACGTCTGACGGTTTGAAATTCAAATTGGAAGCAAAATTTAATTGCTTGTCATGTTAACACTCAGCAAAATAATGTTCTATTTGTTAACAACCTTTGACAATGCCTTTAGTAATATTGCGAAAACAAACAAGAAACTCGCCTCAAGTTTTAAAGCCTGTTCATTGATGTTGTCTCCGAGTCCTAAATTAGAGCTCTGTCAGTTAATATTTAAATAATGAACCTCCTAGAAAGTTGTTTTCATCCGCAAAATATTCATTTTAAAGAAACATTATCTCAGACAATAGATAATTTTTGTACCGCTTTTTGATGTCTATAATAATATGATTTTCTTTCCTTTGTTCTTTTTATCTGCCCTGGGTTAATATTTTTAATATTCTTATGACCCGCGTTAAACGCGTTATAACTCTTCTTAGCAGGTGACTGTCTATTGGGTAGCTTTTTATACAAAATCACTTATTGCGCAGTTATTATGTATCTAGTCCATAGAGGTTGTTAAATTTTGTGTACACTTTTTTCTTTTTTTATTCAGTTTTTTTGCTCAAATATCTAAAGCATTTTATCTGCAGCGTTGTTTTAGATTATATATCTTTATATAGGAGAAAACAAAGTCACTTTCGGCGCCTATCTATCTGCTAACTCATCCTAAACCACGCAAACGATTTTTAAATGGTTTTCACCATTAGTTAGGTAATTTTTACTAAAGGTTTTTATATGTATACAAAAAATCTAATTAAGGTTGTGTAAATAAAGTAGAGCTACTTTGTAAGGTTTGAAAACACCTAGTTACCTATACTCATAGATTTTTACAACAAATATTACTTGTACATTTTGGCTAAAATATAAACAAAATACAAACATTATATTCAAATACAAAATAAAATAACCGACAAAATATATTATTAATCACGACATATTGAATTTTTTAAGTCAGGCCTGATTTACATTTGCATTTGTTAACTAAATGAAAAGAAATGAAAATTTATTTGCATATGACATGGTATATACAATTTATACAGGTGTTAAATTATATATAGTCCACATGCCATTACCCATAGGGTAAACTGGCGAGTTGGTTCTTATTATTATTATTTGGACAGTAATTTTTCAGTTAAGTGATGAGTTGTTGGTTAAGTAGAGTAACTCTTGTCGTCGTGTGGACAGACGACAAGAGTTTAACTGGTTAGTTTTACAAGTTGACTGGCTATTTTATTAATGGAAATGCCAGGCTTCAGATATTATTTATATATCGTCCTAAAGCAAATCTTACTTTTATTACTTCTCTCAATAGTTGGCATAATATACATAGAACCATTGACCTTCACCCCATATGTAGGCATGTACATGTAGCCACCTACATATTTGAAACAGAACTCATTGAATATTTTGAGCAAACTTTTAAAGTGCTCGTTGAATACTGAAAAGGGTAAGGCACGAATCCAAAGTTCCGTTTTGTTGTTTAGGTGTTTTGAAAATGGGTTGTTTCTGTGTTATGAGCATCTGTTGTTGAATATATTTGGGTATGATTAAAGGGGTAATAATGTCCGTAAAATATGACAGCGCTATCTAAGTATACTACAAATAGATGTATATAGTACAGCATATTATATTATGGTATTACATGCTGTTTACACGTTGAACGAGTTATATTTTATGAAAGATTCGATTACTTTAAAAAAGATTACAAATATGAATTTCAAGCTTACTCAGAGCCGCGTCACAATTAGTGTAGTTTAAAAATGGTTTATTTGGCATGGTACTTCTTTATTTACATACTACCTGTGCATGTTACTTTATTTGTAACGGACTTTACATTGTATAATTATATCTTCTAAACTTAATTGCTCAATTTAAGATAGGTATTTTTTTTATTGTAAGCCCTAAAATCTTATACTAATATATAAAGCTGAAGGGTTTGTTTGTTTGCGTGAACACGCTAATCTCAGGAACTAGTGGTCTGATTTTAAAATTATTTAAGTGTTAGATAGGCCATTTATCGAGAAAGGATATTTCATCACGTTAAGACCAAACCTTTTTGTAACTATTCCACGCGGACGAAGTCGCGGCCAGAAGCTATATCATATGAATCAGTTATGCCATCTCGAATTTGAAACTTGGCAAAGTGCCAAAAAAACTTCATATAAAAAAGGGAAAGGCATCGCATAAATAGCAGTGTTCACTTAAATTCTGGCATTTATTTTAAATCACATACTGATGATAATATTATCGTATAGAATATGGATTAGCAGTTAGATACTATAGCTTGCTATGTTCATGATGATATGGTAATCTAATTTCGAAGAACAAAGGATACAATTGTTAATTAAATCTTTACGATTCAGGGTAGAGAACAAACAAGAAACCAAAAGTATTTGAAGCCTTTGATTAAACACGACGTCGAATTCGGGTGTAAAAGTCAATTTGGTCTTTATTTCTTGGAGATAAAAGAGTGAACAAAAGCAACGTCTTAGTCGGAAGGGTTTATATAAATCTGTTGTGAATAAGCTGTTAAAGAAATGTTATAAGGAAAATCGCCTTCACAGAACGCCTATTGTGTTGTTAAATAACGTTACAGATGATCAATTATTTTTACTCAGTTGCGTTTTTTGTTTAACATTCACGCGTTTTTCTATACGTAGGTTTCTTTGAGGAACATATTTTTGCAAAAAAAATAAACTTTACTCTTGGTAACAAATTGGCATTACATATCTATATATTATTAATAGGTGAAGCAAAAACTTTGTACCCCTTTTTACGAAAATTACGACGGAGGAGTATGAAATTTCGCACACTTAAAGTTTATATAGACAAGGAGCGACGAATGCTAATATTTAAAAAAAAATTGTGAATAAAAACTACATTAAGGGAAGCTTGCATAAGGTTGCTTAAATTTATTTAAGAAACACAAAACATACCTATTTAACACCCTTAAATACAATTAGCGTCTTTCACAACTCAAAATTTACCGCTAAATATGTTTAAAGAACTGTCAATAACTTCTGTGTAAAACGTATTTAGGCAGTTTAATATGATTAACTAATTTGATTTAAACGCGTTCGTTATGCAAGTGACCCTAAATGAATAAAAAAAACATTACACACACTACCATGTATTTGACACACACACATATATTTATATAAATGCATATACTCTTTTGTTTATTGTTAAATTCAAATTAACAGTGTAGCCTTAGCGAAATCTGTGATTATAGAAGTATTATAGTCTTTGACATTAATAATTATATATATAACTAGCTGTCCCGGCAGACGTCGTCCTGCCCGGTAAGAAATAAGGGTTGATCGTAGAAGGGTGAAAATTGAGGATTGTATGTATTTTTGTATGTTGTATCATAAAAAAATAGAAATTAAAAATTTTGTCTAAAAATAAAATAAAAAATTTAGGGGTGGACTACCCCTAACATTTAGGGGGATGAAAAATAGATGTTGGCCGATTCTCATAGATACTGGATAAGCACAAAAAATTTCATCAAAATTGGTCTAGCCGTTTCGGAGGAGTATGGCAACGAAAACTGTGACACGAGAATTTTATATATTGGATTGTATGTAATATTGGATCCCGTAGTAGCATACATGAGTGTGTACTAAGACATGGCATTCCGGAACTAATGTACATATATAATATCTTATTATAAATATATATTTTTGTAACCTTACAACTTTTTAAGCAATCATTGTGGTTATATACATGCGTCTCAATTATACATTCGCTTAACAATGTAATGTTTGAATAGGTGTTACTTTTGGAAGTTTCATAAGCTCCCAATGTTGAGGAGGTCGATCTATATACTGGTTTCATTTAAAATTTAGTCGAGTGGCGTAACTTTACGCCGGCTCGCACGCCGCCCTGAATTTATGAGATGAGTGAAAAGTTTCCAGTTACTTTGCCGATGTGATTTGGTTTTGATAGCAACAGGAAACGTTAATTCTATGTCGAGTTAAGGAATTTATTCGCGAATTTTTCATATATTTGACGGTGAATGAATAAGGTAAGGTAAGGTATGTAAGTGTGAGTCAGTGGCGTAACTTACTAGACCGACCTTGTATCAAAATGTGTTGCGGGCCCAAAGGTAGGGTAAGGGTTATTTATGAAATAAAAAAAATGCTTTAAATAAATTAAAATATTTTTACATTAGTTGTAAGTTTTTTTTACTCAATATAGACGTAAAATTTTATTTAATATGTTTGGTTTAATAGAACTAAACTATAGGATAGAAAACTAAATTAAATACTAAAACTAAATAAAATAAAAAGAGAGCAAACCACTGTCACTTACCGGGAACGTTCCCAAAAGGCTGGCGGCGTTACCACCACCAATTGTAAGTTATTATTTACTACATTTTCTGCCTGTATAGATAATAATGACAAGTCTTATACACGTTCCTGTTCGCCTAGCAGTTATTCTCAAAAATGTTATTAATCTTTAAAAGATTGTGGCTAACATTTTAGGAATTGTTGCTTGCAGCCGTATCATTCGCCGCTGTATCAGCCGTATCATTGAAACGACTGATACAGCGGTAGCTATGCCCCTGGTTTAAGTCATATTTTTATCAGCTTTTATAAGTAAATGTCAATTACGTGTAACCTATATTTCTAATCACAACAAACCTATGTTCTTGATTTTAACGTCAAATCTCCAAAGGATCTTTAAGTTCGAATGCGGTAATTTTTTGGTATCACCATGCAATAAGTTTTTATTAACCACGTTTTTATCGATTTCAACCTGATTTAATTTAAATTGGAATTTTTGAGCTTGAAGTTTTGATTACTTTTAATCATTATCTATTGATAAAAAGTGATCATTCAACATAGAAACGCTGTTATAAATAAAATAAAAATATTTGAAATTTAATATTAATACTGATATAAATATATAATATAACAGTAAAATTTGAAGTTTTAAATTTCGATGAAAAAAGTAAAATAATACTTTTAGATGATTTGAATTTCAAGTGAAAATGCGACTGAAGGCAAACAATTTTGGGGTAAAATAAGGAAAGCTTAATAAAACAGGGAATAATTCAAAGTTTATATTTCATCTAGGCCCAAGCTATTTCCTCTCGAAACCTACGAAGCTTACGGCGTGCGAAATCTCATTTAGACCAAGACACCGGCGCGAGGTCTAAGCAAATCCCTCAGTGCTGCCGGATTATTGATGTTGCGAAACCGTGTACACCCCAAAATTGCGAAAGGGCAGGGGTGTCGTTAAATTTCCGTTTAAAATAATTTATACAATATCTTATTAAGCGTTTATGGATATTTTGTACAAACTGAAGGGTGCCATAACGTATGGTTAACAATACTATGTGAATTATATAATTAATGGATTTTTATATCTTAATTTTTATTCATTTGCCTCACTAGTATTTAAAATTTTATATAAATTTCATACACGAAATGTCAATTTTCTAAATGATGAAACAATATAGATAAAAAATTCATGAAAAAAATAATACTATTATATTATAACAGGGAATTCGCATGTTTTTTTTTATTATATTTTAATTTTTTATTAAATCGTTTAAGGATGATTTCCACCAAACGGCTCGCATTGCATCAGATAGGAACGGATTTTACAAACTTACGATATTAAATCGTGTGCACAATATTTAAACTCATTCGATTACTAAGTCGCGCATAGCAGCTAGCCGCGGGCGTCTTCCGGGACGCGCGATTATAGCTGAAAGTATGCTGCGACGCGCTTTCGGCTCCGTTCGCGTGTCGTCGTATCCTTTCGGCTGTCGTCGAGTGCGTTCAAAGTTGTAGCTCGGCGGCACATAGTGTTGGGTAGGACATGATTATAAAATGAGTTTGTAAGAGTACCATAACATTTTGTACGGAACCAGCGCAATGTACCAGTTAGAATGAGACGACGAGATTTATACGGTTTCTACTGCAACAGTATATTTAAAGCGATGAGGCTGTTGAAGGGGTTCATTTCCTCATTTGTCCAGTTCAAAACTTCTAGTATAAAAATGATCGTTAAGCATCGGTTGTGGTCGGCCTCACACACATTAGTTTACTAGCAATCGTACTATGACATGTCATGTTATCCCTCTTTGTCGTGTGAATATTCGTAGAGAAGTTATTGTACGGTTGTAGCATAAGCTTCGTTCCGGCCTTCCTCTTACGTTTAAGATGTGTATAATACAGCCGGTGTATCTTGGCGAATGTGAACATAGGCTCTGCGAACTTTAGCGCATGTAAACTCGTGAAGAAAATACAGTGACTAACTACAAAGCAATGAAAAAATACAGGGTTGAAGGGCGACCAATTGTATTCACTGACGAGTCGTATGCCCACTCATCACACGAGTGTACATGCTCTAAAGTTCGCAGAGCCTATGTTCACATTTGCCAAGATACGCCGGCCATATTATAGTAGCGGGACAAGTTTGCTGGCTCACAAGTGTACTACTCGTCACCCGCAGTACCATTCAGTTTGAAACTGCACGCACTGCAGACGTCACTCAATTAAGTATTTAGAGGAAAATGATTTACTTGTTTAAAAGGCATACGTGTCCTTGTGATATAAATTTGCACGGATACGTATATTAAATGGATATATTCGCAACCTACGGAACTGGGCCGATCGCATGCGTCTACATCCTGCCGGGTGCGATTGGCTGCCGCCGCTTCCGTTCGTATCCTTTCCGATCCGATGCGAGCCGTTTGGTGGAAACCAGGATGGTTAGCATGGTAAAAATAGAAATACTGCTGGAAACGTCCATATTAATTTTTAAAATTTATATTTAATATCTCGAACAGTACTGTCGAGTACTTTATTTTAGTCTATATTGGGGCTCTTTATATTGGAGATTTCACAAAATTTCACTTGCAATAGTTGCTGAACGATCAAATCAATTTATTAGATTTATTTAAAAGAACTTACGTTCTTTTAATTATTTTACACTAATTCCTTTTAAATTGGTTTACCATCGAGGTCGTAAATATGATGTAGCTAGCAAACAAAACTTTTAAAATAATGACATGGTTTGATAGCACTTCATATTTGAAAATCGCATTTCATTCATTCTTCACTTCACTTGTTGAAGTCTAGGTTCAGCCATTTTATTCACTGACATAACACGACAAATTAAATTGAAAAATTGGATTTCATTATCATAATTTTAATCTAATTTATTTGTGTGAAATAAATTACAAATCATGTATGTAATAAATAAAACAGAAAGACTTATTTTACGTTTTTGCATCTAGATTGTCGATATTTCAATGCTCAGAATGTTAACTGTAGTTATTATTATTATTACTATTGTTCCGAGTTACAATGCGATGTTTGATTGACGCAACTTGGAAATAGATTCTTTGTTGTTGAAAAGTTATACAGGTGTAATATAACTTTTGGGTCTTCCAAATCGTGTACTTGATTTCTCAGAGAAAAGTTGTATTTTCGCTTATTACTTTACTTTTGACAAACTAAGCGGTGGTTTCAAATAATTTTGTTTTTGATTCTTTGTGAAGTTTCCGTTACGTAGGTATTGTATAAATTTGCTTTTGTTTTTGTCTATGTCAAGTAAATTAATATAGTTAAACTCATTTTCTATTTAAAAGGCTTGATTTATCTACCTTTATAAATAAATTAAACAAAGTTTGATTGAAAACCTTGATTTAATAAATATTTTAATACAATTACAAAGAAGTTTTATACACTTTCCACGAAACAGAATGCTTTGTAACTTTTTTATACTTTTCTTGGCAGGTTTCCCGATTCACCCCAGATGGATAACATGTGAACATTGTATAACAATGTTAAGTGTTTTTCTTTCACTAAAATTATATTATGGCCATTTGTTCGTAGGCGAGTTAAACGGTGAAAAGAAAATATATATTTCATGTTTATTTTCGTTTAAACATAAGTACATATTATTTTATTTTTTATTGTACACAAAAGTTACATACAAGATTGTAGAACAGTGGTAAAAAGGCGAGCTTAACCCTAAAAGAATTTTCTTATGAAAGATACTCTTGTGATACATATATACACATAAAATAGACATATAAGGATAATTTAACATAGATAGTGCTCTTTGACTTTTTTTTGAAACTGCTCTCCGATGAATTTTTTGACATAGTCTAACTGCGTGGACGGAGAAGGAACCACTTTAACATGCCGACGATTTTTAAAAAGTTGTTTTTATTCAATAGTCTTGCATATAAACTGATTACAATGAAAATTTGTAAAAATTCACTATTAGAGTAGATATGTCTGAAAACTTTCGCATGTCTGTCTGTAAACGTGAGTTTCTGTCAGCATGCTGGGGTCTTTGTAAGCTGCTCGGAAATTAAATTTAAGAACAAAGAAGCAAAAACGGTACCTAGTGGTTTTTTCTTTTTTATTCTAGTGCACAGAACTGTTGTCTCACACTTAATATTAAATGTTTCTCGTACCGCAATATGGCTAATATATTTTTATAATTTTTACTTATATTCGACAATTTGAGTTTCCTTCTCTCACATCCATGAATAATGCGATGAGCATGAGTGTCATCTAATCATTATAAATTACATATAAGGATATGCCATTACATTGTATGAACGTGAAATCGTCTTAGAACATCAGGAAATTTCATCGAAAAGTTATTTTTTCATTTGATGTAAATCAAGTGACATTTTTCGGTAGAACCTTAAAATATATTTTCAAGATTTTTAACTAAATCCGATTTTACGTTATCGACACCGTGGATTATTTATAAATATAGATTGCACTTCATTTATTAGTCTTATATTACAATAGCTCAGAAATATAATATAATAGGGCTTTAGCGATATGAGTTTATAAATAAATAATAATACAAAATACTCAGTTTGAAACTATTCCACCTTATTATATGTTCATTCAATATGTTATATATTATATACAACTAGACCATTCCTGCAAGTTCGATTACAATACTATCCTTACTATCCTAATATCCTTTTTGTACAAAGAAGGGGTTTGAAAACTATGTCAGCATCTGTATAGTATTTCATTGTAACATTTTATTATTTACATAACTAGATCTACGTCGACTTTTATGATAATTGTAATAATCATCACAACAATTACAAAGCTAATGTAAGGTGTGTAAGTAAAATTAAGAAATTAAATAATCCAGTTGACACAAGAGCTACGTACTTAAAGTCTGTAGGTAGAGTTTACAAAAAAACATTTAAGTGTGGTAAACTGAAAGAAAACCATAAATAGCATTTATATTCTATTTATAATGTATCTTGGAAGTGAGGTAATAGATGTAAAAGCGTCGGGTGACCTGAAGCACACCCACGTGGCACTTCCATCCTAATCTAAAGCGATGACCTCTCTCGCAAACTAGTGGATGAGTTGAAGATTGAGTGTTTGCTGTTGCCCGCCACAGCCTCTCAGCAGAAACGCTTAGAACTACTCGTGCGTATTATCAGATTCTCAAAGTTGTTCACGGTTATCTCACGTTCAAAGGAGGGTTATTTCCAAGTTGATCTTATTTCCCCATTTTATAAGGATTTTTAATATTGCAAAAGAATTGGTTCCTAGACTTTAAAACTAACGATATTTGTTGTGGTAGCTTATACTCGCGATGTATATAATATAATCGCAATAGACTATATATACTTTATCATACGATAATTTCGAGTAGGCAACAAGAATTACGTTCACACATTTAAATATAATTTATACACATACAAATAATTAATATTTAAAATCATATATAATCTCTTCGAATTAAACTAATGTACAAATGAATATGTATCATAATTAAAAGTGTTAATTTAAACTTTGACATATTTATTCATACATTAGTTTTATTCGAAGAGATTACAAATAAATTTAAATATTGATTATTTGTATGTGTGTGTTCTTAATGAATACCAATAACGGAATCTAATTTAACTTCACTCGGCTTATCTTAACGTATATTGATCTGTCTATGTTGGTTGTAGTCATTTTCTTGTAAAATATATTTAACAGGAAAGTGTGTCTATACTATACTACTAGACTCACTACATCGATGCAATGTTGTAGTAAATTAGCAAAAAAATAGGAAGACCAAATAGGCGTACCGTAAAGCAAATATTGAAATATCATTTATTAACAGTTTTTTTATGATTCGAAGATATCCATTTCAAACGATGGATAAGTAGGTAATACGATAATCTAACGTTTGATCGACTAGTTTCACTATACAGGTAGTTTGTTAGAGTTAAGATTTTGCAGACTATTTTAAACATTTTTTTATTGCTAGACTAAACAGATTGACAAACCACTTGATGGAAAGCAATTACCGTCATCTATGGTATAGTATTTGCAACAGCAAAGGTACTAACAATGCCGACCTAGAAGGGAAGACGAACCCGACCACTAATTCCGGAATAAAACTCAAGGTTGTCAACACAAGCAAGTATGTGTAATTAGCCGTGCAGGAACAGAGAATCGTCTCGCCAGAAGACTTGACGAATTCCAACCACCGGAACAGGCTGGGTTTCGAAAAGGCTACAGTACCGTAGACCACATACATACTGTTCGGCAGATTATCGTGCAGGAACGCAGAAAGAATACAATCTGCGCTGCGCTGTCGTAAGAGCGACAAAAACCACAGCAGGTGTAGGCATTGCCGACTGGATGGCTACCATGGTCTAGAGTATGTCGCATAACAACCTGATTGTTCGGCATTAGTGACCAGTTCCAGCTCCTAAAGAGCAGCAGCGCATCGTACACCTTTGTTGCAATGTCATAGGCGATGTAACCGCTGTCCATCAAGTGGCCGTCTGCCTGTCTGCTGATTCATGCAATAAAAAAAAAAAAAAAAAATATACAGAAGACCGAAGAGTATAATCAGCCGCTGTGTATGGCATTCGTGGACTACGAGAAAGCCTTCGACTCCATCGAAACTTGGGCTATTCTGGAGTCTTTGCAAACATGTCGTATTGATTGGCGATACATTGAGGTGCTGAGATGCCTGTATGACGCCGCAACAATGACCGTCCAGATCCAGGACCGGAGGGCGAAGCCTATACCCCTACGTCGCGGGGTGAGACAGGGGGATGTAATTTCCCCGAAACTGTTCACCAACGCGATGGAGGATGTCTTCAAAACTCTGGAATGGGCTGGACGGGGCATTAACATCAACGGCGAACGCATTTCTCACCTCCGTTTTGCTGACGATATGACGTCGTCTTTGCAGAGACGTTGGAAGAATTTGCCGACATGCTGAACAGCCTGAATGAATCCTCCCGATGGGTCGGTCTCGACATGAATTTGGACAAGACGAAAGTCATGTTCAACGAACATGTCGTGCCGAGACCGGTAAACGTCGATGGTTCCTCTCTTGAGGTTGTGCAGGAATATGTCTACCTTGGGCAAAATATCCAGGTAGGTAAAAAAAACACGGCTTCGAGAGGGAAGCCAATAGGAGGATCCAGTTAGGCTGGGCAGCATTCGGTAAGCTTCGACAGGTCTTCTCGTCGAGTATTCCTCAATGCTTGAAGACGAAAGTCTTCGAGCAGTGCGTTCTACCTATCATGACATACGGTGCCGAGACATGGACACTGACAGCGGTACTGGTCCACAAATTCAAAGTCGCTCAACGGGCTATGGAGCAAGCTATGTTAGGTGTTTCTCTTACGGATAAGATCAGAAATGAAGACATCCGTAAGAGAACTAAGGTAACCGACATAGCTCGCAAAATTAGCAAGTTGAAGTGGCAGTGGGCCGGTCACGTCTGTCGCAGGACCGACGGCCGATGGAGCAAACGAGTCCTGGAGACCACGTCTCGGCAAACGTAGCGTAGGACGCTCGTCAGCCCGGTGGTCTGACGACCTGCGCAAGATCGCCGGCAGGGGCTGGATGAGGAAGACGAGGGAGACCGGAATATGTGGCGCGTACTTGGGGAGGCCTACGTCCAGCAGTGGACCGAAATTGGCTGAAGAAGAAGGAATAGAGAAAGAATACAATTTCCAGTCTCCCTTAAGAGAGGTTTGTAGGACCTTTGGTGTTGCAAAATGTCCATAGGCGATGATAACCGCTTCCCATCAAGTGGACCTTCTGCTTGTCTGCTGAATTCGTGCAACAAAAAATCCAAATTAACAGAAGGGAAACCGTATGGCACGATAAGTACAAAATATACATAAAAAAGGTACAATGAAAAGACTTTTGAAATATAATGTTTTTCATTTAATTAATACAAACAAATCAGCATTTACCCCCGGGCGCAATCATTACCAATGTGAAATGTTTAGGACCTTTAATTAAATCCAGATAGCGTTCGAATAAAAATGAGATTTTGTACCTTTGCTTGTCGAGGTATTAAATTGCTTCATGCTCGGGTCTCTGTGACCAATTTACATCTTACTAATTAAGGTATCGTTTAAGTATTTAATGTTTTACTCAGATTTAATTGTTTCTTTTTATGAAGAAGCCTGAGAATTTAATTCTAAATCAAAAAAGCTGTTAAACATCGCAGACTTGTTCTGTCACGTCTAAAATGTGGCAGATAAATAAGAAAAGTCTGATGAGTTCTAATGTAGAGAGAGTATAATATAGATATGGCTTAGTATGCAAATAGGGTGCGAAAACAGGATGTGCGTTATCAATAATTTGAACGCTATACAATATAATCAGTGCAGGACCTTGGAACTACTTTTTTTAAATATTTTAGTCAGAAATACTTGCTAATGTGTAAGTGAACGAAAAAATTAATGTCACCAAAATATTTTTTTAAATTTTTTATTGCAGATAGGCAGACGGCCCACTTGATGGAAAACGTTTACCATCGCCTATGACATTTGCATCACCAAAGGTGCTACAAATGTGCTGCTGCTCTCTTAAAGGAGACTGGAACCTGGTCACTAATGCCGGAACACAACTCAAGATTGTTATGGCGACAAACTTTAAACCAGGGGTGGTAGCCATCCAGTCGGGGAAATGCCCACCATCTGGCTGTGGATTGTTTTTTCGCCTCTTACGACAGGTCGCCCGGCCGCAGGAAATTGTGTTCTTTGTCCGTTCCTGCACGGATAATGTAGTTTACAAAAGGTGCAAAAACAGGATGTGCGTTATCAGTAATTTGAAATATACGCAGTATAATCAAGACCATGGGAATACGTATTTTAAATATTTTTTAGAAATACTTGTTAATGTGTAATTGAATGAAAAAATAATATTACCAAAAATGTATTTACAAGGTACAGCACTGACGCCGACGATGTATGTATTTATGTCTTGCTCTGTGTATGGATTTTGGTATGGAGCACTCATGTGACAAGTCAAATCTTCAATACTTTAAATTGAACTGATTTTCATAGTACAAGGATAAATTTGAATACTTGTAATTTGTTTAAAACTTTTAAACAATGTTTATTTGAAATCGTTGCTGAAAAGCCGATTTTTCAATCAGCAGATAAAAGTTTTTCTATAGAACATAAAATACAATATAGGAAAATTAAAAATGACAGTTGCATGAATAAAATAGATGAATTGTTTCGGGCGTCCCCCGCAGGCGACGCTCACCGATGCGCCCCCGTCGGTGTGGACTCTTGCGCATGCGGCGAAGGGGGCCGCCACCCTTCACGCAGCGCCAAACCTGGCGGGTCGAGAGAAACAGAGTGCCGTATAGGCACGTGGAATGTGAGAGGTGGAATGAAAGATAAGATGGACGAAATGATTGATATAATGAATGAGAGAAGCCTGGATGCCTTATGTCTGACAGAGACAAAGCGGAAGGGGTGTGACGTCGATGACCTCCCCGGTGGCATGCTTGCTCTGTGGTCCGGCGTGGACCTGGACGAGCGTGCAAGTGGGGGGATAGGCGTCGTATTCTCATCCCGCCTTGTGTCTGGAGTGAAAGACTATTGTCTGGTGAACCCGAGACTTCTTTGGGTCCGTCTAAAACTGGGGATCACGCGAGTTTTTCTGGTCGCAGCTTATGCTCCCGTAAGCTCAGCGGATCCCCAAGAACTCGAGAAGTTTTGGGAGTCTGTGAGAGAAATTCTGGATCTGGCTGAAGGGAACGAAAGACTAATTATGTTTGGTGATCTTAATGGCTGGGTGGGGACCAACCGAGACGGCTTTGAGGCTGTCCTTGGACCCTATGGCGACAAGAGAGCGAACGATGCTGGTAAGCCAAACATAGACGTATGCATGGAAAGAAACTTGCTTGTATCGAACACCTTATTCCATCATAAGGATATCCACACGTATACATGGAGAATGAATGAACAGCAAAGTATGATTGATCTGATTTTAATAGATAGTCGCCTCCGAAACACAATAATGGATACAAGAGCCTACAGAGGCCCCACTCTTGGAACGGACCACTACCTGGTGATAAGCCGGTTTGTGGGCCTTTTCAAGAAGTGGAGGAACTGGCGAGAGCGTACCAATTTCGGGGAGCTTGAAAGAATAAAATGTGAAAAATTGGAAGATGTTAGTGTAAGGAGTATGTATGCGCGCCTAGTCGAAGAAAGGCTTGCAAAAGCGGACTTCTCCGACTTAGATGTGGATAATGACTGGGATAGTATGAAAGAAAGTATAGTGGAAAGTGCAAAAGAAGCATGTGGATGCGCAAAGAGGCATATAACAACGAAAGGTGACGAATGGTGGGACGCGGATGTTAAATCTAGCGTAGAGAGAAAGAGAAAAGCCTGGCTGGATTATATTGCATCTTTGCATCAGAATGACAGCATGAAAGAGATGAAGAAAGAAATGTATCGCCTCTGCAAGAATGAAAGCAAAGCTTTAGTGAAAGAGAAGCGTGAAAGAATAAAATTGAAAGAAGAAGAGAAGCTGACGGAGAACTTCGAGGCAAATACCAAACTCTTTTGGAGGGAGGTTAAGAAGTCTCGGGGATGTTCGTCGCTTCCAGAATGGAAAGAATTAAATCTAAAGCAGGGGACATTCTTGCTAACCCACAAGAGGTTTTATCGCGATGGAGTGAATATTTAGAGAAATGTATGATAATATCCCGGATGCTGGCACCACGACTGAGTCTGTGACCGATTTCGAGGAGTCAGCATCCGAGATCACTTTGGAAGAGATCGAATGGTCGATAAGAAGTCTGAAAAATGGAAAGGCAGCAGGGATCGATAGTGTGTCTGCTGAGATGATCAAATATGGTGGCACTTGCGTCCGGGACGCTTTCCTGTCCTTATGCAATTTATGCTGGGGGACGGGAAAGGTTCCCAAGGACTGGAGGCGCGCTGTCATCGTGCCTTGTATAAAGGCAAGGGGTCACGTATGGAGTGCGCCAGCTACAGGGCCATCAGTTTGATCAGCACAGCATATAAAGTGTATGCGAAAATTGTTGAAAGGAGAATGAGAGTGGTATCCGATGGATTACTGTGGGATGCACAAGGAGGCTTCAGAAATGGAAGGGGATGTATGGATCAAGTTTTCTCGCTCCGCAATATCGTGGAGAAGCAGCTGGCTATGGGCCGGAAGGTTTTCTGTATCTAGAGAAAGCATTTGACAGGGTTGTGCGGAAGGACCTCTGGGACATATTGCCCGGATATGGGATTGATGGCCATTTGCTGCGCGCTGTGCAGTCCACTTACGAGGACTGTATGGCATGCGTGCGGGTGGACGGCAGCTTGTCGCCCTGGTTTGACGTCAATATTGGCGTCCGGCAGGGCTGCGTGCTGTCGGCTTTGCTGTTCATCCTAAATCTGGACGATTGTCTCCAGAGATTAAGATTGATGGATGTTGGGGTACGGATGGGTGATCTAGTTGTTAGCAGCTTGCTTTATGCGGATGATGCTTTTAGCCGAATCGCCATCAGAACTGCAAACACTAGTCACAATGATGAAAGATGACTGTCAGGCGAGAGGCTTACGTTTGAATGCGTAGAAAACAAAGGTGATGGTGTTTGAAAGAGAAAAAACCAGAACGAATGCAAGGATAATGATCGATGATGTTATACTGGAACAAGTGAATGAGTTTGTATATCTCGGATGTGCTTTTAGTAGGGATGGAAGGTACACCGCTGATATAGAAAGAAGAGTGAATTTGGGGAATAGTGTGAATGGAGCGTTAGGTAAACTTCTAGGCGCTAAGAACCTCAGCCAGAAGGCCCAGCTTGCCATACACAACGCGGTGCTGGTACCTACGCTCAAGTATGGAAGCGAGAGTTGGGTATGGAATAAGAGCACGAAATAGAGTAAACGCGGTCGAGATGCGAGCACTGCGAAAATCTGCGGAGTGACGCTCGCGGACCGCGTTCGTAATACCGAAGTAAGAAAGAGAGTTGGTCTGAAAGAGAGTGTCGGGGTGAAGGTAAGGAAAGGAATGCTCCGGTGGTTCGGGCATGTGGAAAGAATGTATGATGAAAGAATGACAAACAGATATACAATGCAAAAGTGGATGGATGCAGAAGTCGCGGAAGGCCACGACACACCTTCCATGATCAAATTGATCGTGTACTAGCAGAAGGTGATGTCAGGAGCCTTAAAAACAGACGAGCGTGCATGACAAGAACTATGAATGTCAAAGAAGCAAGTGAGGTATGTAAGAATAAGCCTAAATGGCGCTCTGTCGTTCGTGCCTACCCCGCAAGGGACCTGGCGTGAAGTTATGTATGTATGTATAATTTATTCGACTGATAATTGAAATTCTTCCCTTATTGTAATAAACATTGTAAATTCCCTGTATTTATCTGGTATAAATAATAATTTCTGTCTCTATTTAATTTTCTCTCTACGAGTTGTAAGGTGTCATTAAATAAATTTCTGAGCGAGAAAAAGGTTTTATTTTTATTTTTTATGAAGCGTTAGAAGGTTAAGGGTGGTGTCGTAACGAAGGTATTCATACGCATACCTCTTTTATGACCACAAAGAATTTTCTGAACACAAAGTTTTACTGTAACCGTATGGTGCTAAAAGCGCTTTTGTGCGAAAGGCCCGCATCATCGTGCTCTTATTCAATCGGGTAGTGCCTTATACACGAAATTTATGACATGGAAAGTTACAGGTAGGGATGCCCATAAGGATGAATTATGTACGTGTGCTTATACAAATAAATTGTACACATATTTACACTTACTTCTACAATTTAAGTAAGATCAATTCACATAATATTTTCTATTCTTAAGTTTTGACTACTAGTACACATTTGAAAACTACGTCGATAAATTAGAAAAAACGTTGGAATAAGAAAATCAAATAAATTACTGCGTTGAAAACGTAATTTATTAAGATTAATTCAGATAAAACTTGATTAAGTTTATGAAGTTAATATTAAATTATAGTCTAAAAATAAAATTAAATCAAGTGCGTGTTAGTTCACACACAATGAGGAATTTCGTACCTATAGGTAGGTATAGATGATGAACTTTGTTTGATTTTTTACTATTTAGCCACGGTAATACGAAATTGAGTTTAATTTAAAAAAAACCGTCCAATTAAATAATTACTCAACATATCTTTTTTAAACTAACTTCCGTTAAAAGATTGCAGCTCTTAGGCTCGATTGGTGTGATAGCATGCTCTCACAGAATATCGGCGCGAAACTGTTAATTTTAAGTTAATCCTGTTTCGAGCGGCCAGCGAGAGTTCTGATGGCCCACTTCCCATTTTGTATCTATCCCATCCCTCGTGTTGAATACCCTTTATTCTCTCCCCTCTATGCCATTCTAAAGACTGGGGATATGTTGGCTTCGACCCTGGTGTTATGAACGTTTATAGGCAACAGTAACCACTTTCTATCAGGAGAGTCGTCATCCAGATTGCCAGCTTCGCAATAAATTAAAATAATTTTCAAACTTTGGCCACTGTAAATTTTTCCTGACGTTTCCTTGCCACAATTCAGCAGTTGGACGTGTTGCTGGGAAGTTTCTTGCCGCTTCTTCTCTTTAACAGCAATAACACGTTGTGAAGTAGTGTACATAAACTAGGAAGTAAAATTAAATTAAAACCTATATGTATGACCTTCAAAAAGTGTTCTTCAGTAGAACTTATCTTCAATAAAAACTTTTAAATTTGAACTAGAATAGAAACAGAACGCGCCTGTCAACGTCATTGGCAGAGCGGAATTTGACAGGCACGTCAACCGGGACATACATCAGCGACACTCTGTTTTGTTGTACGCGGAAACTCCTTGAGCAGACATTAATTAATAATCTTAAATCAAGATACCTCTATTTGCACGCTAAAATAAAACTATCAAAGACCTTAAAATATCTTTTATTAACTATCTTTCAGGAAACACCCTTTTTACGGCTGGGTTGTTCATATTGGGTTGTTGTTTGTTTGCTTGCTTGCTTAATATATATATATATATATATATATATATATATATATATATATATATATATATATATATATATATATATGTATGTATATATATGTATATATATATATATATACATACAATATGTATACATACATAAATATATATATATATATATAATTATTATTATATTATATATTAATTTATTTGTCACCAAGTTTACGCAAGTTAAATGCTCAAACCCATAACATCTAAAGCATTTTTTTGCAAACGTTATTTCATAATGTATTCTGCAGTATTTTCCTCTGTTGGTTTATTCTCTTTTTTCGTAAATTAACGAGGAAAAGGGGAACCATGTTACTTATAACTGGTGTTTCGAGACCCCCATAACTAAACAAGGTCCCGCAGGCGAACCTCTAAGCGAGCACTCGTCTCAAGTACGCGCACGTACACGAAGTACGAAGGGGTACTGTTGTGATGCCCTATTAACGAGTACTTGGGACGTTGGGCTTTTTAATTAAACTCTATGGCAAGCGAGAAGGGGGAGCCGGTTTGATCGTGAGCCACATAATTTGCAATTTCTTATTGAATAATTACGGAAGATAACTCCTTTGGATATAATTTTGAGCGGTGCGCCGACAAACGGCTGAGTTGTTTATTAAACGGAGAGCTTTGTTTGAATACTCTTTAACAAAATTAAATATTGTTAAATACGTCATGGTAGCTTAGTGATTAGCGCACGCATCTCAAATCCCCGGGGGGGGGGGGGGGTTGATTGATATGTTGTTTATGACAACGTAGGTATTTGTTAGTGAATTGCAAAATTGCGATGGCTGCGCGCATCTAGTTTGCTAATCCGTCTATCCTAAGGAACCGACTTCATTTATCGGGATAAAATGTATCCCAAGTGTTTACTCGGGTTATAAGCCAGCACTATATCGAGTTTCATTTGTACACTTTCAGTGGTTTCCAAAGAACCACGGTTTTAAAGATGCGATCGTAGTGCCATCTTTTTCGCTATTTCGTTTATCCTATGAAACGGACGTCATTTACTGGGATAAAAGTATTCTAAGTTACGCCCCGGAATATAAGCCTAATGTTACAATGTTATGACTATTCATGTAAAGTTTTATTAAATAGTTTTTACGTGATGCTCTAACAAACCGAAAGACAAACACACCAATTCTTAAAATTGCATTTTTGCGTCTCCTGGTCCGAATTATCTATCCCATTTGATCTTTTAAACCTATTGTATAAGCTGTACCATTTACAAATTTATTAGTATAGATTAATAAAATATTTTTAATTCGAGATCTATGTTGCGGTAAAAGTGGAAGACAGAAGTGGGTCCCAATTCTGGCACTGGAATGATTATGGGCTTATTATTATTGTTAATATACTAAAAAGTCCTGGCAGCTTGGTGGCTAAAGCAATTATGTGCTATTCTAAAGATGTGAGTTTGAATCCTGGTTGGGTTGCATGTACTTCTCAGGTAGCTTTTTTTTTATTACAAAGCGTGTTACTAGCTCACGACGACGACGAAACATGCAGGTGGGGTTTACCAACGTGTGTAATCCGCCTTATACCGTCGGGTTGCTTTAGGTAATAAGTATATATACATTTCTCATACTACTAATTAAATTTTGACTTAAACTAAATACAAATAATATTAATTTTCTACCAATAGTGAAATAGAAAATTCAACAACAAACTATTTGTTTTGCCTTTGTATTAAAATTATGTTGGTAGAAAAAAATAGTCTGATAACAAGAAATCTTTTCAAAATTACGGGCAACACTATTTCATCGGTGTCAGTGCAGAAGCTTGTAACTATATTTCACGGTGAAAGTAATTTTTCATTAAACTTGTTACACGTCGAGGGCTTCATAACAAATGGGCGTACTGACAAAAATACAGTTTACACAAGTGACAAAATTGTGAATAAAACAAAACAAGTTGATTGTATAAGGCTGAATTTGGAATACCCTTCTATTCAGATACACTTGCATACTGGTAAGTCTTTCTAAATTGTAACATTCCATAGATTTTAGTAAATAACAAAAAAGTAGCATTTTTGCGTATACGCCCATTTGTTATGAAGCCCTCGATATAGTGATTAGATACGACATAGTCCATAAAAACACATAAAAAAAAGTTTACAAAGGTGGTGCACTAACGCCGACGATTTCTGATATTAAGCTCATGATATTTATTTTAACATCCTTGATAAATATAAAACAAAATGCGAAGATTATATAGTTATCAACTACTTTGACGCTTTGGCAGTGATATGATTGTTTTCCGATGGTGCTTGTTAGTGTAAGATCATTTTACACACGCACTAATGAGGTCGTGATCGGCAGTGCTGACACCGCCATGTATATCGGTCGCTTATTCCGGCCCTATAACGAGCTAACAGCGCAATATTTGTTAGAATAATGATAAGAAAAGCTACGTTATAAGGAAATTTTTTTTGTTCTAAAGTATTGGGATTTGTTCCATACTCTCTTCACGATAAGGTTGACGATAAGATAGCGGTGTCAGCAATAAGGCCGCCATTTGTTCCTAATTCTAAGCGGTAGTCGTATGTGGTTTTAATAATGTTATAATACTGTAAATTATATTACGTTATGCCTTGTGATCGGATGTTTACCATGTCGGGTAACCATTCTTATAAATGTAAATACATATAAAAACATTATATCATGTGCTCCACTTAAAACTTATTCTACAGTATCTATATTTTAGATTGTTTACTTCAGTAATAATTTTTAAAACTTTTTAAAATTATTTTACGATGTCTAGAGATATAACTGGAGTATAAAATCTGAAACGATCACTTTCCTACGTTTTTCTTATTGAACGTAATAGAATCTCTTTAAGATTCAAAATAGTACTTAACCTGTAAATTATTTTAGATATGCTATCTAATAATTTAATCTTTTTAACTTGTGACCTTTTAAAATATACTTTTAATATTACATAAATAGAGTAAGTAGTAATTACTCAAATATGTAACAATGAATAAGTTCACATTTTCTAAGTGAATCGTCGTGATTTGAACTCGATGAAACGAAAAAGTGACTCTAAAAAGAGATAAACACATAACATTCAACCTTATTTATTTGAAATAAAACATATTGCTAATTACCCGTTAGTTTAAATTTAAATAAAACAAAGCATTACAAATGAAGTTTAGCTCTATCTGTGTATATATTAAGGTATTCTTTTATATGTAGATCAAAGGAAATTATGCATAACAGTGCATTGATTTTCGAACTTTATGTTAGTGATTCAAAATGTAACTTAGATTGAATTTTTTTAATTATGATATGTTGATGAATGTAGGCTAAAGGAATTATTTGTGTTAATAAAAGTTAGAGAAGAATTATCTGTGAGTATATTTTCTGAAGTTTCAGTTCTATTCCGTGTGAACTGTACCTACTCAAACACAAACTTTTTATCGTAAATATATTGTTAAAGTTTATTTACTTTTGTAATTGTTGTGTAATAAGAGGAAAAACTATATTTGTTTCCTATGTGTTTGACTGGAACAAATTTTAATATATTACTTTTTTAATAAGTGTGCATTTTTCAATTAGCAGATAAAGTTATTAGGGGAATAAATTATAATCAAAAACAATTCAAGTATTTATAACTATGTATATATATACACTTTAGGAATAAGCGTTGACCGCGATTTACTTAAAACGGATGACATTTATGATAGAGTATACAGTTTTAGTGGTATCGTTAGTCAGGTCTTAAAAAATTAAAACTGTGTTTCCGGATTACGTTTTTACTTAAGCCAATAAATAGTTGGAGTGGTTCCCTTTTTATTGTAAAATATGTATATTAAATGCTGAAATTAATTAGCTTAGGTATAGTATTTGAAATACTAATGATTATTTGAACAAAATCGGGTGGAATCATTGAGTTAATATATGATCTAAGGTGCTAGTGTTCCCCAGCCTTTTTCAGCCAAGTAGACATTTTAAGCCGCCATGTCCAATATAATTAATTACGTTTAGGTTTCCTCATTACTTACGTTACGTTACGTTAAAAAAGCAGTTGTGCACAGGCGGTATTTATAATTAGCATTTAGGCCGGGTACGGCGGGTCATGTTTCAGCTTCAGGTATGGCCGGTAAAATTACTGACACTTTCTACGACCCTCCCTGAGGAAATTAATGTTTCGTATGACAATGAGAGTTTATTAAACATCCTGACAAATGTATATTTAAGCAATATACACGACGTTATCCGAAAAAAGGTCATATGAATGCGTATATTCGTACATATTTAATTACAAACGTCAGTACGGATTTGTGTGTGAATTTGGTTCTGGAAAGTTTTTGTTACACTGGCGTGTAGTCATTTTATAAATATGAGGCAATTATTATATACATACATGATTGGAAAGGTATTAGTCTTTTGGGTAATTAACCCATAGAAGTTATTATTGGCAGTTGCTTCTTCTTTGGAAATGAAACTCGATATAAAATTGGACTGTATCATTAAACTATAACTTAGAATAGAAATATACGTAAAAGTACGTAATTACAAACTGTGCGAGAGACTTGAGAGAGAGAGAGAGAGGGTGGTAAGTTGTCCATGAGAATTGTGTGTAGAATTAATATTTTTGCCTCCAAGACCGCTCCTATATCCCGCGTACCGTCCGACGCCTAGCTGCTAATTGTGTGAGCTATAGGCGTCGGCGGTATGCGAGCCGCGGAGAATAGGTGTGCTCCGGCTGGCGGATCAGGGGTGTGCTCTCTGTCCGCAACACAAGTCATTGACTTAGCCTCCAGTATTCTAGTTTAGACTTGACAACTTATGCGTAGAATACAATATAACTAAGTTAAGTCTTTTATTGTATTAGTTTATAGAGTCTAAGTTTAATAAACTATACCAGATGTTTTTTTCTTTGCTATTTTGTAAGTAAGAGTTTTTAATCGACTTCGAAAAAGGAGCAGGCTCTCAATTCGTCGTGAAAATATTTTTTATTTTAGGCTATTCTGCATTGTCATCATTGTTTTGAATTTTCGACCGCGGCTGTGTCTCCTAGCATTAATTATTACTTGAGGCCCGAAGCGTCTTTTCAGAGCCTAGAGTTCATTTTCTTGCCTTTCTTTTTTAATTATTACATTTCTCAATCGTTTTCTTAATATAATTATTTCTCAATTACTATATTCCTATGACGCTTTCATAGAAAAACCGGGAATGCTGAGAGTGAATGTATATCGTGAATGGCCACATAGGATTACTTTTATCCCGGGAAATGGTAGAATCAGAGGTAAAATGAAATATTATTCCAGGTTAAACAGGATCTATATATAAATTGTATGCTCGTAAACTAGTGTTAACACACGGGTTATCTCTGCGAGCAAGCCACTGGAAAACCCTAATTTTCTATAAAATTGTAAGATCTAGCCGGGACAGGGATATATTTAAAAGTAAGATCTCTGTATACAGTACGATGCTAGTCCACTTAAATGGGCGTCGGTAATCAACGGCAAAGCTGTACAAACGTTGTTCTAAGAAGGTAACTCCATTACCAAGAGATTATTTACTTTGCTGAATCACAGCGCTGTTTATTTTGCCAACTTTATTCTGGTAAGCCCTTGAAAATCCTACTCAAAGTGCTTGTAAGAGTTAATTGAACAATGGCGCAAAGAAATAAATGAAATAAGGGATATGCAAGTATTCTTCATTGAAAGCATTAGTGCTTGAAGTGTTTCGTACGACTGCGTGATTGTTAAGCGGTTTGAGTTAAAGAGGCTTATGTTGAAGAAACGTAAACTGAATAGTATCGCAGTTTTTTTTACAAAAAAGTATATGGGTATATCCAACGCGTGGATAGATATATTTTTCTTGAGATAGATAATCGTAATAATAATTACAAAATTTGGGTCGAATAGTCTATTCTGATATAACAGCGATTGGATTTACTATTTTGCTTTTATGAATATGTTTTTTTGTAAAATTATAAATAAATTCTAGTTGCTCCTCAAGTAAATCGAAATGTAATCTCACTGAGTTAGCAGATAGTTACCAAACTATTATTAGTAACACCTGCTACGACTCTGTTGCACGTAGCCACATAGCGCATATGGCGAGCAGGCTACAAATCATTGAAACTCTACTAACTTCATAATACGGATGCAAATGCATACTTACAAGACTCTATATACTACACGAACACACTGTGCTGAATTTAGATGCTATAAGTAATAATTAAGTACATTGGATATTTTATTCATTCTGAAAACACTTAATTTTACTGTATGACAATTACACTTGAGCTTATGGTCTTTCATTAAGGTAGTGGATAATAAATTTTGTATGTCTATTTTTTACTGAAAAATCTATTGAAATGATTGTGAATATTAAGGATAACCTAGTGAAATTTCAATTAACATTAAATTCAAATTTCAGAATCAGTCATTAAAAATGTTGACTGCTATTAAATTATTATCATTATTGGTACTCTAAATAGTTCATTATAGCTTTTATATTATGAATATAGAAATAATCAATTAAAATATAATATAATAATTAAAATACTTTTATTAGTCTTCTGCTTTTTTGCACTTTATGAATGTCAAAACATTAAAAACTACAAAATGTTTAAATATTATATTTTTTATATATATGTATTTGAAATTAGGTATTTTTTAGTTTTAAAGTAAATCTTGATTCTATGAAGTGACTTTAGTAACGAAGTCAGGTGCAATACAGCGCTTGAGGTCGTATACCTGAGGTCGTGAACCTGACTCCACGGAGCACTTAATTTACATATACGATTAACATTTTGAATGAACATTCTACATTATTGCCCTGTAACAGCGACGAAGTCTAGGGATTTGTTTTTAATAGGTACCGTATAATTTTGTTCATAACTAATTAGGGTTTGATTTCGGTTGACTAGGTTCGGTAGAAAAAGAAATCTTATTAAATCGTCATGACTTTCTAGAGAAAGTATGGTAGACTACCAAAAAACTACCAACTCCTAACCTACCTACTCCTGTGAAATTCTACTCAAAAGTGTACGTATTGTACACTTTTGAGTATCTATACTATTCTATATACCAATACACAATGCTGTATAATAATAATAAATATAATAAAGCTTAAGCTCCAGGGGTGGAAGTGATAAATGGCATCACGTCAGAAGTAGCTTCGGTGAACCTGCAGCCCACCTCTCTACACCCCTTAGCCACTAACACCCACCCATGTTGCCCCTGCCTTCTATGGCATGTTTTGGGGCCCATGCAGGGAGTGGCGAGTCACCGTCTGCTCATTTTTCCATGTTCCCTGAACATTGCGACGGGCAGACGCCATAGTCCCCATATTCCCAGACCACTAGTACCACTAGTAGTTCACCCAATAGCCTGGTACTTTTTGTCCTCATTTCCCACAATAGTCCTACATTGGCCGGGGCTTGTCCTTGGTACATTACTATATGGTGGAGACAGGGACAATCGCCGGTCAGTGTCACGCCACATTTCCATTAAACTTGTCAAGGGGCCTCTACGTATTGGCCTTCCCATGACTCCACGCAAGCCCTCCAAAAGTCCGGGCCATTTTTATGGCCCGTGGTTTTCCAAGACATACATAATAATATAATAATAAACAGTGAAAATAAAAATATATATAAAACTGGCTCTGACATATGTAACTGAGGGTAAATTTTATATTATCAGTGTACTTATATTCGTTGTAAATCTTTAGTAAGATTTGAAAAAATATCACAATATCACCATGATTTTTTTTGTTTAATTCGATAGGTAGAGATTTCGCTTCTAGTCGTAAAAAGTTGGCCCTCCCCCTTCCAACTTTTGAATGTATGATGAAGAAAACTTGAAAAATTATCAAGCAGAAAATACTTTTAGAAAATTAGTTTGAACAAATCACGTTGACCAGATTATGAGATATGAGCTATTTTCAATTAAAAATTTTTTATATTTATATAACTATACATACAACAGTGTACTTCTGTCACAAGGGTACCTGGTATTTTTTAAGAAATTGGTTGATAATGGTCAGAACTATTAATTAATTCTCTACAAAAAAAATTTCGTAAAATGAAAACTACTGGGCCAAATTATATTAAATTTTTAGGGGACCAAATGGCAACTATTCCGCATCAAACTAAACAAGAATCACGTAAATCATAAATCTCAGCGTAATCGGTGTACATATGGAACGGAGTGAAAATTTCCACATGAAAAATGTTAATAAAATGAAAACTACTGGGCGAAAGTATATTACCATAGTCCAAATGGCAGCTATTCTGCGTCGAACAAAAAAAAGAATTACGTAAATCGGATCATAAATCTCGGAGTAATCGGTGTACATACATAAAAAAAAACATACCGATCAAATTGATAACCTCCTCCTTTTTGGAAGTCGGATAAAAACTAAAAAAGACACCAACTGTAATCTAATATATATAAATCTCGTGTCATGATGTTTGTCCGCGATGGACTCCTAAACTACTCAACCGATTTCAATCAAATTTGCACACCGTGTGCAGTTTGATCGAACTTAAAAGATAGGATAGCTTACATCTCAATGGACCCTGTAGATGGCGATGCAATCGGGTTCTAAATTTTATTTCTTCAGGGCAGGACAACGTCTGCCGGGACAGCTAGTATACTATATTAACGATAGAGAACATCATGATTTCTTTTTAGATTTCTTATCTGTTTGTTCAAGATTTACGTAAAAACTATTGGTCCGATTTTGATGCGGTTTTGCTGGTTGGCAGGAAATTTCTAGAAATTAGACTTCTACATTTCTAGAATTTTTAGACTTAATCTGCGTTTAATTTTTCTAGAAGCGATTTGTAGTTTTTTTTATTGCTGAAGCACAGCAGACAGGCTGATGGCCTGACTGTGATGGAACGTGGTCACCATCACCTATAGACATTAGCAATACCAGAGGTGCTGCCAATGTGCTGTTGCCATTGAAGGAGAAACTATAGAACCAGGCCGTTGATGCCGGAACACAACTCAAAATTTTCTGGCGGCATACTCTACACCAGGGGTGGTAGCCACGCAGACGTTTAGTCGTTTAGACGTTTTGTTTAGTCGCGTTCCATTACGCTCTTTTGTGAATTATTGCAATGTCTGTTATCAAGTTTCTTAGCATAATATTTGTTATTTACTTTATAAATAAATATAAGTTCCACTTATTGTTTCAAAGGGAGATGTCATGTATGTAGCAACACTAGTTAGTCTTTTGTCTTTGTTTTATTGTCTATGTGTCATGTCTGTCGTTGAGTCGAAGCAATACACAAGTCTGTTACCGAGATCCGTCTTTTATTCTGTTCATTCTAAATCTAATATAAAACCTCCAAAACCCCGCCAAACATATCGACAGTATCCATCCAGTTGGGCAAATGCTGTTGGCATTTGTTGACTGTTGGCTGTTTTGTCACCTCTTACGACAGGCCGCCCGGCCGCAGGATTTTGTGTCCTTTTGCCGTTCCTGCTCGGAATGTAGTTGTCCCACTGCATAAAAATTATGTTATTTCGACACAGTTTTCACTAAAACGATAGCTGCGGTACTTTGTTTCTCGGGAATCTCGTGTAAATTTCAAGTCAAGCGTGGACAAAGTCGCGAACATATCCTAGTTTGAAATTAAAATCCATCTAAATATTTCTATTATTATAATATAAACCTCATTGCTTGATATCTTGTCCCCCTAGATATCTTGTCAATGTATGGTACATTATTTGCTCACATGTTTAGAGTTACAGCTTAGACCTGATAATTTATATATAATATGAAATTTGTAACTTTAGCTGTATCTTGTTTTGTGTGCTAAATAAATAAATAAATAAACAGGTTTAACATAATGTTCATATTGTACTTTATTATAATAATATAATGTGTTTGTAATGTACGAGTGTGGGTAATAAAGGCAATAAACTCTCAACAGAACATACAGTAGGTACCTACTTCAGAGCCTGATGTTATTCATACTCGTTGCATAAATACTTAACTGACTTCGCTTTAAGTAACTCTTATTGATGTATGTTCGAGTGTTTCTTTTTTACTTCTGTGGAAATATACTTAATATCATGTATTAAGTACATCGGTGTTTCCAATAATGGGAATAAGAGAATTGTTTAATATCAAAAACTGGAATATGTTCGCGCAATACGACTGTTTAATTTTTATACAATTATGACCGCAAAAACATCTGTAAGAAATGGTATGCTATGTTGTATATCTTAATATATAATGTGATCCTTTTATAAATGAGTATGTTACTGAAGTGAACCGCTGGATCGGTTTTGATATTTTTTGTGTTTGAGTAGGATCCGGATTGTTAAGTTTCACAATTGGACTTAGTAGGTAGCGCTGGGATTCAGAATTTCGACGAGTTTCTGGGATTCTTTTAGTGGGTTGCAGGATGGTTTAGATTCATAATTAGATCCAGTAGGTAACGACGGCGCTGCATTGGATTATTGGTTTTTATTTTTTCAAGACAAGACAAAGTAAATATTTATTTCTGTCAAGAAACTATGAATGCTAACATTTCTAAACTTTGGTTTCCTGGTATGTCATATCACCTAAGATAGTTTATTATGATTTAGTGAGGTTTATTAATTTTACCATATATTTGAACTAGGGATATAGTTATATATTATTTACCATATAGTTATTATGTAAGAGTGTTGAAGTGAAACGTGTTACTGTGTCGCGATATAAAAAAATAGGGAGTTTGCCACGAAAAGCCGATCCAGTTTATATGTGAATTATTATTAAAAATGACCGGGAATGATATTTCTATATTTATTTTTGGCTGTAGGTCCTCTGTGTGGTCGGCCTGGTTTTAATCTGTTAAACTCTTTAAAAAAATGTTGTTCAACTTTAAATTAAAAACGAATTGCAGTTTTCCTTAATACATCTACTTGTCTTCAAAGTAAAATGTTAAGTAATCTTATGTACAAAAGGAAATGCTCCGTCCTAGATAATTAAGATTTTATTAAAACTGGGATCTGTGCTTTAAGCAGTATCTGCACAGCACTAGCTGTATTAATTATAACAAAGTGAATGGTTAAATTACTCGCTGGTCCAAAATGAGTCACTAGAGATATATTTATGTACTTCTTTCTACTTATGTAGTACTATGTACTGTCTAAATTTCACCCGGGCATGCAAGTGAAACTTTTACATTTTTATTTTGTTTCGATTTGATTTTTCGTTCTAATTACTGTTTAAACTCAGGTCCGACAAAAACAAAATCCACCTGCATATCCGAAACAAAACACATGTTATGATCGTCTTCTTTTGGTTACTTATTAATTGGTATACGTTTCTAGAGAACAGCCCATTGTTCTATTGTACTCATTTATGGCCGCGGCCGACTCATTAGCCAGGTGTTTTGGATTATTTTGACTACAATACAGGCATATTGCATTTGTACAGTATAAAACGATGGCCTGATTGAGGGAGGGGCAGTTCAGCGACAACTACGATCAAACGTGACGTGTGTACAATCGGAAATGTTATAGTGACGGACTTTGCGCGTTTTATTGAATTACGACCTTCTGCGTTACGTTTGGATTTGTTGTGTTCGGTTATATTTGTACCTGTGTTATACGTGTTTGTATAGTCGTAATAAACTCTATGGTAATTCTTGTACATCACTATGTGGTAGAATGTACTGTGCATCTACAATCGTGTAACACCTGTATAAACTACATTCTTGCAAATAAAGATATTGATTGATTGATTGCATCTTGCCACGAAAGGGGCGAAATTGCGACTATGATGCGGCATCGTCGCATTTGCGTATCGTCTTGCATCCTTCATGCAGTTGTCGAGACAGGATTGCCCTTTACTACGCAAAATGAAAGCAAGCTACACATAAGTTTAAAATGACAATGTCGTGTGTTTGATGTGCGGCTTACGTAGATAGGCTTTATAGAAACCAAAAGCAAGAAAGAAACTGAAATTTTACCTTTAAAATAAAAATGTCTCTTTTGTGCCCTTCTTTGCTTAGATCCCCTATTCGACTTTATTGCATTACGTAGACATTCCACATGACATTTCAATTACACGTGAACTCGAGACTAAAAACGATTACATATCACCCATATTACAGTCTCGTTTGCGTCGTATTACGAGAATATAGCTCATGCCATTTCAGAGGACATTTTGCTGAATGCGAATTAAGTTGAACGCGAAAAGGTTTAGTGCTAACTACAATGTTAATATGTTAATTTGTGCTACTGTTCTCGTGTTGCGTGACTCTTTAATTATTATACATTTTATGAATATATCGTATGGAAACTCTTTTTTGTACATAAAAGCGTTATAAATAAAAGTATAAAAGATTGGTAATATACAAAAGCGAGTTTAATCTTAAGTGTTTTCTTCCAATATACCTATCAATTGGCTACAGAGAGACACAAAAATTTCACACATTTTTTGCTAATTATATTCCACACGATTTCATACACTGAAAATGTTTTTTTCCGTCTTAATTACATTAGAGTCGCCATACACAGCCTTTCATATTCTCTTGATTTCACTATACCCTTGTGTATTGGCTTTGAAATTACACATGTCTCTTTTTTTTAATACCTCTACGGACTCGAGTTATTTTACAACTTAATTTCTAGATTTAGTTTTTAGAGTTTAAACACGCTTATTGATTATTTTGGTTCTTGTGTGTGACATTAATTTAATGATTTTTGTGTTGTGGTGTACCTTACGAATAACATATTATATTAATTTATTCAAATTTTAATACTAAACTTATACTAATGCAGAGTGTATCTGTTACATGATGGTGTTGTGAGGAAGGAATGTCTCTTAAGTTCTATCTACAAATACCTAGTAATTTCCGAGAAAAAATACTTTAACATACAAAGACAAACGGACAAACTCAATTTCACGTGTTCCGTTTTAGCAAAAAATACTATAGGACCCCTGAAATCAAGAAGATCTGTATAATTTTTAGTCAATTTATTTGAATAATGAAACTTCTATTGTTATATACAACATCCATAATACAAGTTAGTACGTAAGGTAAGTACATTATAATACTATAATACCTATAAATCTATTGCTACAGTATTATGCTTAATTCATATATTTTACGAGTATAGGAATCCACTCAAACAAGAAATATAACATATAATTAACTTGGCATGAGCTCGAGATAGGCCTTTATCTAGTTAGCGAGTTTGTGCAGAACAGAAGTGAACTTGTAGCAGCTTGTAAGTACACAAGGTTGATGCCGACGCGACTCCTCCGGGAACTTTCCAGCAACTTTTACTGCTGACGTGTCTGCTAACAGCACATTATTTCAGCCGCACAACCGCGCCTTACTTTATAAATTCCGACGTTGAACTGTCAAGAAAGTTGTTTTTCTTTTGCATCACGGCGGACCGGAAAATGTTTTACTTATACGACTACTTAATTTGAAATTACAAAATGTTTTCAACGAAACTTCGCGACACGGAACCGTTGCAAAGTTATGATTACCCTGTGTCGGCTGTGACCTCTTAAATCGACAAGGAGCTTAGTTCTGTTCAAAGTGACTTCAAAGGAGGAAGTGCTAAAAGTCAATGTGTGTTATTTTTACATTTCTATGTCTTCTTTATTGCTTTTATAACATTTTGTTACTGCGTTATACAAAAGATTGTGACCGGAACGTTGTGTCAAATGTCATGTCATTTTAAAAACATTATCTACCTCTACCTCTTCGAACTGGAATTTAATTGCATTCATTTTTCTCCCAAAACTTAAAAATTCAGATAAACGTTCTAATCACATTTTGGACTTGTTTTTCTGTAATATAGTTATGAAGTATTCGTTTTTTTTTACAGCTATCACCGACTTTTACTTGTCACAGTCGTGGTACCATTATTTAGTAACTTATACGTTAAGACTACATTACTTACAGTAATCAATTGATGAATAAATTTGTTCTACCTACCACTCTATGTTTTATTCATTTCGAAATTCAAAGCCTACAAAATTTTCATACTACTCTGCTAAAAATATAATACTAATAAAATTGTAGAGGTCGAATTTCTGTACATTGAAAACAATGCTAAAAACCGGGTCAGGGGGATGTAAGAAGCGAAATAGAACTAATTTAGATTTTTTCATTTTTTTTGTTTCTCTGTTTGACTGTCTGTTTGTACCGGCTAATCTCCGAAACGGCTGAACTGGTTTAAATGAAATTTTGTATGGTGGTAGCATATAGCCCTGGTCAACATATGGGATACCCCGAAAAATAAAAGCGTTCCCGTGGGATAGTTAAAAAACCGCACCACGAGGTCGAAGTCGCGGACAACAGCTAGTTTATATAATAGTAGCAAAAACATGTGTAAACGAGAAATTAAGTCATGTGTCTAATGAAATGGAAGTTTTTGGGTTGCGACTTAATAATGTATTTATTTATTATATATGAAATAGCGTAAACTCTATCATAATCAAAATAAACAGCTAAGAAAATAAAAAAAACTTCGTTTAAAAAAACTGCTTGGTAATTGTCAAAATATTGTCATTTTTACGTTTTACTTTGCACCGGCTTTAAGATGTTTTAGATAATTTATATTAATAATAATACATAACTTTAGAAATAAGTTATTTTATACATTTTAGTTTTAGAATTCGGTTTTTTTAAACGAAGTTTTTTTGTTTTATTTGTTACTTTTTAGTGCCTAGCTATGTATGGATAGACCTACGAAAGGTGCCGCGCTTCTTAAAAAATAGAGGTTCCAAGAAACGGGACCATAAAAATGTTCATAAAATGTAAACTACTGGGCCAAACTATATTAAATTTTTAGGGCACCAAATGGCAACTATTCCGCATCAAACTAAATAAGAATCACTTAATCAAATCATAAATCTCGGAGTAATCGATGAACATACATAAAAAAAATGATCCCGACGAATTGAGAACCTCCTCCTTTTTTTCGAAGTCGGTTAAAAATTGTTTTACTCATTCACAATTTGTAAAGAATTCATTTTACGATTAAATTACAATTTGTTTGGAAATTCTCCTAAATAAATAATACAGACTTGTGATTTCTTGAATTTGGTCATGCACTTAAAAGAACAAATTACTAATTTATCAGAATATGGCGTGTGCTACTAAATAATGCTTGTGAGCAATAAATTACATTTATATTTGTTTTATTATTTATGATAAAGACATGACTATGTTTTGTTTGCCAAAATATTAGTATTCCACGGCCGGCCGCAGTGCGTACCATCTCCATTACAGCGAACAATAGAAGCCAGCTTATAATTTTCCCGGTATTATTTCGAGAAAATGGAACTAGCCCACACAATATTCGCGCTAAGGAACCGTACGTACATAAATTATTGAGTTGTACAAAAGTATCGTAATATATAACTGCTAACTACGTTATGCTCATTATCCTTAGGCGACCCGCGTATGTTATGTTAAATATTATGTTATGTTAAATATATTATGTTTTCCGCAACGTAACAGATAATCTAGAGAGGTATATAATAATGTGTTTTGTTAGTTAGTTTCATAGATATTTCATCACGAGGATTAATGACGAAGGCAATTTTAGCAAAAACAAAACTAACCAAAACAGTCAAATCAACCGTTCTTTATATCGCCAAAACGTCAGAGCCAGATATTTTGTACGGATGTACTGTGACGTCACAATTCTAAGGAATCAAAAAACTTATTGATAGCTTTTGCCCGCGGTGCGTTAATTTTATCCCAAGGGAATCATACATTTTTCCGAAATAAAAAGTAGACGATGTGCTATTTCAACTATAATAATAAATATATTTTTGTGCCAAATATCATCAAGATCCGTTCTGCCGTTCTGGCGCGAGTAACACACATCCATCCATAGTTTCACATTCATAATGTAGTTATATTTCTATGACACATATTTCAAACAGTTTTTTTATGCACATAATTTTGGAATTTATTGATATATTGTTACAATTTGGGCCACCTGCATATTTATAAACAAAGCACATTTATTACCCGTCGGTGTTTGAGCTAATAACATCAAAGCGCTTTTATGACCGTCTTCTTTTATTTACTTTGTGTTCTAAAGACATATTGTACTTGAAGAGTATAAAGCAATGCCCCAACGGGGGGATGAGGCAATCAAGCGATAACCACTAGCATGACATGACGTGTGTACATTCGGTAATCCATATAGTGACGGACTTTGCGCATGTTATTGAATCGCACATTACGTAGTTACTGGTTGTATTATTCAGTTATATTTGTACCTATGTTATACGTGTTTGTATAGTTCTAATAAATTCTATAGTAATTCCAATGGCATTTTAATTCGAGTCCTGCAACTCGTAACAACATGTAATTATCGTGCTTTAATACTACAAAAAATGACTACGGGAATAGGTATATCTTTACACATAAAAGAGACTGAGAGTATAATGAGTTTAGTGCTACAGAAACAAGAAGTGTCTATATAGAAGTTCACTGCACCTAAAACTCTAGGATAATTTAAGACCAGTTAGAGGGTAACTTTATAATAATTAGTACGGCCTAGATTCTGACGTAATAGCTTGTTTTCACGTTGTTTACTTAGTTTAATGAAAGCTTGAGGTTTAATTGCAGGGTCTAACAATAAAGGCATGTATGTGATGATACGGTGTTTCTCACAGTACGTAATCTTAATTATTTACCCTCTGTTTTCGCCTGGGTATAAATTAGACCATACTTAATTTTATTTGAAATTAGCGGTCCCAACAGACATTGTTCTATCTAAAAATATAAGGTTCTATCTCAGCACCACTTACTGGTTCTATTGTGAATATAAACTATATAGGGACCCACTCAAACACACAAAAAAGTCATGAAAATCGGTTCAGAAGAGTAACATGATTCTGGAACCCGACCCAGCGCCCCCTTTTTTATACATTGGAAACCCGTATTGGAAAAAGGAGTGCCGTGTTTTACCGACACTCCTTTTTTTAGGGTTCCGCAAAAAATTACACGCCAACGAAGTTGCGGGCACAGCTAATTTTACCTTAAGTTTTATTCAAGAATTTATCTCGTAAGAAAACACGAGATATACAACAATACTCTCAGTACAGTTTAACAAGTGATATTTTTAATCTCGCATATAGTTTACTACCTTCTGTCCCCCAAACTTTCGTCGCGTGCAATAGTTTAAAAAAAACCCCCGATTTTGAAACATCTTCATTGATGCTCCGCTCTTATTGGTCTTAGAGTAATGATATATATCTGATAGCCTTACTTGATAAACAGACTATCTAACACTGAAATTGTTCCTGAAATTAGCGCGATCAAGCAAGCAAGCAAACAAACTCTTCAACTTTATATATTAGTATAAGATCAAAGCAAAGTCGCGTAAGAAGGTAAAGCATCAAATATATTTTAAGTCTAATTAATGATTAGACAGATAAAGACAGGCTTTAAATTAGAGTTGATCAAACTACACCTTTGTCCATCAAGTCTTTAACAACTGTCTACAAATATCAGTCTCCAGCTAATTGCAAATTCAGTTTATAAATATTTCGTAACTATATATTAATTAACAGCTTTATTAACTTAATTAACATTCTACTTGGATATCTTTTGACATTACTATTAGCCCAATGCTATTTTGTATTATCTTTTAATAGTGGAAATCCGATTGAGGACCATCAGCTGCGCAAGGGGGAAAGTCGCGGATGGTTTGTAGGATTCGCCTCGTCGTGGTAGCACAAACATCCCCGTAAGAATGCTATTACCATGCAAGTGCTTGGGATACCCATGTCTGGTCGTTTCTCGAACGTGCCTTGCCTGGGCTTATGGGCCCGCTTGCGAATTCGCCTCCATCCGGACGGAATCCAATCTTACTCAAGTGCCAAACTGATGTGTTGATGATAGTCAAATAGACAACATCAGAGGTATTAAATGATGGAAAAACTTTTGACGATCGCATTCTTGAATATAATCACCTCTATATACCTGTCCTGGGATAATATTAGTGTTAATGACCATTTCACGCAGATGTAGCGATAGGTTTAATGCGTTATTTGTAATTCGACTTTGTTACTGATTGGTAATTACTTTTTATTACCATAAGCTGGCAAACGGACAAACGGCTCACCTGATGGAAACTGGATCGCCATTTATAGAGGATTACAACACCAGGGATGCTGCCAACGCGACCTCGAAGAAATTAAAATCTTATAACGTGGCTAAACATTGAGAGACAACATATGTATAATTGTATTTACATTGATATAAAGTGCTTATTATTAAAGACGTAATTTTTAACGCTATAAACAATACGCATTTGGCCACAGTAACTAACACTAAGATTATGGCAGATCGAGTAGGAACGTTATAAAATTCATAATTCAGACAAATACGAGTATATAATTTAAGTAAAAAATACGCAAATGAATTATTTTCTCGTTCTGTTGTATAATACTTGCATTACGACAGACTGAAGTTATATTTTTGTTTTCATTACAGACTAAAACTGAGATTCCGAGACGCAGGCGTTTTTATTAAAAAGGTTTTATTGCTACGTAATAAGAATCGTGTTTTATTTTCGCAACTATACCTTCAAACTGTCTAATTTCATTACTGGTTTTTAAAGATCATGTATATTCATATTATTGAATATGGATGAATTAAATAGATTATTCATGGAATTTTGATCGTACCTAAAGCCGTGAAGTCAAATAACATATTAAACACTCACATATTTTTAACACGGGTTGATCGCGTAAAGATCAGATAATAAGTCTTGTGTGTACTAAACTGCATGACAAATTGGGTCATCATATCCAAAACCGTGAAAATGAACCAACAAGCGTAAACAATTACAAAAAATAATAAATAATTATATATGGGATCGATAATTTATCAATTGGGCCTTCAGGGTCAAATCCTAAACTATACGAAATGTGAAAAACATTCAAAGGAGTCTCAATGCCGATTTTGATGAAAACTGAAGTTGTATAATAGAATTTTGTAAAATCAATTACCTTAGCCAAGGAAAGAATCGGCTGATTTTGAAAAGAAACATGTTTAATTGCACCTGTAGATAGAGTAGCCTATATAGCCTATAAGGATCTATTTCTGTGGAGGAATATCAAACAATAAACCAAGGGAAAGGGTTGTTTTTGAACAAATTATTCTATTTTCTATACATTAATTATATATCTAATGGCGCCGTTCATTAGACCGCACCTCATTTGAACGCCCATTCAATGGGGCCACCCATTGAATGGGCTAAAATAACTTTTCGAATATTAATTTATAGACGCCTATTAAAAATAGAATAATATTCGTCATTTCCATATTGAATGTAATTAACATTTTCTTGTAAAACAATCCTTGCCCGTGGATTGCGTTTCACATACCTTCAAAGAAATTGATTTTGACAAGCTACGTCTTACAGACGTGTTTATTTTTTTTATCAGCCAATTCTATTCCTGACCATGTTATTTGATATTTCAAAAATCTAATGACACCACTTTAGTTATTGTCAAAATCGGCCCAAGACACCTTTGAGTGTTTTTGGCTATTTCATATAGTTTGGCATTTAGCCCTGAAGATTAACTTGAAAAATTCACATGTATAATAAATTATAACTATTATTGTATTAACAAAGATCAAAACTTACCTTATTTTGTATTCTAAAATGCCCTATAAGTAATATCACTATAAGTAGAATACTGAGCCTAAGCCATTGAAGTCAATGGGTAATGTTCCAAGAAGGCTATCTACGATATATATTAAATAATTTCTTAGGTAAACATAATCTATGATTAGCTCGTAAGTAAAGACACTTTTAAGACCATTTTCATTTAGAATAACTGCAGATTAAATATATTATCAAAAAACCTTTTTTTTAAACAAAGAATCTTAATTCCATTATTTTCTTGATATAAATAAAATATTAACTTTATCTTAATTTCAGTCCTAATTATTGAAACTTTTTGTTATTTTAATCAAATATAAAAGTTAGAAACTAATAGAAAGTTATAAATACTTTAGCTTCTTTCTTTTCGAACTTAAAAATTGCTCCTTTTATGTATCTACAAAAGTTGAACTTTGAAGGTCTTCGTCTATGAGTGACTTTATTCATTACAGGGATTAAGTGTGAATATCCAATAAAATGCAGTATATATATAATAGGATAGAAGAAGAATATTAAAAATGACAATGCCAAATATGTATTAATGTGTTGTTTCGATAGTTAGTTCGCCTTTGTTCGCTCGATGTCACTAATAACCTGTTTAAATATGAAATTACACCGAAACAAGAAAGAAGTTTTAAAAGAGCCATCATGCACACCGCAAAAGAGTGCAGTAACTCATTCCGGATCTTTCCGATACCTTAAATCTGTGTGCCTTCAAGGCTCATAAAATAGATAGATAGATCCCTTCTAGGTAAGCGTGCACCACTTAGTCCTTACCTCCGTCCATAATGAGGTAAGATCATAATTCAAGGTACGAGTAACCTATATAAACTTTATATAAGAAGGATTGTACAATAATAATAATTAAGGCATTAATGACTACGGGTGCCTTCCGGTGTATAGTAGAAATGTAAGATTTAGGATCTCTTTCATAGTTACGAGTTTTATAAAGAGCGAGTGTAATTCCCAGTGTTTTTAGTATTCTTATTGCACCGTAATAGTTACTGAAGACTGCAACTTTAGCATGCATAGACGTATATACCTACAGCGAGATTTAAATTTGAGCTATTTATGCACTCATTATGCGGGACCGGGTCGGCGGCGAGTCGCGCAAGTTATCTCGTAAATACGAGTATAGTCCCGATTTAGTCCTTCGATGCTTCTCGTCACCTGCGCCCAGCATCTCTGCCCGCCTGTGGATAATATTTTGTAACAAGCACGTCTCGAACAGTATTCCAAGTTTTGAAGCAGACTAGACTGGAGATAATAAAATTATCTTTAAAGATGTAACCTAGTTTTTGACGCGATTTTTGCTGATCCATCAGGTACGGTGTGAATTACAGAATAAAAAGATTTTCGAAATGAAACTTCTCTAGAATTGTTGTGTTTTGAAATTCCATGAAACGAAAAAAGAACGACAGTAAAAGAGATATTTAATGATGTTAACACTATATTCATAAAAATACAGTTGGAAATATTTAGAAGTTTTGAAGATCAATATCAAATTGAAACTAGAGCATTTGTTTCCTGTATTAGTTATCATAAGCCTCTCGTGTCATTTGTTTAAAGTGAAAACATGAATCTGAACAATATGTGGTATAAGATATCTAAAATGTGTAGTATATAAAAATTATTATACGTTAAAATATAAACTTTTTTTTAATATATTGATTCTCTTGAAATGCAAGCGAGCACGGTTTGTAAGGCCAAAGTTGAACTCACAACTTAGAGCGCAAGAAGAGTCTTACGTCTAGGGCAACCAAAATTTATACATACCTATATGTATGTTTATATGTTTAATAGTTGAATAGCTTAAGACGAATTTTAGGGATCATTCAATTCTATCCGTATACTTTTAATAGTTTTTACGACTTTGTAAAAGGCATAATGCCTGTATATATATGTTTCGAAAGTTTTTATTCATTTCAGCACATTAATATATACACCGATAACTGGTTTTTTCAAGAAATTTTCTTCACTGTCAGTTAATTATAACAATATACCCATTACTCCAAAAATTCATTCTCATAAAAAAGTGTCATACAAATTTAGTCCGAATTAGAATTGCAGCTTACGACACTGTAATTGTATTAGGACAGATACCACAACTACTGAACAACCACGACATAAATAAAAAGCGGATAATTTTATACGTGCAGGAACGGAGAAAGAATACAATTTCCTGCAGCCGGGCAGCCTGTCGCAAGAGGCGACAAAACAACCCACAGCCAGGTGGTAGGGCATTTGCTCGACTGGATGGCTACCACCCCTGGTCTAAAGTATGTCACCATAACAACCTTGTGTTGTGTTCTGGCATTAGTCACCAGGTTCCAGTCTCCCTAAAGAGAGCAGCAACGCATTTATAGCACCTTTGGTGTTGCAAATGTCCATAGGCAATGGTCACCGCTTTCCATCAAGTCTGCCTGTCTGCTGAACTCCTGCCATACGCACCTTCAACGCACCTTAACCTTCATTATACGCACCGCAAAGGAGTCAAATACACTGCCGGAGACTATTTTTCCCGAAACCTACAAACTGGGTGTCTTCAAGTCTCGTGCGAATAGGTACCTTCTAGGTAAGCGTGCTCGATCTTAGACCATATCTCCGCTCAAATCGAGCGAGATTATGGTCAAACGCGAGCCTATACGAGATAAAAAAAGGTGAAATGATGGATTAATTTTATTAAAAAAAAAACACATGTTTTGCGCAAAGAAATGATTAGGTTCTTAATGTAAACATGTCAGTAAGCATTACAAGTTACGTATATACATAATATTACCTATATGAATGTCTGAAAATGAACTAGCTTATTTTAAAAGTTCTAATTATGTACCTTTCGTTATATAAACATTATTCATGAAAGACCGTGTGTGTCCTCATATAAAACCGCTCGCTGACTACGCTTTAATTAAAGTATGAAGTATTCAAAGGCTGTAATAACGATGCTTCGCAAAACTTGCTTGAGTTATAACCTGTGTAGTCGCGATTTTGTTTGAAACGTGCCTCTGAAAGTTTTTAGTTTCATTACAGCGTATGTTTTGGTATCTGCTGAATTTTAAGCAGTTTTTCTTATCTTTTTCCAAGTTACGTAAAGGCATTGCGAGTCACATTTACACGAGTTTTTCAAGGAATTTTGCCAATTTTTGAAGTCTAATATTTTTTTGTAATGTACCTACCTTGAGTAATTATATAGCACTTGGGATAAACGGCCATTTCAGAATGTAAAGGAGTTTTTGTTAGTATATAGATGAATTTTCAAGGGTCAGGGTCAAATTCTAAACTATGTCTGTGGAAAATAAAACATTTTGTTCAAAAGGGAATGGGTAGTTTCCTTTGATTTTCGTTTTCCATTCCTTCACAAAAATTAATACTAACTAGCTGCACTATAAATCTATGATTTGGTATAATAATACAGGTGTTATTATTTTCAAAATCAGCTGATTGAAATCTTGACAAGAGACAAGAATTTGAAATGGACCGCTTTTGGTTTCGTCAAAAGCGGCCTTGAGACTTCTTTGAGTGTTTTTAGCTATTTCGTATAGTTTGGAATTCGGCCCTTTATTCTGTATATTGTATATAGTATATACTGAGGTACTTTTATTGATTGAAATATTTGTTTACTATATATAGAGAAAACTTTTAAATGACAGAAATCACAATATTGCAAAACGAATATAATTTTTGTGTCCGATAGAAAGATGTTAGTCTAACTATTATGTTTCATGTTTCTCGATTTTGAAGAATTTTACTTTTATTCTCATGATAAAACTCAAAATTTTACACTTAATTTTTATCATATTTTAAACTTCGATAACGATCAGCACATTTCGTTATAGAAAATATTCTCTTTCATCTTTACATTAATAAAATTAAATGGCGGACGGTGTATATTTAAACGCGAATATTTTGCTACATTTTTTATTTCTCAATTTCGCCAACATTTCAAGTGCTTAATCTCGTTAGAAATCTCACTACTAATGAGCTTCTGATTCATCATTTTTCACATAAATTTCAGCTTTGATTTGATTTATGATACTTGTAACGATTTACCGGATAAAGTGATTTATAGTCAACAAAGACATCTCGAACATTAATTCAAGGTGTGAATTTATATCAGAGTAAATTTTAATACTTTTTATCTTAATATTTTCTTAAGTTTTCGCGACTTGTATACATAATAAAACTACGTTTAACGGTTTTAAGCGCTGTTTTATATTTATATACATACATATACACTTTTTATCTTTATATACATACATATGCATATTATAATTCTTCTGTTCTTGTGCATGTCACTGACCTCCTCTTAAACGAATGGACCGCTTCTTATGAAAGTTTTTGAGTGTGTTTAAGTGTATTTTAGAATGGTTCAGATTCACAATTGGATCCGATAGGTATCGCTGGAATCGGGTTCCATGATTTTGACAAATTTTTTAAGATTAATTGAGTGGGCGAGCCTCTCGTTGTTTTAAATTGACAATTGGATCCAGTAGGTAGCACTGCAATCAGGACACAGATTTGATTATTTTGGAGGACAATGTCTGCCAGATCCGATAGATAGTACTTATATAATATACTATACTAGTATTATACAGCTTCCGTATGTTTTTGTCACAAAACTCGACAAGTAATCGATCGACTTCGCTCTGATTAATATCAGATTATACCACAATGAAACGTGGGTGGGTTTAAGTAGAATGTATGTATGTATAGTAACATAAGCCTAACATAAATTCGCGATTCTCAAATAGATATTAATGGCGTGATTTTGTACAGAATATTTCCATCACTCAACTCTTCGTGTCGGAACTTTGCTCTCAAACGTGACACTTTTAAGAAGTCAGTGATATTATAAAATTGGTTTAATGTACGCCGGGGAGAGCTGCTCTAAGCCTAGAGACCTTTTTATGTAAATCTTGAAGGATGTGCCGGGATTTTTAATGAAACTGCGCAATTACTTTGATGAATACTGCATTCGTGACGTTACGACCCTTGTGCGAGTGAGTGGGGTGGATGTTAAATTAAATTCAGGTGCCCATATTGATTTAAATTAGGGCAGCGTTTAAGTGATGTCGTTTAGAGAGTAAACATTTTCAACATCACATAAATAAAAAGGAAGATGTTTTGGAGTAATATAGATATTATGTTATTTATCTTGATTACGAAATTTAGAATAGCTTGGCGATAAAGGAATTCAAGGAGATCCTGAGTTTAACTTTTAATAGGGTATATCTGAAAATTAACCTTTTTGATATTAAAATATTGTAATCTGGGCCTTATACCACACCAGGGATCCGCCTTAAGTCCTTACCTGTTTTTGCTAATCATGGATGCACTGATGCAGAGGTACAGGACGAGGCCCCCTGGTGCATGCTCTTCGGAAACGATATTGTCCTGGTGGATGAAGAAGAGGTGACACTTCAAAATAAACTAGACAGGTGGCGGTAAGCGCTAGAGGGCGTTGGATTAAAAATAAGCAGAACCAAAACCGAATACCTGTTTTGTGATTTTGGCGGGACCTTTTGTGCTGTGCCTCTTAAACTACAATCAGCCACACTACCACGTAAACCCAAATTCTGATACTTTGGACAACTACAGCAGAGTAATAGCGATATAGAGAGGGATGTAAGGAGAAGAATAAATGTAGCATGGCAAAAGTGGAGACAAGTGACCTGTGTGACGTGCGACAAACTAAGGCCATTGAAACTAAAAGGTCAAATATATAAATCTGTCATACGACCAGTCATGCTTAAAGGTCCGAATGTTGGGCCACTAAAGTGATAAACCACAAACGTCAGCACTCAGCTGAGATGAGATTGTTGAGATTGATGTGTGGTGTTACAAGAATGGATAAGGTGAGAAAGGAGTTCATAAGGGGATCTTTGAAAGTTGCACCCGTGACTGAGAAATTGAGAGGAAGAAGACTAAGTTGGTATGGGCATATAATGAGGAGGGATGAAAGTCACGTGACAAAAAGAATGGAGAAAATGGATGGGTACAGATGTAAAGGTAGACCAAATAAAAGATGGATGGATTGCGTGAAGGATGATATGATGATTTGTGGTGTTACAGAAGATGTATTTTAGAATAGAGGAGTGTGGAAGGAAAGACATATTGTGCCTACCCCAATTAATTGGGATATGGTGAAAGAAAAGAGAGAGAGACTACAAAGGTCGCCCGTATAGGTGGGTTTACTATGATATGATGTGGGAATATTTTATAGTTTTTAAAACGGATATATACAATACAAAATAATAAGTAGTAGGAGATACTTAGATTTTCACATTTACTACAATACAACAAATTATGTATTCCATGTACAACGGAGTCGATTTAAATAGTATAAAAGTAAATTTCAGCCCATCCTAACTTATTGGTCTGCCAAATCAAATAGAACGACAAGGAGTACAAACAGAAAACTTACTGTAACGTTCGGTGAACGCAATCTAATAAAAAAGTAGATGAGACTCCCTTACGCAGCTGGAATTTTAATCAATTTTGCGGCCAATAACTGGAGCGGGCGAACTCAACGAGCCGCACTTCACAAATTACCGCCTTTAAACGTTTGCTAGGTCTGTGTTCGTCACGACGGAATAAAATAACAATGTTTGCAAATTCATATTCGTGAATTTGAATTACCTGAAAAAAATTAACGCGCAAATATAGGCAAAAATCACAAATTGCTTCCCAGAGTTGACCAAATTACGCCAACGCCTAGACCAAAGTAAATAACGGAAAGTTCGTATGTGAAATTTACCATGTCAGGAATCGAACCCGGATTTTCAGCGTTCGATGAGTTCGATGAAAATTATGAAATTGTCTTGTGGCCCGACAGTGTCTTTACATACAACAGTCGATTTTCCTCAGAGGAGACTGGGTCTACGAGTATAATACACAAAATTTTACAAGAAGCGCTAGTCTATATGACAATATACAATGGTGTAGTAAAATGGCGAAAAACTTCATAATAAGGGTGGCGAACCTATGAAAAACAGAGGGTTGAACATTTTTTTCCAATAAACATAAATGGTAGTGGGAGGTGTTTTTTTTTAGTTGTTCTTTTAAAAATTCATGATGATGTTATATATAACACAATATTTATAAAGATAATTTCAAATTAATAGGTTTAATTTGCTCCCAATTTCGTATGTATTTTAAGTATTGTATTTTTTTACGACGAAGTAAAAAATTCTAGACAAAAGGAATATAGTAAAACTTAAAAATGCTTTCCATTAAAATTGCTTGAACAAGATCAGATCTGATTAATTTTTGAGATACAGAATAATTGATTAAATTATATTTAAGAGTTTTGTACCCAATTTCTATGGAACCTTCGTAGCTTTTGTAATGCCCATTTATTCATATTTTTATATCAATCGCTTCACTATAATTGCATCCGCTCCAAATAAAATAGCGAGAACATCTGTTTCAGTGTTCAATAAACAACGATTTTATAGGAGTACCAGCGTTTTCTTAATGGACAATATTTCAATGGAAGAAACCTTTCTATATTGTGCGACGAAAAAATAGAACGAAAAATATAGTGTGACGTCAAATACAGTGTTGCCGAAAGGAGCGGCCGTCGTATAACGAGTTCTGCAAGTGTTTTAACGAAACTTTATTGAGTTTGGTACTTAGTTAACAGACAATAAAGAAGACTTTAACACTTTCTTTCTGGCCTTAATTCATTCGTAGTCTCTATAAAAGTATTTCGGCAAGTGTTGGTTTTTCTTTGTAGCCAACTTGGATATGCCGCGACTTCGTTCACGCTTGACTTAAAATTCTAGCGGGATTCCCGGCACACAAACTACCGCAACATTTGAAAAATGTTATCTATCGTTATAGTGAAAACTGTGTATAAGCAAACTTTTACGCAAACCACTCCCGGGAAAATTCTCGCGAGATTCCCAGAATACAAAATAGCGCAATTTTTAAATCTTAAGGATTAGCTGTCGTTGAGCGAAAACCGAATCAAAATCGGCCCAGCAGTTTCTACGTGAATCTCGAATAAAACAGACAAGAAATCTAAAAAAATATGCATCGTGTTCTCTGTCGTTTATATAGCGTTTAAATCATTTTTAATTGCTTCAATGTACAGGCACGGCTCCAGTAGTTTTTGTGTGAAAACGGAAAAGACAGACAGAGCTACTTCGCATTTAAAATATTAATAGGGATTACTTTCACTTTAGATAAGTATGAAGTACAAGCTATTTCAAGCCTAATTTGTATTTGCACTAGTTAAGTAGTTAACTTGTGAATAAGTCCTTATCCTCGTATGGACAGTCATTTAATTTTTAAACATCTTATTATTTAAATGGAAAATTTCAGTCCAAGCGATGAAACTTGCCAGTTTCGCCAGTTAACTAATTACTTAACTAATGTAAATTAGAGTTTATAACTGAAATATATTAACCTATAGTTTAGTAATACACTAAAATATACTTCTCGGGAATCTTATGTGAATCTGGAAACATAGATACATCTTTTTATTGTATCGTTATAGAAAGTGTACAGGCTGTTCTATTTTCATACGTGCTTACTTTTGAGATTTATCTGATAGCGATCTCATCGATTGTATTATCAAGGTTTAAGATTTTTATTATTGTATTAAACTATAACTTCTTTAATATAATCAATAACTATTTATTAAAATAACTTGTGACTGCGACCTTTAAGATGTGACGTGAAGAAATTATAATGTACGTATTGCTATTTTATTACCTACAAATATTCGTCGATATTGTTTTCTAGCGTGAAAGTAGTAATAAATGTCCTTACGAAATTAAAGAAACGAAATATATGGGTCTATTTACAACGGAGGCAATCAAATCGTACGTTATAATCTACCCTTTAAGGAAATTCTTTTATGTTAGTAGTAATATTTATTTGTCCATCGCATTAAGAAAGTAGCGAACTTATTCAACGGGTACTCGGTAGAGCAATGTTGGAATCATCTTGATTACTGCTCTCAGTGCCGACTCAATTGGTGTGATACCGCGCTCTCACAGAATATCGATATGAAACGGTTAGCGTTGAACTAATCATAATTCGTGCGATGAGTGAGACTTTCGATAGCCCACTCCGCCCTCTCCCTGTCCCATGTCTCCCGTCTGATCTCTCTATACTATTCTAAAGGCTGGTAACGCGTTGGCTTCGTCCCTGGTGTTCAAACTTCTATAGGGACGGTAACCACTTTTCATTAGATGGGCCTTCTCTGCCTGTTTGCTAGCTCGCAATAAAAGGGAAAGTTTTTAACCCTTGTTCAATAAGAAATCACTTTTATACAGAATCGAGCTAACGTACTAAGTATTGTTTCATTTTGTTTCAGACAATCCAAGATAATTGAAAACCCTGCTTGACTACTGTCACTGCAAAGGTAGAACAGTGTTCTTAACGAAGCCGTGTAGTTTCAATTTGTATTGAAACTTTGGAGGTAAATAGTGAGTATAACGAGCGCGTGGCAGGTGTCACAGGAAGAGGGACAATGCGGCGGAGGGAGGGGGGAGGATAGCATGACAGCGCCTGCCACGGCGGCCTGATGGCGCTAGTGCGCCGCATACTAGGTGACGCCCAGGTGAGAACATACCCTTTTTAATCGTATACTTGAACGTACCTATCTTAATATCACTAACAGTAATTGTTCTATGTAATTTACATCGAATTACAGGAAGCTGTGGATTGTTCAGACTCTCTCGAATTGTCTCAAACATATCTATACCAATCAGTAGATAACAACTCTGTGGATGATCATATTGATAGGTCAATCTTACCTATTAGTATTAAATGGTGAAAAAAAAAATTGTTAACACAATAATTACTTGGATTTTGTCGGCTTTTATCTTAAATAAAAATATGTACTTGTACTGTTATACTGAGTCGTTATCACCAATTATGAGTTCTTAGTTCGCGACTCACGTAGGCAGGCTTTATTATGCAAACATCGATTACAATGGATTCCTGACAATATCCAGACATTGATAGCATACAACACGCACTATACGCACAATAGCACGTACGCAAATGCGTCTCTTATTTTCACATTGATTTCCTAATCACAAAAAAAACAAGTGATTGACAGAATTGAAGACTGGACAGACCAACCCAGAAAATTGTACGAAGTACGGAGAATACATATTTTATATTGTAATAAAGAACGCTCGTTTACCTTAATGTATAAATTTTATCATTAATTACAATGTTGCCATAAAAACGGGCTGCGGCTACCTCTAAACCGTAGGTATTAAACGAGCAGACTTAAACGACTATTACATCAAACGGTGGCAGGTGAGTTAACTAAACAGGGGAGCATCGCTTAGATTAATAGACACAGATATGGCATCGCCAGATCCCTAAAATATATTGCTCTTACCTACCCTATTTACGTTCATTTTCCAAGAGACATTTTCACGTCGTCGCTCAACAAACATATATAGTTGTTTACTTCAAGTCTAACATAAAGCGAAGGATAACTAATATATTAAGATTTCGAACAAAATAAGAGCTTCTATTTTTAATAAATTTTTTTTATAAATAAGTCTTAGAATTATATTTATAGAATACATAAAATATAAGAATTATATTTGTTATAAAAAGAATGTTCCTATCAAAATATAATAAGAGTCTGAAATTATTTATCGCAGGCGAAACTTCGCAAGATGGTTGATGAGCAAGTGTCAGTGGGGACTCGGGTGGAAGCAGACGCTGAGCCTGAGCCTGCTGACCCACTCATTACGCCTGCCAGTTCAGTACTTGATAGACCTGACCTGGATCCAAGACCAGTACCACCCGAACGGAGGCTCCTTATTGGAACTCTTGAGAAGCCTCGAAACGGCTCTCTAAATGGGGACAGAGAAACCACGCTTAGCAGAACAACCAGACTTACTATAAGAAATGGGAAAGAAAATCCTTTCATAGGTAATTTTTTCAGTTGTACCGCCTATTTATTGTTTTATAAGTTACGATTTTATCAAATGTATATATTTATTGACAAGCATACAAGTTTTGATTAGATCTAACATATGATTTATAAACCATCTAAATGAAATTAAATGGTTTTGAAATTAGGCTAAGTCTCTCAATCATTTGTAAGTAAGTAATTTATATAAATACACGTGTATTAACAAAACTCTGCTATAAATCTACGTATTTATTTATTTTTTCAACCAATATCACTATCTGCCATAAGATTTTTCAAAAAAGCTTTATAAATATCAATTAAACAAAACATATAACACTAGATACACTATATTATGGTACTGAGGTTCAGGTTATTAGCTTATATAGGTAAAACTAAAAGGAAACGATTAAAGTTTAGAAATATAAATTCAACACCCAGTTTGCTTAGATTTGATAAATTAATAAATTCCTTTAAATTATTTAAATATAAATAAACACAACTAAACCAATAACTTAACTTATAGATTATGTGAATCACTGCAAGCGGGAAGCATGTCCAGAGGGCTGGCTGCATTGCCACGTCGTACGCCAACGCTAATTCCCTGGGCGAAGTATGAGCCAGCTTTCTGATCATGGGTAGTGTCAAAGAGTTTTTTACAAACATCTTCAGATAAACTCCTCAAATTGTTATTTATTTTAGTTTTTTTTAATTATATAAAAAAAACTATTAACAAAATACGATGACTTATATTTTGTTGATAATTTCACCACCTTTATATTTTTAGATGATGACAACAAAGAAAATCAAGCTAATGGTAAACTAGAATCTCCTATAAAATGGTCAACACAGAATGGAAGTGACAGCGGTACATATGCAGAAATTGGTACTGGAGCAAATAGTAACACAAGTGAAAGAAACATCTTGGATCCAGCTGACAGTTCTGAGGAGGAGGTTCCTTTACCTGATGCTACGTCACCTGGTAGAAGTAGTGATGGACCAGAGCCAAGAGCTGACATTACTGCTTCAATAGAAGGAGGTAACTAGAAACATATCTCACATGAAAAACATTGAGATCAGTTTGAAAGTTATATTGTTTTTGTAAATAATTCAGTTTGAATTTTTTAAATTGGTTCCATGTTTAAAAAAATTACATTAATTTAAAATATATATGTCAGGATAATAAAAATAATATTTTCAAATCGATATCCAACTGTTTCTTATGTTTATACAATACAATACAACGATGCATAGGTCAATGAATTTGTTCATAGTTCATTTTATCATGGAAAGATAATATTTTTTTGGCGTCTGTAATCCGGGTGTTAAGAGTTGGTAACTGGTGTAGGCAGTATATTTGCTTAGTTCATGAACTTCAGTACTTGTTCGAAATTCTTCGTAGCTTTTACTACACGCACAGAATGTTATGAGAGTCATCAAAAGTGTCGTTGACGTCGTGCTAAAAGCTTAATACGATATTCTTGACATGAATATATAGCAGCGATTAAATTTTGATTAAGTAGGTATTATAGTATTACCTATTATATAATAGGTATTACGATAGGTTACTGCTTCAACGAAATTCCATACAATCCATACGTAGACGTTCATGAGAGTCTATCGCTCTTATTCATATTGTGTTAGTATAAGTTTGAAGACTTCTTTAAGAACATAAAGAAGACTCCAAACTTACTCTAACTCTTTGTGAATAAGATCGTTTAGGTTTATAAGCTGATAGTCGACATACAAATGCGTGAGTGAAATAAAAACTGAATGGTCATAATTAATGGTGGTTCTTCTACCCGAAATTGCTTCAGAGAGTTATTAACAAAAGTCTAAAACGTGCCTAACACAAAATACCGTGAATTTAACCCGTGTTAACGAGTAGCAAATTAAAAATCTTTTTCTTCTCGACTTTGCATTTTAGAATCTAGTAAACTAATCACGATCTTGTGCTAACCCGGTTTGTTAGTCATAGCAACGAAACTAATTTCCTGATTAACAACTTCAAAGGTCGATAGAATATGTATGTGCTGAGCTCTCGTAGATTGCACAGCTCAATCTCGTCGCAGAATATCCTCGTTGCTAATGAGCCGGTACCCTTAGGGACTAAGCTCATTTGCCGAGTAAATGCACACCGTGCAACTTTATAAGAAAAAAACTTTCAGCGTGATGGTGGCTGGTGCAATTTGCAATTTTATTCACCGGTAGATAATAAACATTGCTATCGTTACCTTGAATGATATGCGGCTGTGATCATAGATCTTATGAAATAAATAACTTAGGTATCAGTTAATGTGTATGTGTATACTTTACACACACAGGTCGCGACTTCACTCTTAGCCAATAGACTTCGCCAATAGCCTTAGACTTTGTCCTCAGCCAATTGCAGTCCACTAGTAAATGTAAGCTTACGTAAGTTTATGCCACACACCCCGTTCCTCCTTGTTTCTTCAACCTACTAAAAAACTGGAATAGAAATTTTAGGCACATTTGCATATCATAAAAAATAAAATAGCAAACATACATATTGCATATGTCATAACTAAGCTGTCTTGGATAAAATATGGACAATTCTAGGGTAGGCGCATCCCTGATACCGAGATATTGTACGGAATGTACCTACTCTATCAGAAATCGAACCAAAAATCAAGGCTTTTCATTGAACTAGACAGACCACTAGACTATAAAGGCCTTCAATCAATCAAATCACCGTTTTACTCCCGAGGCCACATAAACAAAAGAAAACTAAAATAAGTAATATACGTGTTAAAAAACTAGAACTGACGAACGCCCATTGTTTCAATCATTTAGGTATAGAATCTCTCCGTACAGAATGTAAAAAGAATAATAATTCTTGCAGCCTGGCGGCCTGTCGTAAGAGGCGACAAAATGATCCACAACTAGGTGGTGGGATATTGGCTACCACCCCTGGTCTAGACTATGCCGTTATAAAAACTTTGAGTTGTGTTCCGCATCAGTGTCTAGGTTTCAGTTTCTCCATCGAGGTTGGCAGCACATTGGCTGCAGCTCAGGTGTTGCTAATGACCATAGGCGATGGTAACCACTTTCCATTACAATTGGGCCGCCAGCCTGTCTGCTGTGCTTCAGAATAAAAAATCCTATATTTTATTGCGAAACTAAAGAACAGGCTTACAGCCGAGCTAATTGAAAGTGGTTACCGTCGCCTATACACATAAAGACGTACGTCAAAGACAATGGGATAGCGTGTGATATATACGGATCAAATAGGAGAAATAGGATAGTGGGGGTGGGACATGTGACTGTAATAGGGAGATGAGTTAGGAGGAGGGAGAAGTGGGCCATTAGAGCTCTGACTCATATTGCAAACCACGATTAGTTCAAGGCTAACCGGTACACGCCGATATCCTATCAGATCGTAGTATTACAACAATCGAACCAACCATAAGAGCTAGTAAATTTGATGTTACTTTCACAATTCTATTTTTATGGTAACCGTGAGGAGAAATTATTCAATAAATCAACATTCTCTTTCAATAACTTCTAACAACAAAGTCATTAATTTCGCGAAATCAATACTTCCACTGATAGCATCGCGAAGCTACATGCAATAAGCGTCGCAAACACCTGCGGCCGACGGCGCGCCCTCACGCGTTGCATTACATACGTGCAATCGATTTGTCTGGACGAGGCAGAGTTGTGGCTTTCGTGACTAAAGCAACTTTTACGTTATTACAACGTTTATGTCGACATAACCGATACCGTTTATGTTACTGCGGCGGCATCGCACTTTACTAAAGTTTCCATATTATAACAGTTACTAATAAAGGTTACGACGTGAGCCCTTGAGCAAGGCCGAACTTGTTACAACTGAGGCTATTAACAAGAAGACGACGGGAAGTAAACAAATTGTGAATTAGTTTACGGAGTTCAAATAATTTATAGGCCTAACTTGGAATTTAGTATAGCCCTATAAATAAATGGAGTATCTAACATTTAACTTCGTTTCAAAGTTATGTCTACATTTTGTAGTTTTATTCCTCTTGGGTATAATTTGCTTGTTTATTATTTCACTGAAATTAAGTGCTTCGTTAGAATTCTAACAGATTTGTGGATATCAGCACTCGCTGCCGTACTCAGAGAGATCAATGAACGATTACCTCCTGAGGATTAAATCTAGTAATAAGCTAAAGTTTATAGACTATGTTGATCGATTTATTTATAAGCTTGAAAGAAGAAACATTTTTTTAATATGCAAACATCTAAAAGACTTTTCGTTTATTATATATTCCATTATATATACGTCTGCATTCGTGATAGTAACATTGATTTACATCTACACCAGTTACCTAATATTTTTCGCTATTAATTTTTATATTAAATAGATTAGTAAGTATGTATTAGATATTTAATAAAGGATTATGATATGATTTATATCCAATTCTAAGTAAGTATCACGTACAATCTCATTTTTACAAATTTTTACATCCAAATACCACTCCTAAATGCAAAGCAATTTTGTATTTCTTGACAAAACAATCCTCGAGACCATCCATCAAGTTTACCTGCAAAGAGGGGAAAAGAAAGCGGTTTTTGTTTGGAATTGAATTATATAAATGTATTTAATTCATAGAAGCGGCGTCCCCTGGTGGAAGGTCTGACAGATCGCGGCAGGAGGAGGTACCCGCGTCCCCTGGGATGCTCTCCGCCGCTCAGTTGGCCAGGAGGTTGCGGATGGAGAATGAGCGATTACAGGTAAGGTTTACACGAACAAGAGGTTGTTAAACTTAAGTGCTCTACATTTCCTGTGCAAGCAATATTAAACCTTAAAATATTCCGATTAATTCTTTAATGAAAACAACCTTTACAGGTTGTTTTCATTTCTATCATGCCGGAAACGTTAAACAGTAATTTAGTTAACTATGACATAATTATAAACAATTTTAAATTATAAATGAAATATGTTAAGTATTCATGAAAAATAACTATAAAAGCTTGTCGCTAGATTTGTCCATGCAAAACTTTTATAGTAGGTATGTAAAATTATAACATGTAAGTTATGGATGATGTATTTATTATAAACTAGCTGTCCGGCAGACGTCGTTCTGCCCGGTAAAAATAGGGTTGATCGTAGAGGTTGAAAATTTAGGGTTGTATGTATCTTTTAATGCTGTATCATAAAAATAATAAAAAAAATATCTAAAATTAAAAACAAATTTAGGGTGACTACCTTAAATTAGGGGATGAAAATAGATGTTGGCGATTCTCATAGATACGATAAGCACAAAAATTTCATCAAATCGGTCAAGCGTTTCGGAGGAGGATGAACGAAACTGTGACACGAGATTTTATATTAATTATAATAATGGGTTTGATGTACTTCTTTCTAGTTGTTTCGTTTTTGTAGCATTTAAATAAAATCTTACTTTAATTTTCTTTCTTTTAAATAATCATTTTCGTGGATTGCCATCAAGACTGAAGAAGACTGTCACCAAGCACAAGAATGCAAAATTTTAAAGTTGAAGTCTAAGGAACTGGTAACTGCTAAGCCGGCTTGCAAAACTTGACCTAAACAATCTGATAAACTAACAAAGATTGCAAGATTGTAATAAAGCCTTTAAATCTATTAAGAACGTGTTTTAATCAGAATATCTACCGGCTTAATATAGGTAATATTATAAAGAATGATTTAAGATGAGAAAAAAAACAGACCAAGAGTCTCTATCACGTGTAGCTAGATTAATACATAAGAGCGTACTAAAAGTTGATTTTATTGTGTTAGCTTAAAAATTAAATGTCATTCATTTGGATAATGACCATGACTGTCCATGGCACATCGCTTCATTGCAATAAGTGTCGAAACTAAAATAGGTGCAAAAGACTTGAGAGTTATTAGGTGCAGTTCTAAAAACATCTTTTAAATTCGCCATTTAATTGCGGTAGTCACCATAGTAATTATTTTGCTGCGATAGTAATCAAATAGGGCAAGGACTATACCTACTCAGCTTTGGGATTCACCAAACCGAATGTAATAGACATGTAGTAACTGTATAATACAAGTAAATGTTTGAACTCAACTAAGTGCTGCAACAGTCAAGGAATAACACCTAAACGTCAATAATGTCTATCGAATAATATCAATATCGTAGAGCCCATTATATCGATATAAAACATCTACAACATTAATTATAGGTATTACATAGATACGTTAACTATAAACACAGGTACAGGGTCTTCTTAATTTACATCGATAAATCTAATTGGAAGTTTTCACTTTAAAGCCTAATTTGGTGGTCTAATTTTACATTGCATACCATGCCTATAACTGTTTCATCTATTTATAATTATTGATTTACTATAAATATTGTGTCTATTTCCTATTAATTTTAGAACCTTAAAAGCAACGAATAGTTGATATCGATCTTTACTAGATTTTTTTAATAAAAAGTATCGATATAATTATTATCAATATTCTTTTATGTTCCGTAACATTACGCGAGGGTGCGTAGAGGTATGGAATGATGAGTTGGAAATAAAATTTACTACGAAGGAGTTATCACCGAAGAACAAAAATAAGTACGCTCATGTAGCAAATTCACGACAAGTTTAGTGACTATAAAATATTATTGCTCTTACAGTGATCCGTAACATAAAATTACCGAACGTAGTTTTGTGTTTTTGTTTAATACAGCTGCAGCTCTATTCAGCACAGTCACTACTACATATGATTACATATCGCACGCTTAATACATTATGTCACAATCCAAAAATTTTGCCCAATCGACTATTTATTGCAATCCATCGTAAAACATGAAAATACGTGTAATGGCACTAATCCTTTAAAAGTAACAGAAATATTCAGTAGGAATGCATTGTAATAATCTATGCAATCATAGGGATGTTCGTGCTTAAAAGAACGTTTTGTAAAGTCTGACTCTTCTGTAAAGTTCACTATTTTGGATAGTGTCAGTATTGCGGTATATCGCGACCTATGTAGGTACCAATGTCCTCGCAAAGATTGATTTATTCATATGAATTTATTATTAATACAAGATCATTCCGGCAAACCAAATCCTTATCTGTACTAGAAACATATAATTTTGTTGAATGCACTATGGAATTAAAGGAAGTTAATATAACAAGTACTTAATTATTACGTTTACTAATAGCGATAATAATGAAGGTGGAATGATGATATAAAATTGGTAGCAGGAAATTTATGTATAAGGAAAGCTAAAGAATCATGTCATATGATGGAGGAGCCCTTCATCCGACATTGGATAGACCTTTTAGCCTAGGGAAAAACACAATATAAAATTGGGAAATTAAGGCTTTTTTATTTATTATTATTATATAGCAATAATGCTGTTTCAAGTCAAATATTATTACTTATTTAGTAATATAGTAAAAAGAATTGGAGGCACACTTCACTACTGGTTGTGTACTGAGACATGCTTTTAGACAGTGCAATTACATTAAATGTCACGGCACTGCTGCACCGTATTAATTGAAAGTTATAGCTACAAGTGGAGTGGAGCTTAAGAGGAATCAATAGTTAAGTAGTATTTAAAAATCGTAGATATATAAAAAATGTAAGTATTTGTTGAATTAACTACATCTGTTTGAATATCAAATAAAGGCGGAGTTAACGCGAGTGCGACGATTGTTAGTTGCGGCTGCTGAACGCGGCGAAGTTGGTACAGCTTTACTGGAAAGAGCTAAAGGAGAAGGTGGACAAGAAGCTGCATCACTTGATCCACAACAGCTGGAAAAGGAACTGTTGTTGGCCAGGGAAGCGGTCAATTGTAAGTTATCTAATAAGCAATTATTGTTAATTGTATAACAGATGTTCATAACTTATCCAATAAATTGAGGTAAAAAAGTAATTGTCCATAAAAAAACAACTTTAAAAAAGCCTAAGCTAGGTATCCTGTTTCATGGTACTGTCGGCCGCTGCTTGTCTTCCTGTCTATTCATTAACAGTCACCATTATTTAAATTAGAAAATAAAAGCAGATCACCTAGATGACTGTTTGAAAGTCTATTTGTTTGTGTATGTATGTATTATATAACAGAATTAGAACCACCACATATATTATCATATCCTTTCGTGTACACCTAATTATTTCAGTTGGCACAATGACGTGATGCAATAAAATTTTATTAGTCAATTTTGAAGAAAGGACGTGACCCACTTTATCACCAAATAAACATATGAATAAACTCATACTTATACAGATCGTAATACGCCAACTTCTTGATACAATAATCCTATCTGATCCCATAAAAGTGACCAATTTGTTGAGTGCCTTCGCGATATGAGAGAGCCGGTAGTAAGCCGACACTTTGATAAACTATAGTCGTAATATTCGAAGTACCTGAGCTGAGGCTAAGGGCAGAATTCGATAAACGGGTCACGTCCCTCTTACGGTGTGCTTCTGTAACTTCCGCTGACATTTTCACTAATGTCATTACTCGTACAAAAGTTGGAGACGTTAGATACATATGTATATACATCGTCTTTGGAAATGTTTATAAGTGCATTAGTGTGTTCGATGTCGATTAGCTTGATTAATTTTTTTATTGTCTTGAAAAATAACATTTTATTTATTAAAATGAACAATATAAAATAATTAGATAGATAGATAACACTTTATCATCAAAAATATACAATAACAAAATTGTCAAGGTAGAGCAATAGGCAGCCTTATCGCTTAAAGCAATCTCTTCCAAGCAACCTAACTTAAGGAATAGTTTAACCTTATCTGGCGATGTAGGTGGTGGAGATCATATATATTATAAATAAACATATTTTTACAACATATTAAATGTGCTTTTCTTTCATATTTTTAAACATACATCGACTTACTTTAATTGTATTTATATATAAGTGGCTATAGAACTACATTGAAATCTCAAACAAAAAAGGTATACCCTAAAAAGCGAGCAACCTGTACAGAAAGTGTTTCTGAATCGCTAGGGATTGAAGTATGGTTCGCAGGCAAAATTGCGCAATTCTTATACACAAATGATCTCCCTCTCTCTCATTTCTTTTATTTATTTTGTTTGGTTTTGTATATAAGGAATGTTTTTGTATAGCTTTATTATCATAATATACTTAAATCATTTTCATTTAATATTTATCATTATCATAACTTCTGTTTCTTGCAATCGGAAAGAACATTATGAAGTCATAAGTTTCGAATGCATTATGAAAATCTTATTAGGTTTGGTAACACATTTCTCCAATACTTAATCTATATCTATATATTTATTATAGAGAGGAAAAGTTTGTGAGTTTGTATTTTTGTAGAAAGTAATCTCTTGAAGTATTGAACCAATTTTGAAAACTCTTTTACGAGTGAAAAGCCACATTACAATAAAATACATTAACTTGTATTTTACTGTAATTAATCATATTTCTTAATTTTTTTAACGCCGACCAACAAAATGGGCACCGGGACGCCTGTTAAATATGTAACAGCAATAACGTTCGACGTAAGAATTGCTCACATCCTCGTACGTATGTACGAGGCACTGCGAATGCTTTCTAAGAACCAAATTAATTAGCGTCTATTGTTCTTTGACACGCTTTTGTGAGTTAATTAAAGATTATAAATATGCTTAATTATATTTCGATTTGCGTGTGTGCGTGTGTGTGTGTGTGTTAGTGTGTGTGAGTGCGTGTGTATTTTTATTGACTCCCAGTAAAGTGGACGTGGATCAGTTAGTAAAGAAATAAATCGGTAGAATAAAAGGTCAAAAAATGCTATGGATGAATATAGTAGATACATAATAAATAGTCTGAGCTCGATTCCAAACAACCACACCAGAGAAAATAACGCATATTATGTTTATTACTTTTTTAACCTGCCTGGAATCGAATACAGTTCCTGAAGTTTCTAGTGGTGGTGAGCCAAAGCTTAAAAAGTTAATAAATACTGCTTGTATTTATTGATTATCTACCTAATACAAGTACCTGTGGTTAGTATTGATCCCTTTAGTATTGATTCCTTCTTTTAGTCTGGTGTCCACCGACATTTAACTGTTACTTAAAATAAAATAATCGATCCAAATGTATGCATAAACAGCGATTATTTTATTTTAACAGTCGGTCGGTTAAACGTTGGTGCACACCAGCCTTAAAATGGGAACGCCGGCACCCCGCAATGTTTATAGTCCTGTATAACATAATATATATACGGTTAATTAATTATTAAATTTTGTATCTCAATACTCAAGCTAATTCTCAACAGTCGTGTAGACTTGTTTATTATATGCTCCTCCTTATTAATTACCTTCCTTGTTACGTGCTTGTAACTATCGTTAACATTGCGCTACATCCCTACATCCATATCTGAAATCATAATATGTAACTACATTCAAATTATAACCAAATAATTAACCTACAATACAAATTTTTGTATGCTTGTCAAACGCGAAAGATGTTGTAGTCTATATACAACTTAGCATAATATCTGCAAAAACTTAAATGTTTCAAACGAAATAAATTATTTTAACTTTAATTGTAATAGGACAGCAAGTAAGTTACGTTTACATACTGGCGCTGCCCATTCCCTTCGCCAGTTTCCTTTTTGTAGAGTAAATTTTTGTTTTCCGAATGTTTAATTAAAATATATGCTTTTAGCGCTGAAAGCAGATAAAAAGAGGTTGAAAGCTGAAAAGTTCGACTTACTAAATCAAATGAAACAGTTGTATGCAACGCTTGAAGATAAAGAAAAGGAGCTAAGGGATTTCATTAGAAATTACGAACAGGTAAGCACTGTGCTTAATAAGAATGTTATCCAATAAACCTAGTTTCGTTTTTATGTATAGATGCGCTATATTGTGGTATATGAATTTCAGTTCTAAATCCGGAAAGATTTTACATTCTGTTTTTTTATATAAAACGAGCCCTATATTTACTTCTGGCTCTAAAACATAGTGAAAGAATATTTAACAATTACTTAATATTCCATAGATACTTGTAACTGATTTTAATTTTGTTATTATTTTATCATATTTTTATATAAAAAAAGTGTTGTCTCGGGACGCCAGACAGAAGTGATAACTTAAACTAATAAAGTTGAACTATTTAATGTTGAAATTGTTTAAATTGGTAAAAGCTTAGGTTATTACTTTAATTTTAGGTATATTAATATAATGTTATTTTTAATAAAAACTTTTATTCTTAGTTACAATTGAATATGTACATTACAATTTTGTGTATGTACATTATCAGTAACAAAAAAACCGTGCTAAAAACGGTGAAGGAAAACATCATGATGCAACCTGCACATCGAGATAACCGATGTGTCAAACCTGCCAAGCCGCCTTGGACAAGCGTTGCGGGTATACTGTCCGTTGCCCTATAATGGGAGGCCTGACCCCAGCAGTGGGTCATTTATGGGCTGACATTATTATTATATATATTACATTATCAGTATCATTATTTAATCTAATTACCGAAATACGGCTAACGCTGTGGGTTAGAGTGAGCGAGGAGGAGCCTGCCTACCGCTGCCGTATGCTTGAGAGAAACGGAAGTCAGACAGGCTGGCGCCGTAACGCGTTACGTAACGAAGCGGTTTACCCTCCTATAAGAAGTTATCACTTCAAAAATATGATCTTTTGCAGTTTATGTCTAGCCAGCCATGTAGTTAGTGCGTTTCTTGTTGCTTTGTTCACGTAAATTTTAATAGCACAGAATATTCATTTTCTGGATAAACAATATCTTATACCTATTCCGTCTGACATGATTACATGACACATTCAATCAGCTTTGCTCAGTAAATTTTGAATACATACCGCAAGGTGTTTTATGGTTATATTAAATTGAAAAGTCTTTCGAGATTTTAGATATATATTTAACGTTTTTACAGGGTTTTATATGTATTTTTAGATTTTATATAACGATTATTGGTTGTTGATGTTTGGACGTATATAAGGCGAGTGACATGAGTGATTTTTAATACTATAATGTTTTGATGTAATGAGGTTTTATGAAATGAAGAATTGCGTTAGTAACAAACACAAGGGAATGATCCATCCACTACGCGTTATAAAAACACTCTATGGCCTCATGGTTTTTTATTTATTTTAACACATATATAACCTACATAACAGATTTCTGTCACAGAGACTCGTACTATACGGCAACAATCAAAGACCTACAGTTTGGCTGAAGCCACATTGAGGTGTTTGTAATGCTTTTACCTGTATTTGCTGATAGTTAAGTTTTGATGTGTTATTTCCCAAGGCCGTTCAGAAAAATATACAAAGGTCTAAACTCTCTAAACCAACTTTATTTCCCATTAACACAAATATGAATATGAATGCTATAAAGGGTGTTATATAAACAGATTCACAAAGTATAATAAATTTAGAATGATTCAAAGTATGATAGAAATTCTATCGCTCATATATTTATTATGTAGGTCACGTAATAGTAAGTTTATACTTCAATGAAACTATTGTGTCATCACCCATTGTGCGTGTATATGACGGCTTACCAACTCAGAGGGTGTACATAAATAATTATATCCAAAAATAGATTACTTCTATACCAATTTGATTAAATACAATACAATACAAATATAAAAGCCAAACTATGAATTCAGTCTGCTTGGGAATATTTAGTTTCTAAAGATGGAATTTAAATTACAAATGTTGTTATCTTAAAATATTTTCAATGGTTACCTAAGAGCCGTACGGGTAGGGTAATGACTATAATTGATACCCTTCAGTTTCGGGGTTTAAATAAAGTTAAGTTTCCAATGTATTTACAGTTAAAATTTCTTTGAAAACGTTTCTGTTCTTAAGGCTATTAAAAGCTATGAGAACTAATTTTAGAATATTACGTTTTATATAATGCTATTATATATACCCATAAATAAAATTGAAGTCTCTATGATTACAAAATAAATTTAAGTGAAAACTACTATTTAAATGATGCCTAAATAAATGAAATAGTATCAAATAATAATGTTTATCTATCTGTCGATCGTTTGTCTCGAAGACGCTATAAAAAATTAGATAACGAATTTCAATAATTTTTCCAGATTAAAACAGAATTTTTATTTATATAAATGTAAAGTGTATATATGTGTGTGGTAAAATAAATAGAAAACACTGAAATATATTATAATAAACTATTTCAACCTGGCTTTTTGGCGAGCTTAAATATTTGGAATACAACATTGCTCTTTTTTTAGATGCGTTCAAGAGGCGGTGCGTCATCAGCTTTAGGAGCGGAAAGAGCGGAGCGGGAACGGGAGCGAGCAGCTTTGTTACGTCACGCAAGAGATGAAGCGGAACGGTCCTTGCAGTTAGCAGCTGCCCTAAGTGCCAGGGACACCCAGCTAAGGCACGCACGAGAACAACTTTTTGAGGTTAGCTTCAGAATTTAGAGTCGTAGAATTCATCTTAATATACCTAGCCTTCTTCACTTAGACCGCATTAAGAATCCCTTAATTCCTTAACAATTCCTGATTTTAAACAATACAATTTTGTAGTTTGAATAGATACTCAAATAGATGTGTTGTACGATGAAATGTATCTGAAAACATTTTTCAAACACACGGATATAATACATTGCGTTTTTGATACGAATATAAAGTAGGGCACGACTCCTCATAACTTCTGTTGAAAAACATAAAGGAGGTCTTACTGGAACCTGAACGATGCGATGTCTTATTTAAAAATAAAAATAAGAAAGTAAAATCTACGGTATTATTCATAGAGAGTTAGATTCAATAAGAACTATGAATAAGTGTTCAAAATTACTCCAACTCTTTATGAATAAAACTTTTGTCTTATACAATGCCATAAAATGAATATCAGTAATAATACTAACATACAACAAGCATTCAAATAAAATATCTTTGTCTGTTTAGTTTTATTACTTCAAATTATTTTTTCATTTCATGAACTTTGTTATTAAAACATTTATGGATTTGGTTTTCGTAATGAAATATAATAACCAATGCCTGACGCCAAGCGGTTTTCGTCTCGAAGCAATATCACAGTCCATTTTGAATCCTGTACCTACTAAATTATATTTAATCATGATTGTTGTTGGGTTGACATTATTCCCAGTTCTAAGGAACTCCTTTGAGTTTGCTCATACAGTTAAGCTTGCAAATACACGGTACTTGGTTCTGTGCGAACGTAATGATTGTTGGGTATACGTATAATGAATATGTTACGTACATATGCATGAGTATAATCTGAAGTCTTTGAGGATATATCTTCTGCCAACATCTTGATATTAATAATATACATATAGTAACAAAAATCTCGTTGTTGTTATAAGATGTCATATTAGAGTATTACCTTTCTGAGGAAACTTTAACTAACGTGGTGGATGTGCTGACCCGTGTTACAAAATAAGAAGTTACTTTTTTGATGTGAAGAGGGACTATATTTCGTACCATACCGAGTCCCTCTATGTTGTGGAAGTGGAACCGCCCCCCGGCGATAAGTGTGTACAAAGACTGGTATAAGTGTTCCTAACTACTCCACTAAACCGAAACCTGCGTCCCATACCCGCTCTTATATGGGAGAAAATGAAAACATGTAATTTAAAAACACTGCTTTCACTTATATTGATTAAATCATAAAACAAGTTGTCGATTTCAACAACCATCCGAGTTCCTAAAATAAACAGCCAAATCGTTTTGGCCCGCCTGCACAGTGTACGTCCTTAAACAATCAACGATGTTTATGTTACACACTGTACAAAGTACAATGAACCCCGATATAGATTCAATACGAGACTGTGCATCCCTGATTTGTCACGGTGCAGTGCATCCAATGAACGTTTGCAATTTACCACTGCCCCCAATACGGCATACGGCTGACATCGCTAAGATTGCAGACAACCTGGGTATTGCATTTGGGTTTCCTGGGAACTTTAAGATATTTCTTTTTATTTCATGTTTTTGTTGGATGTTCAGATTTAATATTACTTACCAAACCTATGTTTTGTAGGAAATAATTAAAATATTGCGACTGATTCTATGCTTCATATAAATGGTATAAAAATGGGACAGCTTGTTTTTAATGTGTAACTATTAAAATTTTGTAAAGGATGTATTGACACTTGTGAAATATAAATAAAATATATACTTATTATTAATACCAAACAGTATACATAGGCATGTATGTATTAATTTATTTAGTTTAACGCAACCATATTAAAATCAGTTTCTGTGATCCTCCGAGCGAGATATTTACTTAGTACATCAAATCTGAAAATACTTTGAGTGAATATTGCGCCTTCTTCCTTTGTACTATAATTATTTGACTAACGTTCGTATGAAATAAATAAATAAATATAAATATTATAAATTAATATGTTCGATAAATATGTATCATAATAATAACAAAAATGAACTCATGTAAACAATAATATACATACATGAACTGTTTAAAGTAATTGGTCTTATCCTACTATGAGTACAGCAAAAATGATGAACGGGCTTACAGATAAAGCAGTAGGATAATAACAGATGAAGCTGAATGTATCGATATGCCAGTAGCATGATGAATTAGGTATAGAGATATAAACAGAACGGTTCTCGTGCCCATCCATCATGGGCATGCGGTGTAAATTACCAATTCAAATTACCCCTACTAATCTAATAAATTACGATAAAATTAAACACAACTGCTTCCTCGTTACTATCATAACTTTACCGGATTACTTGCAATTACTTTGATTCGGCTCGATCCCACAAATATAATCCGGAATATTAACCTTCGGCCGAGGAGCGTCCGATCTCATTACGCCGATATGGGCCCCGTTGGAATGAGACATCCCATTTGAGAACAAATCTCGATCAAATTAAAGCCCCTATCGAAATTAATTGAAGCGTAATAATGCAATGAAATTTGATAAAATGCCACCGAAACATTAACGCTGTACTTACTCGGATGGAAATTAATTAAATCCTTTTGATGTGGATGACGGAACGCTTCAGTTTGTAATCTTTTGTTAAATACTTTTGCTTAATTTTACTACCACGAATATCTCTTTCTTTTACTTTCTCCAAATTATTTGGGGTCGGCGCAAAATGTTTTCTCCTTCCATATTCTTCATTCTAGTATACGTCCTTTGCCACACCACAAATCATCATGTCATTCTGCAAACAATACCTACATCTCTCTTTGGTTTAGTGACGATAGAAATGTTCTGCGAAATGTCCTGTATTGACTTCTGGATTTTGACGTAACAATTGTGTACATATATGGAACCAACTTAGTATCTGTAAATGAATATCTCGATATCTTTGAAGCTGTGCTTGGCAAAATAAAGGAAATTGGAAAGAATACGTGGATAGCGGGAGATTTTAACATTTATTGAGAGGGTATGATAAACAATGACGTAAAAAAATTGATGGCTTATTGTCGGCGGAAACTAATAGCGTTGGTCTTTCATCGCTAGCCACTAACTTAAGTGATCATAACGCTATTAGAGGTATAATCTACTACCTACTACTGCTCTCATACTTTCCACCTTCTGTAAACATGCACCCTAGGTACTCAAACTTTAGCTTGCTCTAGCCTTTCATAAGGTATAGTGATCGCATTAGAATACATTATAAAAATAATTATAAATGTATTAGAAAATTTTATGAGACCAATAAGAAGAATTTTTTTAAACTCGTTAAACAGTGTTGACTGGAATTCAGTATTTTATAACTAAAAGGTATGGAGTAATAAAAAAAATAGTAAATGACATGAGTAACTACTTTTAACTATTAATTTTTCGTAAGCGCTATAAATACTATGCAAATTTAGTGAAAAATAATAATGCTAATATCTTAAAAGTAATGTGGGGTGTAACTAATAAAGAAAGATGGAAATGTAATTCTTTTTACTCGATTTCAACGACGTGGTCATAGACTCAGATGAGAAACACTTTAGCACCAGCTTTCACAGAGCCGCTGAATCATGTGGAGCACCTACTAATGTGTCGTGTGCTCGACAATTTTTAATTCGACTCGACTTCATAGCAATCCATCACTCCGATTGCGTTGCTTTACTGCTAGTGAAGTGTTTCGCATCGCAACAAGTTGTATTTCACCGAAGAAGTTCAAAGATGTATATATATATATATATATAAAGATATAGATATATTTACAAGACTACTTCGAGCAGCAATTTGGGTTAGCAACCTGTGCTATTATTCGAATTTAAATGTCGTTTACGACAGGGTGCATATCTGTCTAGATATGTACCCTGTCGTAAACAACGTTTATTTCTAGAGGGTCTCCTCTAGAAATGAGTAAAATATCTCCTTTGTTCAAAGGAGGATAAACGGAGCTGTAATGATGGATATTGTCCAGTATCAAATATTCCAGCTATTATATATATTATAATTAATATTTATTTTTTAAGAATATTATTTATATTTGCAACGCTGGTGTATTAGTGTGAAGAGGAAGAACTGGGTGGTTTTGAGATGTGTTGTACTGTGGCTTTGAAATAGTTCACTGGATGTGCACAAAGCATTTCGACCTCGTAATAAAAAATAACATAAATAAAAATTACCTTTGAACAGGCAAGAAGACAACTACAAGCTGCAGGATGTCTATCAGAAGGTGAAAGCGTGGCGTCTTTAGGTATAGGACCGCCAATGATGCTGGGTGGCCCTTCAGGCCTTATAGGAGACCGAGGCAGCTGCAGTGCCGACTCTGGCGTCAGAGGTATGAATTGCATAAGTCTTTTGTTACCAAGATTATTCCAGCGTTACATTTACCGCTTGCAATTTTTCAATGTCAATGGTATTCTTTGTTAATTTTGGGTATTATTATTTTTTAATATAAAATATCACAAATAGTTTGGTATATTTTAATTAAATTAAAAAAGAATACTATATTATTAAAAAAAAAAATAGTTTATAACCCATTAAAACGATATGAAATTAAAAGTATTTCTATATTTATGGAAAATAATTTTATTTAAGTTTTTGACTTGATTAGAGAATTAAATTTTGTTTATATACAAATTGATAAATTTAGCAAATATTTTCTTTTTAAAAGAGCGGTATTCTTAGTTCTGAGCAAAATCTATAGTAAGTTCTTAATACTTTAGTCATTAAAAGAAGTATTTATTTGCTTGTTGTTGATATAGTTAGACGTTCGATCTTAAATTTCAATGACTTTCCTTTTGTTTATTAACATGCTAATCATCTTGTAAAAGCTTTCCATATGGCTTGTAATGCGAGTCTCCAAAGGAAAGATCTACATATATTATAATATTAGTGAATATGTAATGTAGTATTAGAAGTAATACCTTTACGAAAAGGTTATTCCAACCTTGATGGGCACCTCCTACGCCTATTAGAAGCCGCCTACTCTCCAATCAACGTTGGAGAAGGCGCGTGGTGAAAAACAATCTTTCATTATAATTAAAATTTTAATATACCTTATTTTTTTATTAATTTGTTAGAATACTTTATGGCTGTAGGTTTATTTCTTATATTTAAAAAAATAGTGACAGGTTAATATATTTATAATAATTAGATTTGCCCTACATATATCAAACTAACTGTAAAATATATGAAATTGAATAATAAGTATTTGACGATTTATTCGTAAGCTGGTCTGTTTATATGCAGGCCGTTTTTAATCTCTAATCTTTTTTTAGGGGCACGCTAATTCTCGAAAGTTGTAACTCTATAATTTTTTGTTTGTATCTCCACATCAAAAAATCTATTAAAATCCCTTTTTGTAAAGGTTACCAAAATTTTTATTTTTCATTTTTCAGATTTTTATGGCCATCTTTCGATATTTTCGAAATTCTCTTTAAGGGCACTGCGTGCCCTCACGTGCCTCCACGAAAAAGCCCTGTATATATGTATATTCCAATGTATGCTATGCTATGTAAACGTGGGATACATACCCACACTTGTATCCAAATCTGTATCAACATCACATATTCTGATCGATAGGAAATAAAAAATTATGACGATATTGCAAAAGGTTTCTTAAATCGCGTATAATCAATTGGCCAAGCTACTGGCAACATTAGTCCAAGACGTCCCGTTGATGCTAATTTGGATGCAAGCTAATATTTCACACAAACCTAGCATGTCCAAAACAATTCAGCGTTAGTAACAGGTAGCAGTGATGGGGGGGCAACATCGGTGTGCGGTGGCAACTTGTCCGACTCAACGGCAGAAGGTGCTCCGCCAACCCTCGACGCATACGATACCGACGCTGCATCACTGGTGTCTTCAGCGCATCATATCTACCAATGTGAGATGCATATCTATTAAATATTTGGCTGACTTAACTATTTCAGCACATCTATAGGTCTTTACCTATGTAATTGGAGATTCTATAACCAGCATTTTCAGATTTAATTATCTATGGATTGGCGCGTAATTCGAAATTCAAACAAATTATATTTGAAAGATGTGTTAATCTAATTTCAAATTCAGTCATTTGTTTTTAGATAGTTTATTGTTTTTGTGAGATTGTGGTAGTTTTTGGCGCCATAGATAAACTGAAAATTCGTACAATTTTCGAATATGAGTTCCTACGTGGAAATACCGCAGCGCAAGCAACACGAAACATTAATGACGTGTACGGGCCTAACACTGCTTGCATAAATACGGTCCATTATTGGTTCAATCGTTTTAAATCTGGAAATTTTGAGTTGAAGAACAAGCCTCGCGGTCGGCCGGTAACCATTGTCGACAACGACGAACTGAAGGCGATAGTAGAAGCGGATCCAACTCAATCTACGGCTGAGCTTGCTGCGGGCCTTGGAGTTAGTGTCAAAACGACATTGAAGCACTTGCGTCAAATCGGAAAGATAAAAAAGCTAGATAAGTGGGTGCCACACGAACTAAGCGACCAACAGCGAGATTTACGCGTCGACGCATGCATAGCACTACTGAATCGGCATAGAAACGAGGGAATTCGTAATCGAATTGTTACCTGCGATGAAAAGTGGATCCTGTACGACAACCGTAAGCGTTCGTCTCAGTGGGTGGACCCGGGTACAGCATCTAATCTGTGCGCTAAAAAAAAAATTACTCATAGGAAGATGATGGTGACTGTCTGGTGGACCAGTGCCGGACTTGTACATCACAGCTTCTTACCGAATGGTACAACGATGAAGGCAGATGTCTATTGTCAAGAATTGCAAACAATGATGGAGAAGCTCGTAATTCAACAACCAAGACTAGTCAATCGCTCTTCCCCATTGCTGCTCCACGACAACGCGCGAGCTCATACTTCACGACAGACCATCGCAAAGCTACAAGAGTTACAGCTGGAAGCTCTTCATCACCCACCGTACTCACCGGACCTTGCCCCAACAGATTTCTACTTTTTTCAAAATTTAGACAATTTTTTAAGCGGGAAAAAATTCAATACCCGAGAGGCAGTACAAAACGCTTTCGCTGACTTCATCGCCCCCCGTCCGGCAGACTTTTACAGTAAAGGGATAAACAAACTGCCATCAAAATGGCAAAATTGTGTAGATAATTTTGGCCAGTACTTTGATTAGCTGAAATTAAAAAAATACCAAAATGTTTATATTTTAAAATTATCATAAAAATCTCCAATTTCATAGGTAAAGACCTAATATTTGAAAGTTGGATATTTGCTTGAACGCGCTAAACTCAGAAACTACTGGTCTGATTTGAAACATTCTTTCTGTGTTAAATAGCCCATTTATCTAGAACGGCTATAGGCTATATATCAACATACTATGACTAATAGGAACGGAGCACCAATGAAGAATGTTTCGAAATCGGGGTTTTTTAACTTACTTTTATTCCTATTGCACGCAGACGAAGTCGCGGGCAGAAGCTACTGTTAGATATGTTTATGTAATAAAAATACCAACCAAGTACCAATATTTGAACGAGGTTTATAAATATAATTCATCTGAGGTCATTCACTGAGGTCTATTGAAGTGATAATGGCATGGCACATTTGAAAATCCCGATCGCATTTCTGATAAAGTCAGTCTCGAAAAAGATTTTTTAAATAATTTCTATAGAAGATGTACAACTGAAGTCAATAGCCTAGGAGTTGTCCATTTTACTATTCAGTCCTCTACGACATTAATAAATTAACTACACATATTTTTGTAAAGCTTATTATTGTATGTTGAATACCGAATACTACAATTATAACAAAGATAATATACTTAGTACAAAAATTAATATATCCATGGACAAGGAATATATATCTAAAATAGAAAAAATATAACCAAGATTGCGCGTAAAGCGAGCACTTTGTGTTTGGAAAATTGCACTTATTTAATTAATGGAACAGTTAGCTGTTTCGTCTTTACTAAAGGGGGTTATAAGGTGGCAGGAGCAAAACGCTAAAAATTTCCGCTTACGAGACAACCGTTTTATTACAGAGAAAGCTTTACTTAACGATGAGATTGGGTCGTTTTATACAGGCTACGCGATGACAGCACGAGATAAGTGCCTCCACGGGCTGAATTTATTACGTGTGCCGACCTGCTGCCCGTTTTCATAATTCTTTTAAACATAATTTGATATTTGCATTATAAAAATGACCCATAATAACTTTAAAAGGACATTCACAATTCCATCGTAAAATAAAAGATGTGTTCATAGCTATAAAGCAAATGACCTAATACCTACATAAAGCCTTTTGTTTTCTGGAGTGTGAATATAAATGTACGGGAAATTACATTGCATGTTGAAATTAAAATATTGGAACTCAAAATATTTTCTTTGTAGTGAACACACCACGAGACTGCAGCCCTACTTTGTCGCCCCATAATAGTGCGTCACCATTCACTAGATCCATCGATGCTGGGTCACTGTCAAGGTATGGAGGTTGTATTAATGAGTAAATAAATTAATGAAAATTCTTTATTGTTCACCATAAACTTAAATCTAGACAATTGATATGGATACATTTGCAATTTGCATTTACATTTGGAACAATGGATAGCCTTATCGCTTATCCCCCCAGGGGGTGCCGCCCTGGACTCCCCCCCCCGTCCAGGTAGCGGTACAAGGGGATGCGTCCCCGGGGCCCCGAGCGGCCACTGTCACATTCCCCCCTTCACTCCGTGACAGTGGTGTCCCACCTTTCCGCCTCCAAATCCTAATGCCTTCCCCTCCTTCCCAAACCTCCTCCCCAAACACCCATCCCTTCCGTTGCGACCGCCAGCGTCGAGATTTTCTCCACTGGCCGTCGAGGACGGCGGTGGTGATGTCCACCCCACCACCGCCCGCCTAACCGGCGACCTACCCTCCCCCGCTCCGTCCGCCGACGCTGCTGTGTGCGCGAGGCGGCGGGGAAAAGGGGAGGAAGGACAGGGGGGAGGGGTGTTGGCGCAGGAGCAATCCTTCGCAGCCTCCCCCTCCCCCCCTATGGTGAGGCCCCCCCCCCGCCGCTGACGCTGCTGAGTGCGTGAGGCGGCGGGGGGCCGGGGGGGGCGGGGTGGAAGGAGAGGGAGGGGTGATGGCGCAGGAGCAATCCTTCGCAGCCTCCCCCTCCCGGCGGCAGCGGGCGTCGAGGTCCATATAGACCTCCGCCCGTACTAATGCCGCGAGAGGGCGCGAGAGGTAGCCGCGCGTCCCTCTCAGGGCCGGGGAAACACCATTCCCCGGCCCGCACACAGGAGAGGCTGCCTCTGCTTATGAGGCGGCCAGCCGCTGCCGGGGTCACGGGTTAAGCTCGCGCACATACCGTGACCCCGGCGCTAGGCGGAAAGCAGGCTCCCATGGGGTTTTAGTGGGTATACCGGCGCCGGTCGTATTGAACCGGCGTCGGGGAGCCCCACACACTGGCCGCGCATAATCCCCCGCGCGGCTGACGGTGCGGTAACGCATTTCCCCATGTAAAAAAAAAGCCTTATCGCTTATAGTGTTCTCTTCCAAGCAACCCAGTATCTAAGGAGATTTTAAAGGATATTACAATAAACGTTTTTTGGTGGTGTACTAAACTAAACTAAAATATATATAAACTACTATATGTACATATATAATTAGGTATACGATGATATTATAAATCAGATATATATGTAATGCAACAATTTTATTTAATAGACCAATTTTACAGGAATGAGATTGATATAGCAAACTAAAAAGTTCTTTGAAATATCCCACATATTTAAAAGAACTTTTAGTACCTACAGTGAGAGTTAATCTTCATTTATTTATTCCGTTTTCTTTTATATTAAATATTTTTCAAATTTTGTAATACTTCACTATTTTATATCACGAATTAAATAAAATGTTTAAATTTTATCTCGATTGACTGAATATATTTTTCGTTCTGATTAATGGTCCTAAGTAGAATGTCGACAAATTGACGCTTATTGTTATATTATTAATATTGGCATTTCATTTCAAATGGTAAATTAAAAATTCTGAATGTAGATCTGTGGAACAATTATCAAGTCCTGGTGAATGTGAAGCGGCCCTTATTGGGGGACTACGAAGTCGAGCTGGAGGCAGTGCAACGAGCAAAGGGGCGAGAGGCCGTGGCTCTGCTTGGGGCTCCATATCAAGAGTATTTGCACGAAGCAGACACCGCACCAAATCAGGAAGTGCAGCGGTTAGCGGACACGAGAGCGGTAAATTGTATTTACACTAAGCAATGCTAATTCTAAGCATCGTTGAATTGGATCAGTGTTGTATTGCCTATTTACTACTATATTTTTTTATTACATTAAGAAATCATGCATGAGAATCTTGGTTCGCTAAGTACTTTAGTAATAGTTATCTTGAATTGAAATTATCTCATGGGTTTTGTTATTACATGAGACGTTCATCTCGAGTAATGATTAACATTTCCTATATAATTTTAAAGTAATTCTCGCGTAACGTTGATAACTTCTTCTCACAGAGCCAGTATACGCTGGTACTGGAAGCACAAACCGAGCGTGGTCACCGCTAGGCAGTGAAGCGGCTCTCCGCGAAGCCGCTTCGTTGCCACTGGCAAGGTGGCGCGCTCCTGCGATCATCGCCTGGCTCGAGTTAGCACTTGGCATGCCGCAGTACGCTGCCGCTGTTGCTGACAATGTCAAGAGTGGCAAGGTTCGTGTTTGATTTTACATATATGTATATGTTAATGTTTTAGAAATTAATAATTACAACTTATTGTCTTGATTGAATAAAGGCAAAACCATCAGACTTATATTTATTGATTGGCGAAAACCTTTTAAATCAAACAAAATTCTTTGACATTGAATTTATTGTTATTTTCACTATCGTTACGATAGCTATATACCTAATATTACAATACACATATATAGGTATACATCATATTTACAATGCAGGTAGTAACATTTTAACGGTTTTAAGCGCGGTAATTTATTCGATTTTAAATAAAATGGCGCTTAAAACCGTTAAATGTAGTTTTATTATGTATACAAGTCGCAAAAACTTAAGAAAATATTAACACAATAAAAGTAAAAAATCTCCAATAACATAAACTAATCGCTTTAAAATGTAATTGCTTACACTTCACTACTGTTGAGGGTACCCATATAAAATATTATCGAATATTTAAGTTGAACATATCATTTATTGCCAGGTGGAAGGGCATTTGCCCGACTGGATAGCTACCACTCCTGGTCTAAAATATGTCGCCATAACAACCTTGAGTTGTGTTCCTGCATTAGTGACCAGGTTCCATCCAGTCTCCCTTTACAGAGCAGCAGCGCATTTGTAGCACCTTTGGTGTTGCCAATGTCCATAGGCGATGAAAACCACTTTTCATCAAATGGGCCTTTTGCCTGTCTGCTGAACTCATGCAATAAAACAAAATTGGATTATACAATATTTTCAATGGTTCAATTCACCGCCAACTGACCCAACCCAAAAGACAGACATTAAAAGGATCAAAGAGCTATAATATGCATTATATAAGTAGCTATATACTCGTATACTATCCACAGCGTTATGATTTCGAGCTTGGAAAACATAAAATATTCAACCCGCAAATCTGATATAGACCGGTCGTAATTTAAAACAAACGACTTGGATTCCTTCATATCTAACAAATGGAACAAAAAAACCATTTTCATTACATACCCTTGTTTCCATTTATTATTTAGGATACTCATTTTATTAGATTTATATGGAAATTGGGACTCGATAAAACAATTCTATGGTATATTCATTGTGTATTCTTGATTGAAATATCTATATTTCCAAAGCTGTGATGAAAATCTTGCAAAACTTTTCTAAGAAATGATACACAGATGGTGTTTGCATCAAAGTTACATTAATTTATTGGCACGCATGTACATACTAATAATAACAAATTAAAAAAAGAAAACAAAATTTAATGTGAAGCATGTTTGTAAGGCAAGTGACGCAATATTAGCGTCAAATATTGTCTTCTGGTTGGTTCTAGATCCGTGCTTTGAATGGGCAGGTTCTGCTCGAGTTGTCGGACGCTGACCTCGAGGTTGGTTTGGGGATCGCTCAGCCAATGCACAGGAAGAAGTTGCGGCTGGCGATCGAAGAGCGAAGGCGGCCTGATCTTGTCAGGAACCCCAGCATAGGGCAGCTAACGCACGCATGGGTCGCCGCTGAATGGCTGCCTGACCTGGGATTGGCACAGGTACTAAAATATTCCTATTATTTCTGTCAATTAGTTCATCTACAATCATAAGTATAATTCATACATTTGTAAGTTACTTTGGTTCTTTAGTCCTTTTGCTCGGTATTGTGATTGAGCCATCTATTATTAATTTAGTTGTACATATTTGTACTTTTTGTAAAGGGTTTGAACACAGGACACTGATCTCGAAAGGTAAAATAATATTCATGGGAAACGGATTCGGACTTTACGCGAGCAAAGTAATGTGGAAGCTCCTAATAAAGTAATCATATTGGATAAAATTTTATTTCTATAAGAAACGATGCCTATCATTTTTACAACTTTTAGGATTTAAAAATAACGCAATATTATTTCTTCATGTGGAGGTTTTAAAACTTTTTCTTGAAATGAACAAATAATACGTGGTTCTATGTTTTAATTAAGAAGTCTAAGGCTACTGGTAGCTTTTTGTTGACGAAATATTAACAACTAGTGTACGTCTGTCAAACTCTTTTTGCTTTTAAACCTGGTTTACTGACTGTGGTGTTTTCGACTGAGTGATTTAAATTCACATTAGCCAATTTGATATTTGTTTTTCCCCTTACTAATTTTATTTATTACATGTCCAACAGCTTAACCATTAAGTTGAACTATATATTGTTACATACGAGCGGGGGTACGCACTTAGGATTGGAAGAAAACACCAGTTTATAATTTAACCATTCTTTGACTTACACAACCGCACGTAATACCTCTCTGCAGGTTTGCCCCTATACGCACGACTAACGATCCACAGTCCCGACGATAAGGTGTGTCCCTCACAAAACCCTCGCTGAGATTGCGTAGACCACCTACTGCTACTGCAGCGCTCACCTCCGATATTACCGCGTGTAGCTCGCTTTTGGTTCGTCTCTCGAACTACGCTACACTCCTCCTTCACTTAACTGTCCACTAAACTTGTCACTAAATTCACAACTTAACTCGCCACTGTCTTCTATTAACCTTCTCTTCCAACTCTTTAGTATCGCACTTGTCGCTTCACCGTCTTGATCTGTACTCAACTCTAAACTGCCCGGGCTTAAGCTGCTTATATGCACGGAAGAATCTTCTAGAACCCATAATTTCGTTATTCTTTTATTTACTATCTTCCCATTCTAAACATCTATCTATCTCCGTCTTTTCCTTCCAGAATCTTCTACCTTTTTCCAAAAGTCTTGAAACCGGTTTACGCTGCCGGAAAGTTCTACCCTCAGTCGCCACAATATAATATTAATTACGCCAGTAATAGGACACTTCACACTTTACAATATTTTGTCCAGATAAGACACTCTAAAGGATTTACTGTAAGCTCTATTGTAAAATCAATTTACAAACATTAACATACTATATCGTAAAGAAAAGACGTGTCAAGGAACTATATTCTATTTACAAGGCTTGCGTCTTATATTTACAGGATATTTCATATGTATCAACAAAGCTGTTCTTTTTTGCTTTTATAGTTAAGATATTTTACAAAGAGTTGCTGGATTATTTCGATCTCATTTACGTAACATATGTAGCATACTATGGAGATCAGATGCTGCCACTGAACTCAAGCAAGCTGCAGACATATGCAATAAACATTATATTTCAGCATGTTCGTAAGCACTAGTTTTAAGCATGTAAGCAGTTTGGAATAAGTTTCAAACAGCTTTTAAAGGCTGTAAAAATGAAAATAGTTATTAGTCGAAAATCTAATCGTACGCCATCAATCAACAGTATGCCGAGTCATTCTTAGCAAATCTTGTGGACGCTCGAATGCTGGATACGATCAGCAAGAAGGAACTGGAAAAGTATTTGGGGGTCACGAGGAAGTTTCACCAGGCATCTATTGTCCACGGCATTCATTTGCTGAGAATAATGAAGTATGACAGACAAGTAAGTTAAATGCAACAATTTTAAATACCTGTAGAATCACCAGAAAATTCGTAACCTCTAGCTCGAATCACCGATAACTCTCATATACCCTACTGATTTAAGTTATGGCGCTTGACTGCGGTCCGCGTCATAGTAATTACCCTTTTTTAATAAAAAAAGGTGAAAAAAAACATATAATAATAATCGGCAGACAAACATACATGGTGTATATCCCCAAATTAAGCAAATTACGCTTGCATTATGAGTACAACCGACTACTCTGGGACCGACCTCAGATACCCAGACCATAATAAATAATGCAAAATTCGATTACAATATTTACCATGCCATGAATCCAACCAGGATGTTTACTATTAAGATATATATTATTAAGAAGATAAGATATTATTTATTACTAGCTGTCCCGGCAGACGACGTCCTGCCCGGTAAAAAAAAAATTAGGGGTGGACTACCCCTAACATTTAGGGGGATAAAAAATGGATGTTGGCCGATTCTCATAGATACCGGATAAGCACAAAAAATTTCATGAGAATCGGTCAAGCCGTTTCGGAGGAGTATGGCAACGAAAACTGTGACACGAGAATTTTATATATTAGATATACCATGGAAGAGGATATTCTTTTTCCAACCTTATACTTTCAATACTTTGTTTGAATAATTTTGATATTATAACTAAGAATTACAAGATAGAACCAACACCATAAAAAAAGTTCTTGTTAAAATTAATTTACTTTATTTTTAAAACAAAAGTGTTATAAAATTGTTGCTAACATGAATACTCGTATATTCTTATTCGCTATATTTGCTTAATTCATATCAGCTAAACTAATTATCTAAAGATGTAACCAGTATATAAAATAAAAAAAGTTGATACGGGTAATGGCAAAGTATCGCAAATTTTCCGCTCTGTCTCTTTAACAAAATACGTAGGCTATAATGAGAAAATCCTTTTCATGTCTATTTCGATGAGGGGACTGAGATAAGGGGCTACAGCAAATGAGCGATTATCCACTGAGCTGCTAAGAAATGTTTCATTTCATTTATACATTAATCATGAATAGTCCATTTCTTAGTTGACTATCAGCTGATAACCTGTTACATTTAAATTATTACTATTGTTCACTTTCTTATCTCATCAATCTTTGTTATAATAATAGCTTTGTTCATATTGTAGGCTTTAGCCGTGAGACGGCATCAATGCGAAAATGTGGATGCCGATCCCTTAGTTTGGACCAACCAGAGGTTTATGAGATGGGCACATAATATTGACTTAGGCGAATTCGCGGATAATTTGAAAGGTACAGACAATGGACCAATTTTTCTTAAATAATTGTTTTTTTTTCAAGTGTGGTATACTATAAATGACTTGCAGATAGTGGAGTGCATGGCGGTCTAGTTGTACTAGAGCCATCATTCACTGGTGAAACAATGGCAACGGCTCTCGGTATACCGCCATCAAAAAGTATTATCAGGAGGCATTTGGTCGCAGAATTCGACGCACTCGTTATCCCTGCGAGGTGAGTAAATATAGATTATTTACTTTGCGTTCATCAAAATACAATATCTGCTTCAGTCTGTTCAAATTCACAGCTCGAATGTTTCGTTCAATAAAAGGATTGCAAATATTTTATTTCCCCTCCATTGCCAAAAATACGTTGGTGGCGAAAGGCACAATCCCACATAATAAGTATATATGATATATCAAAGCATTTATATTTATATAACCGCAATGTGCAAATGATGAATGGAGACATTTTGATTGAGAGCGAGTGAAATGGCACTGCATGCCCTCCCAGTCCTCACAGATTCACAGCCCCGTAGGTGAGCAAGCTGTAGTTTATTATAATATGAGGTGCAATCCTGCAGGTATACGATATTTTGCCAGGTGGAAGAACTGCAAGTGGAGGCTGCCCGAGCATCCATGTTGTCCACCAAACAAAGATAAACACGCAAAAATTAAAAAACTGTCCTTCAAAAAGTAAAAAAATCGCTTCAACGCCCAGTTCTTAATCCCTGTATCTATGTAAAATTTATTGTATCAAATATTTGTAAAGTTGCTATTTTTACACAAGATATTTTCATTTGCTAAGATACTTTTTGTACGTCGGTCAATCGTCGAAAATCGCTCGTTTGCGATCCTTTCGTGATGGAAAAGTTTACGAGCGGTGAAGACTGATAAGTTATAGTGGGATCCGTGGTTCGAAAGTAAAAGGAACTAGATGAGTTTGAGTGATGGAAAACATTCACGATATATTTTGTACCTTCGCCTTCGTCATTGTTAGATTAAATGTTGAACATTGTGACCCCCTAGGTTCCTGATCTGCGTAGGTTAGATTCGTCACGTTGATGTTTACTCCAGTTCAAGCAATTTGGTAAATTTAGTAAATGTATACAACTTAGTTGATATCGAAATAAAAGCATTAAATGCTTCTATTACTATTAGGGGGTGGATCATATTCCATTACATTGACTCCGTTTAAAATATTGAAAAGGAATTTGTTTCGATTTACGAGAAATAAGTAAGTTAAAATATTAAATATTTCGAAATTATTACAAATGAAAAATATCCTTAGGATTTAAATAACAGAACCATTCACAATATAGCTTTAGAACTATAACAATAATAGGTAGCATTAATTAATACTTTTAAGACACTTATGTTTTTGACTTGTATACATTCGTACTGTAAAGTTGACAACATTGTATATTAGGTTCACCTGTAATGATATCAATTGAAATATAAATGTGAATAAACTCTGAATTAAAAGATAAAGTTTATTGGACATCGAGTCAGTTTTATTTGTTAAACCATCATCACAAACCTTGGCGATCCTTGCGTCGAGACAGAACGGTAACGATCATTTTATCGATACGTCATGAATGCCTCTGTCATTATCATTAGAAAGCACCTTTCAATACAATATCTGTCCACATTTTCTCCTTCCAAGACATTGAATTTTGTTTATTCGGGATTATTTCAAACATATCGACAACTCATGCTTGTATCGTTTGTTTCTTTTAACATTTTAAATTGTGTTAATTCATGTTTTCACAAAGAAGAGTACTGCTTTTGTAAATATTAGATAACACAAGTTTACTTTGTATATTGACACTCAGTTCTCTTCTTTGATAAAGAAATACTTTACTAAATGTTTTCGCAAACAATAGTTTTCATTTTAATTCATTTTTCCACAGCATGATTCGTGTCATTTCCAGCAACGTGCATCATGCTTTTGATGTCTATGCAGAATTTAATTTAATTGTTAATCCACTTTGTTACTGTCTCTCCGTAGCTTACAATGAAATGAGAATTTTGCATATTCAAATGTAAAAAAAATTTAAAACAACTCAAAGCTCCGAAGAACGTTAATTAAATACACAATTTGCATGTGGGCTTTTTGTGTTTAGTAATTTTTAAAAAAGGTGCAAATTTGAGAATTTTAAACTTGAAATCGGACTTCTTAATAATACTCGTATCAAATTCGCTCTGCCTGGCTTTATGTCTAATCTCAAATTTGTACTCTAACTTCCAGTACTGAAATCAAAAACTAATTTATTTTCAGGAATATGTTTGGGCATCAAATCAGAATGTTGGGTAGACCGTTTTCAAGGTCAGTTGCCACTGGATTGCCTGGTATCGATCTCAGTGGAGATTCTAGAAGGCATAGTTTAAGAGTAAGTTATATTATATAGTTATAAGTATTCACTTTACATATCTTCCTTTTCGATTAATGATATTGAAATTTATATAGGACATCTTATGAGCATTAGTTATTTGTCAGTTATTAGCAGTTACATTATTGTTCTCATACATAATTGTATCACCTCAATGTTGGAATAGTAAATAAACGAGTTTCCAATGTCTAAAAATTCTTCATAGATAATTTATTATGACTCATTTACCTATGTATGGAGCATTTCTGTATTGTGGGTTGTTAAGAAGTAGTAAGAATCCTGAAACACCTATAATGAAGATTAATGTCGACGCATACAACTACATCGCCTCGAATTTTGAACCTGAAATTTTACTCTAACAGGGCTCAATAACCCGTGCATTAGGGGTATTAAAACCTAAGCACGAACGCACTTCACCGTCAAGTTCGAGCGAGAGTTCCAGCGTATTAAGTTTGAGTACACAGCCATCTTACTCATATTCTCCACCTATCGCCGTAAGGACTTTATCTCAGCTCAGTATGACGTATGCACCACCGCCTACGCTACAAGAATACGAGCCAATTTACACGCCTCTGAGTCTGTATTCACAATCGAGTGTTTCCACGAGGGACAGTTCACAAAGGTTGAACGATATTAAGGAAACATCTAGCATCACTCACAGGTAATTAATAAATTACTTTCTTGTTTGTATAATAAATGTACTTATTTGATATATATTATTAAATGTAGTAAGACGAAAAGAAAGAAACGAAATTATTAATCCGCAGTTTATGAGCATAATATTTGTTTTGTATTGGGTGGCAGCAAAATTAATTGTATTAGCTTAAAAGCGATCGTCCTCATTATTTAGAGCACAAACGTTATGAATGTTAAATCTGACTTTGCAAGAAATAATAAGAAAATCATTCAATGACTTGTGGAGAACTTAGCTTGAATATACATTTATTTATGTATGTATGTGCAAATGTTATATTTACTTAATCATTCCTAGCACGTTTGTTATAGAGAGTATATTTCAGAGGTGGTTTATTATGTACATATTTGTGATGACAGTGGTGGGTAACTTAAAAGTTGCACATTAAGATTAACGAGCTGTAACCCACTAATTTCGACAAGTATTGTGGTTATATCGTCCGTTACATTGAAATAGAGCCGTTCAAACTGAGGAGTGAAACGCTTGTGTAATAGTGTAATATTAAAACCTGGAATGTCGCGGTCAGTGACACAACCGTTTGTGTCGTGATCTTTTTAGCTACCCTCATGTGGCATGCCCACTGTTGGGCAATAGTATAATCCCAAATTTTGTTTGGCACTGGTTTCGTTTCCTGTGAAATATAATGAAGAGTTTTGTTTTATAAAAAGTATTTTTATTGCTTACCTCATTTAACAAATAAAAGTCCGCGGCATTCAAGGGGAAAATGGATTTTAGAGTGACAATAATGTGTAGTAAATGTTAAATAATAATTTATGTATTCGTAAAGGTATGGACAGAGGGCCGACCAAGCTCATAGAGTGAGCTCTCCGCTCCCAGCGAAATCGGTGGACGATACGGCCATAAAGCAAAAACGTCATCGTCGCGTAAAAGCATCGGGGACATCAACGCTTGCAGTAAAACTTCAGTATAATTAACATTTTATTCTAGTCAATTCAATGTGAACCAAGTAAAGAATGTATGAATAGTACTAAAGACCAAGTGAGTTTTGAATACTTATAAATGTAATATTTAAATATAGTTATGAATATCAGTCAATCAAAATATAGTAATAAATGTTCGTACGAATACTATGATTATCAGATAGACACAAAACAACACTAAAAATCTGAATGAAATATATTACACAAATTCCTGGTGTAACTGTATTATTATTTCTTTTTTATAACTTCTCCCTGTACTAACGTGTGTTACAGCTTACCCGACTTATAGTAAAATGGCAAAAAATGGAAATATAATCACCATGTTGAAATTTCATATAAATTAATGGCTGCCAGCTCTAAAAATGTTTATTTTAGCTTCATTTGTTAACGATGTTATTTTTAACGTTATACATGAGATATATTTGGCCACGATTACTAACCATTAAATTACCCACAATGGAGCCCAATTATTATAATATATATAATTATCTTAGATTTATGTGAGATATTCAAATATATTTGAAGATTATTCATAGGCTGGCAACACCGGAGCTAACGCAGCAACGCTCTTCATTTCACATATAAATAACCCTCAGGGGTTTTTTGTTTAATTGCAGGAGTTCAGCAGACAGACAGATGGCCCACTTGATCTTGAGAGACTTGATTGATTGAGAGGTGTTATAAACATACGAATTTAGGAGAAACACGATACCTTGAAAACATATTACTTGCAGGCACATAGGCACGTAGGCGTAAGGCACGTGCTCGTGTATCTATCTGGCATCAAGACTTAACAAGGTGGAGAAACAATTTCCCCAAAAATAACCATATATTTTTAGATAATAAGAATGTTTGTAATGTTATCATTTAGTAAATCATTCACGGTTGTGACACCAAATAGTCTTTTATATGCTAAAATAAACGTTTTATTCTTCATAGCATATTCTTCCCTAGTATACTTGTAATGACCAAAACTGTTTATAATAAATCTATCGTAAATAGTCAAATGAACAGCCACTTTTTATCATCTTACAAAATGTAATGGCATATCCGACCTTGTATGAGTGTAGCAAAGCACAAAAAAACCTGAGAGCTTAATACTTATGAATTTCATACATCTAACAAGTCTCATAGCTTATTTTAAATATTAATTAAAGTAAATTTTAACAAGATTTTCGAAAGTAAGATGACGGTAAAATGTTTTAACGCGCTCTTTTATATGTACACTCTATTGTAAATGTATCATACACCCATTCTTCAAATTAGATGATGTAAACACAAATAACAGGTGAACACTGAGTGTGTACCATTACACATATCATTACATTATCTGTTATTTTAATATGAAAACAAAACTCTGTATTATTTTGATAGCCACCTTTAAAAATCACATATCAATTTGTGGAACAAACAGACTGATGTGGTTTTTAACACAAAATTTAATAATGTATAATCTCTACAGCATTTAATTGTAAGAACTATGATATCTGTATTCCATAAAAATAGATAATAATAAGTAATATACTAAAAATTTACTGGTTATATTTTGTCCTTTATATGTGATATTTTATAAAATACTCAGGATGACAATTATACCTGTACTTACATATTTTTGTTATATATCAATACAACTTCTTGTCGCCTCGCTCAGTGAAAATTTTACATGAAATAAATAGTTTGTGAAATATACGAGTTGTGAGTATTACCTACCCGTTTATAACAGAAACAATTTTGTAATTCTTCAAAATTTACACAACGTTAAATGTATGCAACAATTCCATTTAAAAATAGTTTCAGAACTATTATTTAAAACTCAGTATAATATGATAAATTCAATGTTACCAGGCAATGCCATGCAATATTACCTTCATGCTTGTAACTTGGGATAAAAATTATATTAAGCTGAAAAGTTATAATAATCATTATATCGATGTTGCAACAAAAAGAAATTAGAATATGTGTCTTATTATTTCCAAATATTAAAATATTTATTTTGTAGTCCTTAAAACCTGTCACTCGCGCAACGACAAATGGTAGCGATTTATCTGTGCAGATCTTTTAGAACTGTAAAGCCCATATATATACATATGTTCAACGATTTTGCATACACACAATAGAAACAACATTAGTTATGTCGCAGGTATTAAAGAAATAAAACCATTCCTTAGATAAGTGAATATAAAATCACGCGTAATAATGAAGATATCTTAGTAGCAATTAATGCATTATTCCGATGTATAAAATTATTACTAATCCCAAAATATAAGCAAGCTTAAGTGTCAATTTATTGAACAATTACTAATATCCTGTGGGAATTTCTTAGTTTTTGGATAAGAAATATCGTGAGTCCGCAGATACTGGAATACTAGTCAAATCAATTTAAAAATCTATGATCATTTTTACCCGCGCCTTTTTAAATATAATTTGTGTACAAAATATTTTAATTTTTTTGTTATTTTATTTTTACTAATATGTATTTATGTTTGTGATATTTACTTACTAAATTATTTTGTTAAACTTGTTTTATGTGTAATAAATGTGTAAAACATTCCTTTTGGTTTTATTGTTGTATGTAGTTAAGAACCCATACAACCATACCTTTGTAAAAAAAATTACTGAAAACATTTTTATTGTCTATCATTATTAAAGACATAATGAATATAATACAATATACTTTACCATACAAAAATGCTACATAAAATACAGAACAAACACAGTTACATTCGGCGATCTTATCGCTTAATTTAAAAAGTTTAGTTGCTAAACCAGCACTCCTCAATATTTTTCCTATTCTTTTTGTGATATTGCCTAATCAAATAAAATAGATACAATCATACAATTTCATCATTGTTTTGTTGTTGTTATTGTTGTTGGCATGAATAAAAAGTTTTTTGGATATCCGACTTGTAAGTTCCAATTTTAATCATTTAGCAAACTACATAGGCAAACCAGACATGTTACCGCATGCCAGTTATCTTCCACGTTTATCAACAAATATAAAACTAAAATCTATCACGGAACGATTACAAACGTACACTCACAGAACTGCAAATGCATGTACATTAGCACTCAATACATTTATTTATATATATATATATATATATATAATATTATATTATATATATATAAAAAAAAAAAAAAAAAAAAAAAATATATATATATATATATTCAAAAGCTAATAAGGTATCTTTGAGACAACTGGTTGGAACGAGGTTTCGAAGACCATCCATAGCCATTGAAGGCCATCGGAGACCATACAAAACCATCGTAGAAACTTTATAGTAATAAGGGCAATTATAACACCTTCTATTTTCAAAACATCGTATTAATAACAGGATATTATTTTAGATCTCATTTCAATTGCATTAAATTTCAAAATTGTTTTATAATATACAGTTTTCAGCATTTTTCTGTCGCTAACACTTCCTTTGTCTAGCCCCCATACGTCGGGTAACGTGCAATAAGGAACTTCGTGCGTATATTTTAATATATCTCCCAAGTTGCCTAGAGAGAGAGAAAGAGAGAGAGCGATAACACTTTATTGCACACCAAAATATACAATACAAAACAGACCATATTTACAATATTATTAGGCATTACAATAAATAGGCTGCCTTATCGCTCAAAGCAACCTCTTCCAGGCAACTTAAATCAAAGAAATTTAAATCTGGCCCTGAAGGTGGTGTAGGAAAAAGGCAATAGATCCATAAATACTCAACCAATTTAAGAAATAAATATACAAATACATACATATATACATAGTTATATATATTTCAAAATACATAAGCTATTATAATAAATGTATTAGCATGCATATAGCATACCGTGTTAATCAGACAGCCAGCTATTTGTGGAAAAATAGTGTGTTACGAGTAAATTTCTAAATGTTTGTAAGAATTTTGCCTCTCTGACAGTAAGAGGCATCATGCGAGTATTTCAAAGTTTGACAACTTGCACTGTAAAAGAATTATCCAAAGAGTACATTGAATATATGAATTATCATAACAGGATGAAGTGTGTGCAAGCACATAAGTTTTCGATAAGTAACAGAGCGCAAATTGTGGGCAGTGGATAGGCGAAGAAATTTAAAACGTTCCTATCAACTATTAATATGTTATGTTATAAACGAGAGTGAGAATATAAGTATTCCTAGTTCAGGCCTTATTAGACTGGTAAACAAGTGCCTTTTGGACCAACTTTTTTCAGCAGTCTTCGAAAATTATAAATGAGGTGTCATTCGATTCGGAATGGCATCTAGATGATTTTTGAAATAAATGAAGTTCCGCTTGCAAAAATTGGAAAGTTATTAACAATTAACTTAAAAAAGGGGGGTTTAGTTTTTTGCAAATATCTCAAAAAGTAATAAAGATTTTTCAAATTTGAAAAAGGTTCGAAAAGAAAAGGAAATTTCCTAAAAAAAATCTTGACTCCCGAAACTTTAAGATCAATATTTATAATTTTCCCAGAGGGATGAAAATACGGCCGAAAACGGATACTCCGGCTTACGCAAGCCACACCCACATCGGCCCTTTAATGAATAAATATTATTTAAACATACTAAAAAAAAATTTATAACAATTTTTCATTTAGTTATTCAATAGTTAATTAATAAAAAAAAATTGTTTGAACATGAACATTGCAAGTGTGATAATTGTTAAACTATAAATTTAAGATTTTTTTCCTTTCTTGGAGAAATTCTTGAAAGGCTTTAGAATAGAACCCCGTTGGAAAAATTAGAAAATGTTTATTTTTCATTTTTTTATTAATAATTTTCATTTTGAATATTTGCAAAAAACTAAACGTTTTTTAAAGTTAATTGTTAATAACTTTTACAATTTTTGAAAGCGGAACTTCATTTTTTTTAAATCATCTAGATGCCATTCTGAATCGAATGACACCTCATTTATAATTTTCGGAGACTGCTGAAAAAAGTTTGTCCAAAAGGCACTTGTTTACCAGTCTATATTATCGTAAGATTGGGAAGACAATGTAATAATATACAGACATGCAGATACGATGACGTCGTAAGGTGATATATTATTAAAATCTTGAAAGTTAAGGTTTATTTTTCAATGAACACAATATTGTTTATGCGTCCTTTTTGCTAAGATATAAAGCCAAGGAGCTATTTATATAATAAGAAAAGCCTTCGACTAAAAAGGGCGTTTTATAAAAGAAACCGCCGAAGTTTCACGAGAATACCAATACTGGAAGCACAGGATTTTGTTTGAGGCTCTTTAAACGTAAATATTTTAGTTGTTCTAATGCTTTTTGTTGTGGTTCGTTGAAATATTCAGAATTTGTTTTATTCGAACTATTTTGTTGCTTCCCGAACATACTTTAGTAAAACTAAATACAATTCCAATGATGTAAGTAAATGACAAAACTTGATAAGTGGAACACTTGAAAACGGCTAACCCGTTTTAACTATTTTTTCACCGATCGTAACAGTTTGGACGTGTGTTTTTTGGGTATAAAAGATCTGGAAAAGCTTCCTGAAATTGTAAATGGCAAAAATTAAGGTGCTTTTGTGTAAGGTTTTCAAAAAAATCAACACCACAACTATAGAACTCACTATTCGAACGATGGATATTCAAAATTATTTTAGGATGCCGCATACATTTCATTTCAGATTTTTATTCTTATTTTTTCCATATACATACTTATACACAACACAAAAATTAATTAATTACCTAGGGCCTAGGCTATCTTAAACCGTCATTATATTAATATTAGCATGGATACATTTTCTCTTGTTGTAAAAAGTTTGCTGAAAGGTATTATTACAAATGAAATAAAGTTGAGTATGCAATTATTTACAGGTATAGTTTGCTTCCAACATTCAAGAGTTTCGCAGCTGCTGCAAAAACGACTTCATTACCCGGAATCAACACAGCGCATGAAAAACATTATAAAGTTGAAACTTATGGCACAAATGCTCTCGTAATCGTATTATGTTTACTCCGATACTTTTTTATTAGAAAACAACATTTCAATAAATCAATGTCCATTTTACTTACTTTACAAGTCAGTTTATTAACATGTTTTTTTATTACATGAGTTCAGACAGGCAGACAGCCTACCTGACGAAAGTGTTTACCAACGCCTACGGACATTTGTAACACCAAAGGTGCTACTAATGCGCTGCCGCTCTCTAAAGGGATACTGGAACCCGGCGATTAATGCCGGAACACAATTCAAGGTTGTTAGGGCAGCATGCTCTAGACCAGGGGGCGTAGCCATATCCAGATGGGCAAGTACCCTACCACGCGGCTGTGGGTTGTTTTGTCGCCTATAAGCCGCCCGGCAGCCGGATATTGATGTACAATTGTACCGGTAGGAGTCAGGATTTTTTTGTAACACCATAATTGGTAAATTATCATTATTAGTTATTATAACGAAAGATAAATATAATTTTAAAAAAATTAAAAAAAATCATTGCAAGAAATTGCATTTTTTAGGAGGTAACTTAGTAATAACTACTAAGTTACCTCCAGAATTCCCTTAAAATGCTTGTCGGTGCTATAAGTGGACCAAAACGCCGTTTATTATTAGTCAATATCAATAATCGGGAAATATGACCAATGTAGGTCATATTCCTATAAAACTTATGTTCCATGCAAGGGTATATTAATTAATATGTCGGCGTCATTGCCGGTAAACTGGACTAACCTAGAATAAATATATAATTAACTACGTATATACACAGAAGGGATAGGTTCAAACTGAGACAGTCAAAGTAGGTAGATCGCGCCCCGAGTTTTCATAATGAAGCAGTCTAAAAGGTGTCCGATTTTGGAATAGGTAGCCAACCGCGCCACAGTGCATTACGAAAACTTGGTATTAAATAATCGAATAGTACGGATAAATGCATTACATTACTATTAAGCACATAGAAGCAAACTACGTTTAAAAGTACGACAACGATGACGTACACAAGTTAAAAAAAAATGCTTCACTAAATTTGAAGCTTTTGTTCACATTGGTTCTGTATATACTTATATTCGTACGTTTGAGAGATATAAAATACAAACTAGAATTAAATTATAAATTACAATTAAATAACCATAGTACAATTCAGAGGGTGAATGGCTTCATCTGAAAAAATTCCATTCAAGTCATAATACATTTTAGCAGTTTTCCTAGGGACTTTATCTTTTTTTTATCAATAATAACCGTACCGAGAGTACCGTGCCTTACTTTGTCTTCACAAAGTACTTTCTTACAAGTTCAGACGAGATTTCTACAACACAAGTCGCAGTTTGGGTACTCGAAATTTGCAACTTTAATTAAATACGAGTAAGTTTTAATTTTCAGAATACACTTTATCTGTTGTTTAATTTTAATACGCAATTACGTTTTGCAATTGGATCATTAACTTTGTTATAAGGAATAAAACAATCAGAACCAAAAAATTACCAATATCCGTCGGCCCTTTGCACTTTGCCCTTAATGCAGAGTCTATATTATTAATAATTAGGTATATTATTTTATTCAAACATAATACTAATAGTATCTCATTTCATTTGAGTGGTAAACGATTACAACAAAATTATTTTTTCACAAAAATGCAAACTGCTTAGCGTTTACAATTATTTGTTGATTTGATCTTTGTGTTAAGTCACACAACCGATTCCTGGTGGCTCAATCACTAAAGCATAAAGACACCCAGCTCCAATTTGGGTAAATAGCACATAATATTACTTAAGCACTTTGTCTGTTATATTGTGGATGTAATTATACAGCTTCTTATCAAATGGGCGTAAACGCAAAAATAATATTTTTTGTTTTTTACTAAAACTATGCATGTTACAATTTAAAGCGGTATACGAGTGTACCGATAAAGAAGTATATTCCAAATTTCAGCCTTATCAATCAACTAGTTTTGTTTCATTCTTAATCTTGACGCTTGTGTAAAAGTGTACTGTACCTACTGTACTTTTGTCTGTACGCCATTTCTTATGAAGCCCTATATATTTATATATCTGTCCTGTCTAATCCCTTTATCCCCCCCAATTCGTCCCTCCTATCCTATTACCTGTATCTGACTTAAAGGATGGTAACTAAAGGTTGTAAACGTCTCTAGACGACGGTAACGAGATCCAATTAGGTAGATCGTCTGTCTGTTTGCCAGCTTTACAATAAAAACAATTCCGTGTGGCATCCGTCAATCCACCCAATCTATTCTAATGAAATATGCAGTTGCTTGGTACTGAGATAGAATGAGACTAAGGCTGGTTAAAATAAAATAATCACTGTTTAGCCATATATTTTTAGCGATTATTTTATGTAAACCATTGGTTAAATGTCGGTGCACACCAGCCTAAGGCATATGTGGACATTTATACTAACAACGTACACAACCGAACAAAGAATTTGATTTAATTAATAATTATTTCTTGATTATTTTATTATTATATTAAATTAAATTAATTGATATTAAATTCTGACGTCATCCGCGGAGCTCTTATCAGCCATCCTAGAGCGAAAAGGCATGGCGCGCCACGATGGCAAGAGGCCATATAGAATGACACTTATTTCTTATAAGATGGACCGGCCGCTTGTGTGGGGCGCGACATGCATTGACACTCTGGCGCCAAAGCTGCTTCAAATGCTGAAGATCTCAATATACCACCCGTAAGTAGAAGGGTGATTCGTATTTCACGCAACGAATCAGCATTACCATACAGCATGGCAATGCAGCCAGCATTTGGCCGCTTCCTCTGGCAGCGATGTCATATGTCGTGCGCAGAAGATTTTCCGATGATCGCCGCTCCCGCTTTCTACCTTCCTACCTAGACGACCGCGGGTCGCAGGCGGGAGGTGTTGTCATCGACAAACATTCTACGCACGACTTATACTTGATATTAATTTATTTATAATTTAGTTTATTATTTTTCATTGTAATAACTGAGTAGATAACTAATTATAAAAGGTGGTGAATAAAGAATTTACGCTCAAATGTGTTCGCGTTGTTATACCACTTGATTAAAAGTATATCTATATTCGTTCTAGATACAGGGAGCGTGTATAAATTGAGTACGGGGGTCTTATCGAGTCGCATCACGCGCCAGCACGCGGCCGCAGCGTTATCATCACCAGACAATATTGTGGTGATATTACGGTTGAACTCACGCTGCTATATTACCGTCATATTGACTAAATTGTTCTTGGGCAATCACGTAAGATTTGCTATCTAATTGCGTTGGATTTTTTTAGCAACAAATATGTTAGGTGCTATATGTGATTATTAAACATTTACTTGATTACAATTATCATGACGAATTTCATATAAACAATAAATACTGAAAAAATACAATATGAAAATCACTGTGTCACATATAACATAAATGCTTCTAAAATTACTTAACCGTAATTAATAATTATTGTAGTAAGCCTTTTTCATTGTAAAAAAGTTATTGCATGCTATAGAAATGGTTTATATTTCGCAAAGTGGAAAAAATCCTGTAACATAGTAGGGAAGACTAGGTGTGGTTGACCAAATTTCGAATAAAACGCTTGTATTTTTATTGTTTTCATGTTCATATATCACCCTAATAAATAGTCTATCTGATAAATACACTTTAAGCTTTGGAATAAAACAGTAAGTATTTTGAAATCACTACCACAACTGTTTACCAATTGCATTTTGTAAAAGAAGAAAATCCAGTTAACCTGCCCCCATTTTCGGGATTGGTTGAATTTTCAAAAAGAGTAAGTTGACCTATTAAGTAATTAGTAATAAAATCTAGTATAAACGGAATAAAAAGTGCAAGCGTTACGAAAATATTCATCTTACTAAAGCTATGCTTCCCATTTTTATTTATTATATTACAGATTTGATTACAGCAAAATATTAAATCATTTACTTATTAACTCATCGTTAATAGAGCTTGCGTTATATTGTGTATGTGTGTGCAGTTCACACACAATACAAGTGAAGCTTAGAAAATATACTCACAGATAATTAATTCTTCTCTACTTTTATTATTGTAAATATAATTCTTCTCGCCTACATCCGTCAACATATTATAATTCAAAATAAACTTCATATACATCACTTTCTAATTTTCACTGTTTTAGTAAAAAAATATTATTATAAGTTTTTTTTCGGTCCAAATTAGCTTTATGTTTAAGTAATCATCGGTCTTATTTACTCTCTAATCTATGCTGCATAATGTAAAACTCGTATCTCATTCTCTCGCAGGCTTAGTCTAATAGATTTATGTGTTTATCCATTTTTAATGTCTCTTTTTCGTTTCATCGAGTTTCAAATCACACGTCACTTCAGACGTACTAGTTATTGACTTACATGTTTCTGTGATCTATCTTTCCTTGCTATTTTCTTTTAATAAAGAATCGCTTTACAGTACACCTTGTTATACTGTTTGATGAAGTAAGTGGCCTGGAGCAATGTACGCGTTCAACAAAGTTCCAGCAATAAGGTGTCGTTAGCGTCAGCGCTTCGAACCGTACACCGCGAACTCTTGCAACTACGCCGCCCAGTTAGCGAACTATTCTTTTCAATTTCGCAAAAGGACTGCCAGGTATTTTACTTTTCAAAATTGAATTTACTAAAACTTTGTAGGTGCTTTGAATATTCTCTACATTACTCTCTAAAGGTACCCCATTCATTATAATAATAATAAATAAATAAAATAAAAAAGTAAGTTAAGAAAACCCCAATTTTGAAACATTCTTCATTGGTGCTCCGCTCCTATTGGTCTTAGCCTAATGATATAAGGCCTATAGCCTTCCTCGATAAATGGGCTATCTAACACTGAAATATGTTTTCAAATCAGACCAATAGTTCCTGAGATTAGCGCGTTCAATCAAACAAACAAATAAACTCTTCAGCATTATATATTAGTATAAAATAAGATATGTAACCTTTAATGTACAACAAAGAACGGTTCTATCACATCGTAAATCGATAACCGTCTTAGAACGACTAAATAAATGGTAAATAATATTCCAAGCACCTCTCGCTAAGAGGGAAAATAACAAATTAAATTTACAAGACTTCTTGAGTCACGAAATGAATAGCTTAACGTATCTCTAGTAATCCACATAAACCAAATCCGACATTTATTGTTGGTGGATATTGGCGGAAAAAAGGGCAAATAATATTTTCTACAGTCACGTAACTATCGTTGAACGCGTCATTAAGTTTCAATATTGCTGAAAAGGCTACCCGGCTGCCGCACTCGACTGTCGAGACTTAGAATTCACGCATTTTATACCGTCAGCGAAAATTCAGTAGAAACTGGAGTAAGATGACGCTTCGGAAATATGCAAAAATATTCCTTCAAGTGAAAGAACACGCAATTTAGTAGCAAGGCATAAAATTAAACACTTTCAGATTTCCCTTATAAAATGTAACTATTGAGTCTAGAACGAAATTTAGCAAGAAGGTATTCCAGTAATTTAAATAAAAATAACTGTAAAATATATAGACAAATGACAAGTGAATGAACGAATATTGTAATAATGGTTACAGAATCCTAGAAATGGCTTATATGTCCGTAAGCCAACACTAAATATGAGTGGTGAGAACATGTACTTACTTTACAACGTTGAACGGGGAAAGAATACAAATCCTGTGGCCGGGCGCCCAGTTGAAAGCGGCGACGAAACAACCCACAGCCAGGTGATAGAGCCTGGCTGTGGATTGGCAGGGCTATTAGTAATAGAGTACACCGCCATTGTTGTGACGGTATACTCCAAATTAGAATGAGTTGTGTATGTAGAATGCATTAGTGACCGAGTTCCACTCTCCCTTTAGACAACAGTTTTATTATTTTTTATTGCAGGAGTTCAGCAGACAGGTAGACGGCCCACTTGATGGAAAGCGGTTACCATCGCCTATGGACACCTGCAACTCTAAAGGTGCTACAAATGCGCTGCTGTTCTCTTAAAGGAGAATGGAACCTGGTCACCAATGCCGGAACACAACACAAGGTTGTTATGGCGGCATACTCTAGACCAAGGATGGTCGCCATCCAGTCGGGAAAATGCCCTACCACCTGGCTGTGGGTTGTTTTGTCGCCTCTTACGACAGGCCGCCCGGCCGCAGGAAATTGTATTCTTTCTCCGTTCCTGCACGGAGGAATGCAGTATGCACATTGGTAACACTTCGAGGTTATAAATATCCATAGGCGATGGTAACCGTTTTTCATCAGGTGGACAGTGCCGGTCTGTGGAACTCATGCAATAAAAAAATTAATATTAAACCGACTAGCAAATATCAACAGTAGAAGAAATTATATAAAAATCATTTTTATCGTTGATTTTGTATAAAAGGAATCGTATCTATTTGTTTTTCGATGTTGAACGAAACGAGTGCAAATAAATGTAAATTGACTGCAAATCCGATAAGAGTCAAATGGTTTTCGTGCGTGACATCTTCTTATATTCCCGGTGAAAATAAGTCTGTTAACTTAGAAAATTTGAGCTTTAGAAAAATGTTATTAATTTTTTAAGATGAGTGAATTGGTCGCATTCAACCTTTCTTTTTCATAATCCCCACTTCCACGACAATAAGCAGAAAAGTGGCGAGTGAAGTGAGCAGCGCGGATATGTAATCCCAATATATTATGGTTTTTTTTATTAGACGTCTTCATTATGTTGAATAGTGCTCGCGCTGCCCATTCCTCTCGTCACTTTACTGCTCTTTACCGTAGAAGTGAGCATAATATAAACGAAGGATAATGAACAGTACAGTATAGAACGATAATACAAACGATTTAAAACTATATTTTTTAAGTTACCATCTTTCAGAGAAAAAAAAACGATTCGGTGGGCATTAAAAGTTGTTAAGTTTCTCGAAATCTATTATTTGTATGTTCTCTGTCTGTTATGCCAAATTTAGTAGGCCTTAATTACGTTCGCCCTAGTGATTGGAAGTTTGGAAGTACAACAAATTGAAATTATTATTCAATGTAAAGTTCGTATGAATAACATACATATAGCTCAACATTCAATAAATAAGTATATATTTCCTTATCGCTGGAGAATTTTACAAGGCAATTGCATAAATTTCACACTATTCGATTTTTGGCCCCGTGTTTGCATAAAGCATTTTACCCTTACAAAAAGCATTTCTACGTACCAAATTAATTAATCAAATATTTAGACATATTTTATATCAGAAAGTAATTTGGAAGATTACCGATAAAAAAAATCTCTGTGTATTTATGTTTTATATGATATTTTACCACCTACTGCGACATTGGTCAAATTAATGCAAATTGCGTTGGAGCCATAACCCTTCCAATAAAGACGCGCATTTCGAGTACGACTTATTAAGCTTATAATTACGGTCTACATATTAAAAAAAATACTTTTTTAACTTCATTTCCATTGATTAGATTATTTTTTTTACAATCACTCCCGTTCTATACTCCATTACGTAGCCACTGCTTTTCTTTTATTGAAAATAAAATAAAATAACACAATTAAATTATTAAATATAAAAATCGAAATAGATTCGCGTTGAGGTATTTTATTTACTGAATGTTATTTATATAGTTCATAAATTAATAGTTTCAGCTTAGCATGACACACCGGTAAAAGTTACCTTATGGTTGCAAGGACGTGCATCGCAGCGTGTGTACTCTGCCGATAAGCCGGATGTTCAACGGTCGGCGTGACTCGGCGTTGCCTGGATACTCATACTATAATAGGCACTACGTGGACCCATTATGTTCAGAATTCTGAAACCACATAAAATAAGAAAATATGAAGAAATTTAATACTTTTTGAAGTATATATTATTCAATTAGATCCTATAAAAGTATTTTGAATGCGCTGAGTTGATTTCTTATTTGTTACTTCATTTGATTGGACTAATTTATTAAATATAAACTACACCCTATTGGCCTTTTACCTACAGTTTATTACTGTTGTATGGAGCTTTTAAAATGTTGTTTAGTTAGTTATATGAACATGTTGTAAACTCCTTTAGTTTTAGTGTAATGTGTGAAACACTTCTTTATTTATTTGTTTTATCAAAACACTAAAATTATGCAAGTAATATTTTATTGTGTGCAAGAAAAAAAATTGTGGCTCTTTAAAAACTTTGCTCCGGTGGTACGGGCATGTGGAAAAAATGTATGATGAATGAATGACTAACAGATATACAATGCAAAAGTGGATGGATGCAGAAGTCGCGGAAGGCCACGACACACCTTCCGTGATCAAATTGATCATGTATTAGCAGAAGGTGATGTCAGGAGCCTTAAGAACAGACGAGCGTGCATGACAAGAGCTATGAATGTCAAAGGAGCAAGTGAGGTGTGTAAGAATGGGCCTGTGTGGGGCGCTCTGTTGTTCGTGCCTACCCCGCAAGGGACCTGGCGTGAAGTTATGTATATATGTAAAAACTTTGAAACTTCGTAACTTGTAATTTTTGACTCTTCCGACTGAAAAGGTTGCCGACCAGGGTATAAGGTATATAATTAACCGCAGTTGGAAAATGTTACCGACAATCGAATAATACTTCTCATTAGAGTTGACTTTGTGCCTTGTAGACATACATATAATGTCGCCCTACGTAGAAACAAACCTAGCCACATTTGCATGGCAATTAGAACACGAACCGAGGTCGCATTACCATTTCAATTGTGGGGAACGAGAGAACGCTGCATTCAACTGAGTAACACCTCTCGGCTGAATGAAATCTTGCTTGGTTGAATCTTTCTTTTTAAACCACTGGGTAAAGGGGTTTCTATGGCAGCGCAAATTAGCTTGCTTGAGTTGACTCGAGCAGACGTTAAACTTTAAAATATCTGTAAAAAATGTTTTTTATTTTTGAATTTCCTTTTTGTACTAGCACTGGAAATCAAACCTAATTTACATATTCACGTAGTCACAGTTATGCATAAGATCTGACTATTTTATATAAATAACTACGATTCCTAGCAGGGCAAAATTCATAAATGGACTTTACTTTGGTCTGTGTGCTGAGATCGTCTGTATATTTTTTCCTTATAAGTAACACAAACAAACTAAACTTAGATTTGTACAATACGTATGTTTGTTAGCCGATATATAAAGTAACTAATAATAATTAATCGACTTCACAGACGTACTGTATCATATTCTGGTAAGACTTAGTATAAAGTTAATATTAACTTAGTACCGACTAAAACTTCTTAACAGATCTTGTTCACTTTTTAATGAAGGTATTTTTGAAACAATCGCAATTTTTTCATTATTTTCTACCATATACTTAAATTAGGGAGAGGTTAATTTTTCGACATTGGAAGCTAATAGGAGTATTTCCAGTCAGGTTTTAACTTAAATTTTAGAAATCATTAAAGAAGACTGGTAGGAATTTTCAAGATTTGAATAATTCTTCCTTTTTAAATAAACAAGTTTCTCGATTACTCGTCCATTTATTAAACAAACACACTTTTACATTTAAACATTAGTATGCATTGTTTGAAAGAAAACTCTCAAGGGTGCTAAGCCAAATAAATTGGTTTAGGTGATACTCGGGGAATTGCATTCTGATACAAAAATCAATGGATTCTAGTTACCGCGGAATATTGGCAAATGTTTGTCAATGGAGAATTCTGTTGGAATCGAAACGTAACGATTTTACGTGCTTCTCCGCCGTACAAACTGCAAACAGGGAACGTGCGGTAATCCGATTATATACCTGCCGCACATATCTACTGCGAGGACTTTTCTATTTTCCAATACACGCTTTACATCGCGTACAATTTTGATATGGGTAAATTGTTATTAAGGTAAGCCATGTCAAAGATAAACATATTTGGCACTTCAAACAAACACATCTTGACTAAGGGAATCATTTTTAATATTTTTTATAACTTAAATTAAAGTAAAATATAAATTCTCGTTTATATTTTAGTTGATGTACAGTAAATTTAAATATAAAACCTAGCATAACTCCTTGAAGAAAGACTTCCTTTATATACATAAAAAATACAAAACAACATATTTATAAAAATATAAAAAATACACATTCTGTAACTTAGTACATATCACACCCGCGCATATGTATATATATTTTAATGACATATGTGAGAATTCTGGCCGGGAGGCATCCACCACACAAGTAATTTTCCGGACCTAACAAATATTTACAGCTTTAATCTTCTGAAAGATTAAGGATAACATTCTGATGGAACCTTCAAGATTACCGAATTGTCAAACTCGCCAATCTGCCATAGACAAGCGGCGGGTTAATAGTCTAGCTTAGACCCTAAATGTTGGGAGCCCTGCAGTAGGACGTTTATGGATAGACAAGAATTTATCAAAATGTCAATATGACATTCCGATAAATTCTTTTGATGAATAAAACAATACCACTGTCCCGTTAATAATGTAAGCAAGCCAACGCAAGTATGGTCATACCACTTTTTAAGCAGAAGAATGTGCAATATTAAGTTTTTTTCAAAACGTCTATTGGGAAACTGGAGCGGCAATAAAGTTTGACGCAAACTAGAAACTTCAAGAAAAAATAACTATTACACAACACAACAGATATACATAAACGAAATAAACTGATATTGCCCACACGGAATAGAAATAATAAATATTACTGGCAATAAATTGATTTAAATACAAATATCTTCCCTAGACTTATTTGAATAAGATAAGATAAATACTTTACTATTTAGGGCCGATTTCTCAACCACACATAAAAGTCTAGGATAAAGTACAACATGAGCAAATTAAATAAACATTAGAGTTGCATAAATAAAACAGTTGAATTATTTTAAATTCAGTCAGGTTACAATTTATTCGATGAATAACTTTTGTTATGACGGTTGTAAAGCCGGCCCTTGGAGTAATTTGTAAATTCAATTAAATCTTTTCCATTCGTTTACCTGACACAATATCACGAACGGGCCTTTGTTTGAATAAAGTAAATAAATATTATATATACGCGCTATAAATGTTAACATACTAACATTTAGCAAAGGTGGATAAGCGTATGCCAATGTAATTTGTGCACCCTATCCTATATTTCAAATAATATATTCATAAGATACTGGTAAAAGCACAAATTTGCCGTGGTCATCGTGACGCTCAAAGACCCCAGTGGATACTCTTGATTATAATATTCATGGCCGATGGGAAAAATATCCTATTATTTACCGAGCACGAGTATTTCGGAGAGACCGTATGCTCATAATTTATTTATAGAAATTGGAGTCCTAATGCTTTACACTAGACTTTCATGAGCAAAAGTATCTTAACTTTTTCACCTTTAATAACGTACACTCCATATACCTAAAAATATAAAATTTAAGGTAACATTGTTTGAATGTTGCTGTGCTCTTCGCGGCCAAATTGACCGATTTCAATAGTGTTACGAGTTGCAGGACTCGAATTAAAATGCCGTTGAAATTATTATAGAGTTTACTACAACTATACAAACCCGTATAACAGGGGTACAAATCTAACCGAACACAACAAGTCCAAACATAATGAAGAAGGTCGTAGTTCAATAAAACGCGCAAAGACCGTCACTAATTACATTCCTGATTGTAGTACACATGTCTCGCTCGACTGCCTTCCTCTCCATCAGGTCATCGTTTTATATGCACAAATGCAATGTCCCCGTATCTAAGTCGACTTAATCCGCCATACTTGGTTAATGACTGCCATAAAAGAGTACAATAAAACAATGGGCTGTTTTCTAATCACAAATTTTAAACATAAGGCAAACAAAAAAGACGATCATGAAAGAGTTACAATTAGTTTAAATGCCAGCAGGTAGTAAAATTGTTTTGTTTCAGATATGCAGGTGGATATATTTTTTCGGGATCTGAGTTGTAACAATACGTTAACTTAAACCTAAGGATAGAAAGTAGATCCTGCTATTAACACCAATTGTTCATCTCTATTCGACTGTATAAGAAAATGATATGTTTATTTAAGTATAAGTTGTATAATATTTATATAAAAATGAAAATTACCTTATCCCAAAGCCTCCGATATCAAATTTTGACTCAGCTATACCCGATTTGATAAAGAGCCCTACAAAAAAAATCGCACTTTCTTTTAGTCTAAAACAACCTCCTAAAGTAATATAAATACCCCTTTGGCTGTTCATAAAGGATCTCTTTAGTGTATAAAGGTTAGTAAGAACACGGATATTCGCTTCGCTTCATCCTTTGTACAATTTTATATCGAGCCCTCTTCGTTGTTGCGTAAACATCAAAACTTGTTTATGATAACAACATTTTTAGAAAAATATCAAACTTGAGTATATAAATATAAAAAATAATACTGTGTAAAAGTTTTGTTTTTTACTTATATTAAATAGTTTTACTAACGTTACGCATTAGAATTAGTTGAAACATGGTCGAAACATGTTTGCAGTTCAGTAAACTGACAGACAATCCATGTCATCGTAACATAGGTTACCGCATTATTCAAGAGAGCGATGTAGAAATTTGGAAAAAACGAAACAACTTTTCATTATAAATAAGAAAAAATAGCAAGGGAAAATTACGTGTAGTTTTTATGAACGTTGAAAGGGGTGCTTTACTAGTTTAAAGTAAAGCAGTGCTTGAGTGGGCTATCCACTCCTTTCTACGTACATCTGCAAGTTGAAAGATTCTTAGTCCTGACAAGCTAGGCAATAATCTGATACCCTGGTCTTGCAGATGTCCATAGGCTCATTTACTGTTACATAAAAAAATATTCTTTCTTCATACTTTGAATGCATTTTTTAAATTGTTTTATTTTATTTTTTAAGTTATGATTAAATTCACAACTTGGTTAGTTCGAGCTAGTAAGCTAGACTAACAGAAAAGTCACTTAACTGCGGAATAGATTTTCAGTGAAGGTTTGCCATTAAGTTAGCGCTCGAAGCACCGCCGACGGGGCTTATCGGCTTGCTGTCGGCTTACTTGTAGCTGTAACTTGCACAGCTGCCCAATATAATACGTATGTTTACTAGAAGACTATGATTAAACACTACGCTAACTAAGAATACTAAAGTAAATATTCTTTTAAGTTTAAAGTTTCTGTTATCCTTTGTGTTCAGCCCGGTACCGTAGTGGAGCGATGGACGTAAATTATTTTTGCCATCTGGCGAGAAAAACCTGAGTTAATGATTTCATTGAAAATACTCAAAAACCACTTACTAATCGGAAGAGGTTTAAACTGATTGAAAGTATTTCGTGAGCTCTTCTGCCTTTAATATTTTCGGAATTTTTCCATTGACTTTAAAATTTAGAGCGGACACATTTTTTACCATTGAAAACGAATATATAAAGCAACCTCTCATAAATAAACAAATTAAGTAACTAAGATTTTTTTTGGTTACGACGTGGAACTTAAAGATAATATTGTATTAATTTTGCGACCACAGTTTTGTAATAGTTAGAAAGAATTTAGTTTCTAATATTAACTTCACAGAATTTATCAAGGAACTGGAAGATGACCACAAACAAACCTTAACAAAACAGAATAAAGTATCTTTCTTTTTAAAAATCTGTAATACAGAACAAATACACTTTAGCCGATTCCTCGCTCTTTATTAAACATTCCTTAGGCAATCACAAAATCCACTTACATGTAGTAACGACTCCCAGGACCATAACAGTCCCTCCGTAACTGTTATTGTCCGCTTTCTAAGGCAGATGTTCCTTCGACCACTAAGCCGAGCTAAGTCTACCACCGTGTAAGTAAGGGCCTCTAATTGTTCCATAGGGGGCAGAGCATTTAATTAGCTCTTTGAGATTCCTTTAAACAAAGGAAACCACTCTGCTATTATAGCGTAAAAAATTATAAACTTTACGTTTTAAAATAATATGTTATTATTATATCATACAAATTGTGCATTGTAATATATCAGGGTTTGATTTTATTTAAAGATTATTTAATTATTTTTAAAGGTATTAATTAATATAGGCTTGTTTTTAAACATAGTTTTTAAATTATTTTTTTAACTATTATCCCTTTTCAACTCACCAATCATATTTACAAAACCAACCTTACAACTAAAGCAGCAATACAAACATTTTCTTTGATGGAAGTGCAAACTAACCCTGGTTTAATAGCCCATGAATTCTAAGAAGTGTTAAGAAGCCTTTAACAAGTACTCTATTAGGGAACCACTTCACCGTTCGACATAGCATGCAACCTATAAAACTTGCCAAATGTTCCCGCCGGCACCTGAATTCAAAGCGAATTTTAAGTTTGGCGGTGTCAAAGCTGTAATTATGGTCCCGACTACTCGTTCCCAGCAATCAATTCAGGGAAATTTATACGAATCTGGAACGAAAGGCAATGAAGCGAATTTTAAGAGATTTTAGAGGAGAGGATTAAATTAGTAAAAAAATATTGGGTAGTATTGAGAGGTTAGGTTAGCTTCATAGGCTTTAAAGGGCGTATTTTCGCATATATGTGGAAATGATGTATCTTGAACACATGATTTGATAATGTAAAGACGATATTTATGAACGAATCCATAGTGTGAAAGAGACGAGGAGTAAAAGAGAGAAGAGACGATTCGAATGAAAGACGTATGCACGACGTAGAGACGCTCGAGTTTTTATTTAAAATATTGTACCAGTGCTATAAATAATTATTATTTACTAAAATAAACGCACGCGCATCGCTGATAAGCCGTAAGTAAACACGTAGTGCTGTTTTTCTTACTTAGCTTATATGTGGGATGGTGCCCACATATATCAAATGAAATAATTTATTTAAGCTTTAAGCATATAAAAAATACATATTTAATAAGTAGGTACTTGGTGATATATTCATTATTTTTTTGAAAAATCGGTCATTGTCGGTTTTGTCTTATTGCAGGAGTTCAACAGACAGACAGACGGCTTACTTAATGGAAAGCGGTTATCATCGCCTATGGATATTTGCAACACCAAAGGTGCTACAAATGCGCTGTTGCTCTGTCATAGGAGACTGGAACCTGGTCATTAAAGCCGGAATACAACTCCAACTCAAGGTTGTTATGGCGACGTTTATATACTTTTCCTTCCTTTCCTTTAGTTTATCAACTATTGATTTTTTGAAATATCTTACAGAATATGGTCTGTTGTATACTATAATTAAAATTAAATATTATTACCTAAAAGTAATATTTTTCTTACACTACTCCCACTTCGATACGTGTGTGTTGTCGACTATCCTATTAAACATGGTCTTATTTTACATTGCGAGATAATCAACCTGCCAATCACATTTTAGGTAGGTGTACTAGATATTCGTGTGGCGAACATATCGAGCTATCACGTGTGTTCCGCAAATACCTACCCAGTCTATTTGACGGAGCTCCTCTGTAAACAGGTCGAAATTGATTTTGAAGCTTATCGAAACCGTGGACGTAGAGTAAAGCCCTCACTTCATAACGCGATGGAATTTTATATTTTGCACGTTGATCCCGCTTACATTAAAAATTATATTAATTTTAATATAATGCTTCACGAAAATTTTAAAGTAGGTAACATTTTACCCCCTCAACAAATATAAGTTTTAATAGATTGGCTGATTTTTACAAAACATAACATTTAAATTTTACAATTTTCTTTGACATTAAACATTCTCTTTAAGACACTGGAAGGGACTAAGACCTAAAAAACAGGCTCGGCCTACTTTAGGTGTTAGTTAACGATATTACTTAATTATTAAGGAAGATCTCTATTTGTATTCGTGTAATTAAATAAATATTTTTTGTATTCTCCTCTTGACGCACACGCTTGTCAGGGATATTTTTTGTTCTTTTTTTGTGGATATTGTATTTTTCTTTAAGAGGAAAATTTATATTTTCGTGTCTATTATGTACAACTATACATCTATATTTGGTGTCAATAAACAATTATTATTAAAAAAAAGGTAACACTTTTAAAATCGCATCAATATTTATTGCTCTAGTAAACGTATATCTTTCGCGATATGATATTGCAACTCTTATAATTTGTGATTTATCAAAATATTAACCCCAATCATATGAAATAAATAATAATAGTCAAATTAACTACCTTTATGTCTGGAATATTTACAGATATGATGGCTTTTTTATTTATATGATATTAACTATATGATACACTATAATAAAAAGGTGGTGTAAGTACTATATCTATTTTTTATCAAGTTCATATTTTTTATGAAAAATATGCCGCTATCGTCGCGTTTGATTGGATCTGCAGTGATTTGTTTGTTGGAATGGAATTCATTTTTGTCGCGACGAAAAAAAAATCCCCGACGTGACTGACATGAAAATCCAACGGTGGAAATTTTGTTTTCTTTGTGTAAGCCGCTTTTGAAAGAGCTTTCTCACACTTTGACATCCCTTTTCACGAATTTAGAATACCCTGCAAGTTCTTTGTTCGATATTTGCCGTTGATTTATTAATAATGTATCTCAGCAAGAAGATTATTGTCGCTTCCTTTTCGTACAAGATCTCCAATCTGATTAAGGGATACTCATAACTTATATAATGTACAACATAATGGAATAAGTATATTACAATTTAAAGTGACAATGTAGCTATCCTTCTAGGAACTATCCGCATTAACAATGATCACTATATAGATATATTCCTGGTACGGATCTTGTACGGCCGTCGGAATAGTAGGAATCGCTTTGTGCAATGAACATACCCAATGCCAATGTTATGCACTTTATCAACGCACATTATACTAGAATATGCCTACGACTTCGTCCACGCTTGACTTTAAATTCCTGTAGGATTCCCGGGACACAAAGTATCGCAGCATTTAAATAACGAATGTAAACTATCGTGTTAGTGGAAACTGGGTCGAAATAAGCAAATTTTTTGCATCCGAACAAGTTAACAAATATCACAAGTTTTATTACATTATATTTGTTATCGATCAGTAAAAAAATCACATTGGAATTAGTTTTTTTAACCTGGCCATTTTAAATCATACCCAGGAAAATTCCCGGGGGATACACAGGATAAAAAATAGTGCAGATTTAAGTCTAAGAATTTGCTGTCGATCAGCGAATAGCGTATCGAAATCAGCCCAGTAATTTTTATTGTCGTTAGGTCAAGGTGACCGGTCAAGAAGGCAGCCAGAAACTATATTACAACTTCGATATCTACAAATAAAAACGAACTTATGTTCCCACTCTAATCTCTTGTCTGTATATTGCAACTGGTTTCTAAAACCTGTTTAACGACGGTTTCGGACATTGCATTATTACCATCATCATCATCATCCTCGCGTCAAATCCCGGTTACATTCGAAGAGTCCACCCCGACGCCTGAGGTCCGATTGATTTTTCACTTCGCGCTATGTTAGGCATCCCTAATTGTGAGATCATTGATACGCACAACATCCTTTAGACGGCAAGCCAGCATTTCTTGGGCCTACCGGAATCTGATGGAGGTGGCATGGCTAGACATTTGACGTTACTATCGGTTCGTAAACGTGGCCGTACCAAAGTAAGCGACATTGTTGCAGTTTACCCCCTATGTCACAAATATAGAGGTTACCGCGGATGCAAGAATTCCTAACGCGGTCCTTCCGTGTGACTCCACACATCCACATCAGCATTTTATTTCATTGCATTATTGTATAGCGACATAGATATCTTCTCATTTTCGTCCTTATATAACTAATAATTCTCGAGAAAAATGCCACCGGGTGGCAGTTGTAGAGACGGACGGTTTTATATTTATCCTTTGGGTTCCGATATCCAAATTAAAATTTATCATGGCATTAATTTAATATTTAGGCGAATCTAAAGATTATTTATTTATGCACCAACTTGTTGCTAATACATTCGTCATATTATACAGTAACACTTATTAGTTTTGGAGTCGTAGTTCAATAGACGCCTACACAATGTCGTCTCGTATGCAGACGGTATCAAAAGCAAATAAATGTCGCATTTTACGACACATTGGGAGCTGCTCCGTAGTCGTTCTTCTCTGAAAAATGTTTTACGTGGCCCCCAGTCGTCGGAACCGTCACAGTAATAAACTTAACTCTAAGCCAGGTGTTAGCCGTTTAATTTGTTCTCGTCCCGAGACTACGTACTGGTATTTTCATTATAACTGAAGGCTTCATTGCGTACGGTCATTTAAGAAGGGAGTTACAAAATTACATCCTCAGGGGTGGGACCAATTTCTATCAGGTGAGCCATTTAACTGGTTACCAGATTTTTGTAATTAAACAAAATTAATTAAGAACTAACTCATTAAATTATAATAATAATTCTAGAGTCGTCTACACAAGGATATAACATTATTAGAATAAGTATTAATATGCAAAAAGTAATAAGAAATAATCACACGAACCAAATCGCCAGAATAACTAACGTATGGTTTATGTTAGGTATGTTAATACCTGAAAAAAGGTAGCTATTGTTTTACCCAAAACATAATAATGTAACTATTCGGTTTTGTATTATAACTATTTGCCTAAACATTATTGTGGTATTAGTGGTCTGGTATAAATATATCTCCGCCTTTTTACAATGTTCTATTTTATGTTAGTTATGTGAAAAAGGAATAAACAAACTTATGCTATGATTTTAAAGTACTTTTAACAATTGCAGAGGGTCGCGGGCATTAAACGAATTTGTCATCTAATTGTGCCCATGGTGTCCGTATTGTTACTAGTAGACGACTGTATAACAAATGAATATTATATCTACAAAACTGGTTAGTTTTCTATTTATTTTCAATTCCAGGAGTTCAGAAGACAGGCAGACGACATACTTGATGTAAAGCGGTTACCATCGCCTATGGACATTTGCAACGCCAAAGGTACTACAAATGCGCTGCTGCTCTCTTAAGGGAGACTGGAACCTGGTCACTCATGCCGGAACACAACTCAAGGTTGTTATGGCGGCATACTCTAAACCAGGTATGGCAGCGAACCAGTCGGGCAAATGCCCTACCACCTGGCTCTGATTTGTTTTGTCGCCTCGTACGACAGGCTGCCCGGGTGCAGGAAATTGCATTCTTTCTCCGTTCCTGTACGGATAAAAAGTTAGTAAATGGACGTTCAAAAATGTGTAGTAATTTATATTTAAACTCCACAAAACCATACGAAAAGAGAACAGCAATAATTTTTCATTTATTTAAGCGTGATTAATAAAAGAGCAATCCTCCTACCCACATCTTTGAATTTCCGAAACGCAATCTTGTTTTTAATTGTGAATACCGGGGGGTTCGTCCGTCTGCTTTGCCCTGGGGAATTAAGGCATTCGTAAAATATTCCTCTTTCTATCTATTTAGTCTCGAGGCGATTTCATTAAATAACTTTTATGAGAATTCCAAAAAGAAACATTACAAGTCTGGTTGTGCTTTTTGAAAGCCTTTTTAACATTTATCAAATGTACTCTTTGACATTTACGGAACTGAATATTGTTTAAAGATCCTCTTTGTTTGTAACTGTTATTCTCATTGTCTGTCATTGTAATTTTCTTTTTTCTCGTTTCCATATTTTATAATCGTAACAAAACTTAAAATGTATTAAAATATAGACAGTACTGTTTCTTGTACTCGAGCAAGCAAAAGTTGACAGTTACGACACCTTGAAAGTCTCATATGAAACATTTGTTTTATTTATGAATTTAGTGGACGACTAGCAAGTTGGCTTTTAATATGACAATGAATCAATATATTAATGATATCAATTTTATTTCAATACACTGCTGATTTTTTTTTAAATATTGGTTAAATATAAATTAATGCGATTACGTAAAAAAAAATCGTCTTTATTGGTCGCCATTTTGAATGGTTACTCTTGTATTGTATACAAATGTGCTCTATCGTGTTTTTTCTTAATTTTTATCCAATTAAGCTGGTTTTTGGGTTATTTTGGCTGTTTTTATGTTGATTACTAGCTTTTTTGAACTTTGAAAGGATTTTCGATTTCGGACCTATGATAGAAATGCAACATTAGCGAAAAATCGGTGAAAATAAGTGAGGTTATGTTTATTAAAAAAGTTTATTTCAAGACCGCCGGCCTTAGGGTTGTAGTAAAGGTAATTATGCCTCCCCCCTCCCCACTTCACCACCCCATTACTTAAAATTCCTGTATAAAGAAGCTATACATTTACCACAATTGTTAGAATTATATTTTCACTAGCGGTCCCGGCAGACGTCGTCCTGCCCGGCAAAGCTTCAATTGATATGCCGACAACAGCGCCACCTAATCCAATTGTGAATCAACTCAGAAACCTTCTCTGGGTCATGCATAACAACTTTGCTAAACATCATCACATGATCAAATGTATAGGTTACGATTCTATTAAGGACATACAGACAAACATTGATTTTTATATATAAGAACGCCTATAAAAATAGTGAGGTACGTACGCGATCTAAGCGTTTATTTTGATGACAAAATGACTATCTAATCATATAGGTCCCATTGTAAAGCTTCAAAAATTTAGGTTTCGTATTACGTATGAGCTTCTCAAATATTTCAGTTATTAAATCTATTTTTTTTTGTTAGGAGTATATTAGAATACGCAAGTCCCATATGGTCTCCACAATAATTATATAACTTAAAAAGAACGCGTAGAGAGGATATAAAGAATTCATTACAATCATATTAACTATCTTAGTCGCATCCCAATTCCTATAAAGACTGCTGTATTTCACATTGGCTCCTCCAACCTTGCCCGACTGAATGGCTACCACCCCTGTTCTAGTGTATGTCGCCATACAACCTTGAGTAGTGTTCTGGCATTAGTGGCCAGGTTCCAGGCTCCCTTAAGAGAGCAGCAGCGCATTTGTAGCACCTTTGGTGTTGCAAATGTCCATTGGCGATGGTAACCGCTTTCCATCAAGTGGGTCGTCTGCCTGTTTGCTGAACTTCTATAAAAAAAAACTTTTGTAAAATTGTAACTAGAGTGGTATTTTATATAGGAAAACCTGTTATGGGCCACCATTTTGTTGCGGCGGCGCTGGATTTAGCGGGAAGCGAACTATGTCAAACTTTGCAGGAAAAGAAGTGTGGGACAATTTAGATGGGAATCAAATCAAATCAAGTTAATGGGAATGAAATGCGGCTCCTCTCCTCCACTATCCACTTCACACACACTTTATTGTACTTTTATATATATGTTATAGAGCCCTACTTTATGTAGGCACACTAAGCCATACTTCAATGCAATATATTAACTACATCTAACATACTTTGTTAAAGTTAAAAGCTGAAAAGGTCAAGTTTATAAGGCGTTTCATCGTTTCTGCCAGGAAATAGAGCAACTTGAGGAGTAGGCAACATTCGCGCGGCCTCATTAAGCTTAACTATTCGTTAAGGGTTTGGCAGCCTCGCCGAACAATCTCGCTGATGTGTCCGGCCCATTCTTAACAACTGTAAGTATTACTTGTTCTAAAAGATTTTAGTAGAACGAATTCTGGTTTTGGTTTTTAGGAAAGGGATTTGTTTAGATAGACTCTGTCTCACGAAATAAATCCTGCAAACGCGGCGTTACGGTAGCCTAATGGAACGTTAGAAAGGTTAATAATTTTTTAAAAGATTCCGATTTAATAGTATAAGCATGGAAAATAGTATTCTTCTTCCATGGTATTAGTAAATAAAATATAAAAATTATAACAATTACAAAAAACACTAAATAAAAACAACATAATAACGCGGCTGAGCTGATCTTTGTGATTAGTTTCACTTTTTTCAGCGGGACTTTGTCCGTGACACGTACTCTAAATGAACTTACATTCTATTTCCAATTAATTGTAGTCGTTTTCGTTATAGCAAAATCTGTAGTGTTCTATATTAAGAAATCTCATGTTTCCAAAGTAAGGCTTTATATTATTAATGTGATTAATTAAACCACGTATGAGAATTCGTACAAAACCTGCTTGCTAGTTTAATATTATCTCGTGATATTTTTCACATAACCAAAAGTATCAACCAAAGTGATTTATATCAGCATTAAACTTTAATAACTATTTATAAATGGGGTGATAAACGGGAAATAAATACGGGTATATGAATGAAACTCTTTATTGTTCACTATAAACATAAATTAAACAATTAATGAATAAATGGTGTTGAAAATTATTGCTGAGTTACTTTTTTCGCCCGTCTGTCAAGCACGCGGACCACGGAGTATATTAATATATAGGAGAACTTTCAAAAACAAAGAAAGTTGTCGAGTAATATGTACGCTTAGTTGCTCGTACGTCTATCACCTGCTTAATACAATTTTATTTGGTATTACTTTACTTATAAATGAAAAATTCTATAGGTCGTAGGTAATATTAATAACCGCTATGTGTATAAACTTGTAAGGTTAAAAAATTATTATGCTATACATAGATGAGCATACATGAAGATTGTACAAGGATACCGTTTTCGTCAAAATGACTACATAACAGTAAATATACCGTGCTTATAATTTATAGTTTTATCGAGTGGGGCACTCGTAAATACGGCCTCTCCTCTCGCCATCAAGAATAATAATAATTCTCCTATTATTTTAATGTACTCTATGATAATACATTTAAACCAAGAATGTGCTAAATGAAAAAACGCTTGTGCCAGTCTCGTCTCGTATAACGTTGGAACACAAGAAACAAACTAAATTCACTATACTTAAATAACTTTACAATGCGTCGAATATTGTACTATGTAAATATCATTACAAACAAATCTAAATTTAAATTGTGCGTCATTTAGTATTTGTAAATTTAAAGCTATTATATGTATAAATTTAAGATTAAAATATTAGTGATGTTAGTTTAACATTATCCAAATAGTATGTAGGTTTATAATACAACATTAAAAAAAATTGTACACCCAACCGGCAAAAAACATGTGCTCAGTGTATAACAACAAGACCTATTTGTAAAACCATGTTTTTATACAATAAATTATTTTGATTTTGATTTTAACAATTATCTTAGGTGTGTGTGAAGCCTCTTGGAGTAAAATTTAAGCTAAGAATAGTGACGAGGTAAGTCCTTCTTCCTCTTGTTTTTTCCTATAGGTCTCTTTACTTTCTGCCCGCAATTAAGAATACGAAAAGTCAATTTAACGTGTCGGCAACAATAAATAAAGATTTATTTAGGGTTATTCAAAAGGGGAATTATACATAAGGAGAATAACAGAAGCCAAAAGTTAATTCTAAACAGGCAATAACTCAGTAAATACTGGTTGATAATAACCAACGCAGGTCTTCCGTTACTGCGAAGTAGTAACGTAACCTTCACAGAAGAAGAGGAAAACAGAACTGTCGCGTTTCTTTTTCGTAAATCCATGAATATAATAATAATGAAAATCCTGTTCTAATAGCTTCAGGCGGCTTATCCTTTATTATTTTCAACGAGACCCGAACAACATTCGAATATCTCGGTACGGAATTAAGTCCTAATCCGATAAATAAGACAAACTGCTCAAACATGAAACACATTAATCACGTCAAACGCGCCGGAGCCCTTCCAGGTGAATTTATCCACGTCACCCCAAGTTTACGGTCAATTAAACGAAAGAACGTCTTATCCTCAACTCCAACGTAACGGTGACCTGGAACTAATTAGAATTAGGAGACGACTGCTTCGCCGTGACACGGCTTTTAACAGATGGTGTTTTACAAGTTATTCTGGAACAACCTATCCAAATCTATTTTATAAACATGACTATAGAAATGAATATATATTTTTTTATAACATGAGTGCAGCAGACAGACGGCCCACCTGATGAAAAGCGGTTACCATCTCCTTTGGATACTTTTGACACCAAAAGTGCTGTCGATGTGCTATCGCTCTTTAATGGGAGACTGGAACCTGACCACTAATGCCGAAACACAACTGAAGATTGTTATGGCGTCATACTCCAGACCAGGAGTGGTAGACATCTATATACTCTAGACTTTACAACTCTACACTATCCATACGCAAAATACTGTAGGTGTTTTGTCGCCTCTTACGACGGGCCGCCCGGCCGCAAGAAATAGTATTCTTTCTCCGTTTCTTCACGGACAGAATTTAATATAATAAATAAACGAACTTTTAATTGGGGGAATTTTAACAGGAATTTGAAGACTGATATTTTGCTGGCAAATGCGCACCAGTCCCTGAAAGATAAAGGGTTGCGTGACGGTGATAAAAGTCCAGTCTTCGGCGTTTATTGAGTGAAATTTTCTTTTATTGTATTAGTTTATAAATGACGTCTTAATTTTTGTATGTTGTTGTAATATCACTTTCCAATCAAATAATCCCTTCATTGAAAATACCCACTAGGCAAGAACTACTTGATGAAAATTATATTCAGACTAACGCTGGTTCAATAAATGTTTCAAGCTGCATTATCTCAAAATTTTCGGATATTTCCACTTCAAAATTTATAGGTTAGTTATGAGTGGAGGACTCGATTTTTATGACTAGAAGCAAATATAACCCAACCTCATCATCATCGGAGCATTACTATTGCACAGGGGTGTGGAGCGTTCACTTCGACGCCCATGACCCGCTTTCCTACTTTTTTTTTCTCCACTTTGCGAGGTCTTCAGCCTTCCCCTATTTGAGACCATTGATACGTTATCCTATACAACGTCAAGCCAGCATTTTATGGGCCTTCACTTAATTATCTTCTCTAACTTTATTAATATAAATATAATTCCTTTAGATATTGAACAAAAAGCGAGACAATTAATTAAGCGGTGAAATTATAGTTCATCTCGTACTATGTTATTTTCTATTTTTACTTTCGTATATGAAATTCAATGTACTCAAAATATTATAAAAACTATCTTATAAATATCAAATTAAAACTAAATACATAAAAATGAACTAAATAATATTTTCTTAAGTTTTCGCGACTTGTACACATAATAAAACTACAATCAATCTGCAATCAAAACTGCAATCAGCTGAAGACTCCACACCAATGTCACAAAGGCCCCAAACCACCTTCAGTTGAGCGGTGCCCTGTTACCCTACCCTACATCAAGGGAGTCACAGACAGAATTGGTCACATCCTTAGGCGAGCTTCAATCAAAACATATTTCAAGCCGCATAAAAAGATAACCCAATTTTTGAGACCTGTGAAATGCAATATCCCACTCCAGGATGCAGGTGTTTACAAGCTCGATTGTGAATGTGGTTTATCATACATTGGGCAAACAAAGAGGAGCATAAAAACACGGGTAAAAGAACACATTGCTGACATGAAACACGCAAGGTCTACGAAGTCTGCGATCAGTGAACACACGCTGGATAAACCCAACCATTACATCAGATTCGATAACCCACAAATCCTCGCGAAAGAGAATCGTTTCATACCAAGAATGATGCGTGAGGCTATTGAAATCAAAAAACACCCAAATTTCAATAGAGAAGATGGTTGGCAGGTACCACCTGTTTGGGATCCAATCATCAAAACTATTAAGACCCAAACCCAGCAAAAACTAACTGCCAGACCTCAAGACACTGTGAGCTCTTTCTGCGTGCAACGAAACAAACCAACTTGACTGATAATTTCTTTTATTTTTTCCTTCCACTCATTTTAATATTATATAAAAAATTTTTAGAACTAGGCATGTTTGCTGAAGAGTTTCTTGCGCCGCTTCTTCTCTTCAAGCCACAACATGTTGTGAAGCGGTGGTAAATTAGATTAGGCTCCCATAGAGTAAATAATATCCATAAACAAAATTAAAATTAAATAATCAAAATGAACAAGTTGGCGGTAGGCTGAATAAAAACTTTGACAATACATGTTCGACAAATGTCATCTTTGTCTTCCGTGACGACGGCAACTGAAAAGCGGCCGAAACGTCGGATAAACCTAAATAAAATAAATTACCGCGCTTAAAACCGTTAAAACGTAGTTTTATTAAATGAACTAAATTATACATAAGTTACACTACAAAAAAGAACTTAGAAATTAAATACTATTATAAATATATTTACAAGTAAAAGATGTACCTAATCCAGATCGCTTTCGGTGGGGAGCGTTCCCAAAATGCTGGCCGCGTTAGCGTACATCTTAACATATTATATTCCAAATAAACTTCTTAAATATCAGTTTCAATTTTCACTGTTTTAGTCTAGAAAATATTATCCGTTTTATTTCGGTCCAAATTGGACCATGTTTAATCATCGGTGTTATTGACTCTCTAATATATGCTGCACAATATAAAACACGTATCTCATTCTTTCACAGGCTTAGTTCTATACATTTATACGTTTATCTCTTTTTAGAGTCGCTTTTTCGTTTCATTGAGTTAAATCACAACGATTCTAAAGAAGTTTTACCTTAAAAAGTCTGCAAACGAGATATTCATCATTTATCTGGCGTCTTGATCTGACTAAAACAATACGGCTTATTTTTCGTGGCCTTATTATGTAGCGATATAAAGAATACATAATTTTATACAATTCTACTAATAGTGATTAGTAATTTAATAAAAAATAACTAATATGTATATACATAGTATGTATATACTATATTTATACGGGTTCCCTTTTTTTCCAAAACAGCGACGGAATCATAGTAAATGTATTAATCGATAAACAATACATTTATATTTTCAATAGCACGAATACCTGCCAAAATTTATATTTCAGTATCGAATAGATTCCTGACAATCTAGAGCAAGTGGCGGCTGCCTATCTGTCAGCTCGCAACATATCTCACATCACAGACAGACAGATAAATAAATAATTTTAAACATATATTATCGATTCATTTCAAACGGGTATAAATATAATAAATACATATACGTTCCATTATAAAACTACGTTTGAACGGCTTAAGCGCGATTTTGGTTATTCCGGCGTTTCGGCCGCTTTTCAGTGGCCGTGGTCACAGACGACAAAGATGACAATTGTCCAACGAGTATTGCTTAAGTATAATTTAGCCTAAAGCCATCTTGTTCATTTTAATTATTTAGTTTTAATTTTGTTTATGGTTATTGTTTACTCTATGGGAGCCTAATCTAATTTACCACCGCTTCACAACATGAGAAGATGTTTACACGCCAATATGACAAAAAAAATATTTTTTTAATTGTAACATCGTTGTAAACCAAGTTTTTAAGCAAATAAGTGAATTTAAATTTGAATTTGAAAAATATCATTTGCTTATAACACACATTTGCTGAGATGTTACTCAGGATATCTCTTGAGATATTAATTTTAATTGCAGTGAAATCATTATATAAACATCCGTTTTCTTTTACGACAATACGATCGTGCTTAGACATGACCACCTATCCGTTACATCCCTATTTCTTTATTGGATACCTACACACGTACAGGAGTTTTTGGCGGGAACTAAAAGGAGATGTTGTGCTGTGCAGTTTTATTTTCTAAAAATGTATGAAATTACTTACTCTAAAATGAATACTAGTTGTCGGATATTGATAGTTTTTGAGTAGTGTAGTATGTGTTTTGTGAGAAATGTGAACTGTATAGTCAAATGTGACCCTTTGAGTTCAGAACTCCGTTGAATGGCACTAGCTGATTACCTACAGTTCAGCTGTGCTACGCATAGGCTTTTAAGAAAATTAAGAAACTATTGTAAACTAAGATCTGGCTTAAAGGCCTAGCTGCCAAGCCATAAACCTAAATAAATAAACTACACACGTACAAAGAAAGCACGCACTTATCCATCGTCCACGACGCAATTCTATCCTCACCGGGATAATGTTGATAATTTAATGTTAGAATTTTCCAAGTAAAAAAAAGTACCGTGAATACGACGCAATTCAGCAACTCGCGTGCGACACAATTTATGCTGATTTTATCACCGCCACATGTGTGAATTGAGTCTCTAGAGAATATACGTCTACGTATTCGAAGACTTGTAAAACCTCGTAAATCGCTAACTTTTACTTATAGGTACCTACCTTAATCTGTTATACACGCTTCAATGAACAGCATTTCCGGATTCAAACTTTCAGTGAAATACGTAACGTACGGAGCGGTATACATACATACCTGTATACATATACAAATTTATTCATATTGAGTTAGAGTAAGTTATTAGGGTTCTTTAAGAACTTAAAGAAGTCTACCAGCTTACTCTTGTTAAATTACTAGTGCATTGCTCGCTTAAAAAATATAAAGTAATGCACTAGTACATTAAAAAAAATATGAACAACCTTTTAAAATTCAAATTTTGAACTGAAACTTTCTGAAACGTATTATTTTTTGGTCTATAAAATTATACCGTAAGACAACATTGAATTTAAAAAAAAAACAGTTTTTGGCGATTTAATTGATTTTCTCTGAAAAAACTTTGTTGAGCTGTCCTTTGGAGAGAGTTCTTTATACATTAAAAACTGACATTTTTTCACTTAGTACTTTGCGCCACCCTAATGTACATGGGATTTTCATCCTGGATATTGAACTCGTATACATATATACCGAGTTTCCGCCAAATTGGTCCAATAGTTATATATAGCAAACATTTTTTGTATATACAAGAAATATTTGCAGACCCAAATAGATGCGGGAACGCCCTTCCCTCATGTGATCCGAAATAGTGCGAGGGAACCCATCTTTAAAAGAAGAGTTAAAGAGCACTGACCTAATTAATTGATATATGTTTATGTATTTTATCATGTAAATTTTGTTGTTATACTATCATAATTTCGAGAAAAGAGTTCGAAAATTATTGTAGTGTTTGACTAATGAAAGAAGAGGCTGAAAAAGCACGCCTTAAAAAAATATCAATATAACAACTCCATTTTACCACAGAGTATCTATTCATTAAATAAACAATCTTATTTCTCTTTGAATTCAATGTTTTGTGTTTTTCTCGCATTCAAAAGTTATATAAATTAATAACCATTATAATGTAAAACGTTTACGAATAATACGTGCATTGCTGTCTTTAGCCAAACTCTATAAAATAACCACTTAAAAAATCTAAATTACTATCATTAGTAAAAAACAAAACGGTGCAAATTGCAGATGCTATTAAGAAAGTAACTTTAATATTTACTAGGATTATTACGTCATTAAAGTTGCTAACTATCGAAACAATGCGAACGTTCCCTCCTAACAAAGAAGTTAACTACGTTGTTTAACGCGGTTTATTGCTCACCTCACATACTTTCTTTCCCGACCACTAACATAAAATCCAACTACGAACAATACTTAAAGCTCCTCATACAATCCTGCTACTTTATCTTAATTAAATTTTGCAGGTGAAACACGATGTCTTTTAAAATAGCTTACACTTTTAGTCACCAGTCCTTTGTTTTAATCATAGAGATTACTTAGTAATAAAGTAGAAAAGCTAAAATGACAGAATTGTTTATTTTCATTTAAAACATTTCATAAAATGAACAGAGATAAAGAGAACAAAGGAATTAAATCAATTCAATGTCTACCAGTCTCTGCAGATTGGAGGGTTCCGTATAGCGACGAACGTGCATTCATAAAGCGTTTAACAGAGGATAGCCTATATCTCAAAGCTGCATAATCGGACCTTTTAAACTAATGATTTTTTTATTATTTTTTTGCAGGAGTTCACCAGATAGGCAGACGGCCCATTTGACGTAAAGCGGTTACCATAGCCTATTGCATTTGCAACACATGGTGCTACAAATGTGCTGCTGCGCTCTCTTAAGGGAGACTGGAACCTGGTCACCAATGCCGGAGCACAACTCAAGGTTACTGTGATGCGAAATACTTTAGACCAGGGGTGGTAGCAATCCAGTCAGGCAATGCCCTACTACAAAATTTTTCATTGCATACTTAGTTCTAAAGTTACGGGGAAAAAACCTCTTTTTTACGACTTTGGAAGGATATAAGTAAATAAATAATAGTTAAAAAAAACTAAATAAACACGCTTTCATAAAAAATCCAACTAAAACACAGAAAATAAAATTTTATAAATATGGTTTCTGATGAATGGGGTCTTAAAAAAAATGCGTGGGGTGTATTCAAAGCGCTTTTTCTTCTTCCTTAGCATCTTAAAAAGAACTTTAGTAATTTTTCATTTTTTAGTTGATTTTTTTTAAATGTTTTTAAATACAAGCTTTTGAGATCCTGCATACCATGTAGCAGCAGAGTGCTAGCCAAGACAAGTAAAACGAGCCCAAACACGACGGGTCTATCTCGTTTAGTACAGGAGTTCCTATGGCCACCTTCCGACTCCATCATCAGATCAGCTCCATGGTACTATATTATTGCATTGTCGTCGACCTTTGACAGGTGTGCAAAGTTTGAATTAAATTTGATCGTTCAAAGTAGGACAAAATCGAGCTCAAAGGTGTCGGTTACAAACATACATACATACAGGTGAAGCTAATAAAAGCGTGTTAAAAAGGGAGTGGAGGAACAGTATCACATGTGGAGGCCTTTCCACTAAATGTTTTGGGACTTTAATTGTACTATTGTGAGCGATATATAGTACTTAGTATACCTACACCTGCCTTTTATCTATATAAGTTTTGTATATCACTTTGAAAAAAAAGCCATAATATATTTAAATTTACAAACATACCATACATAACATCTATAGGTGGCGAAGGATTGTGTTTATACGATAAACATTTACTAAAGCATAGATAATAATATCCACTGATATGATATTTAAAAGTAATTGCGAATAAAATCAGACAAATATATCTCTCGCTACTGTATTTCTCTAATTAATTAGCATGTTATTAATGGATTAATATTAAGGCCAGACGTGTAATTTGAATATTCACACCCGCTCTGTGTTCCTAATAAATTCGTGTGCGGAATAATAAATCCTTTGATATGAGTTATCGGATGTGGAGGCATGTCTGTTAGAGCGAAATAAATGAAATCAAAGTCTTTGCCTCAGGTCGGTCCTTTTAAGTTCCCACGTTAGGCTCGCCAGTGGCAGCTGTGACATAACCCAAAAGCCTTATGAATTATTTAAAAGGGAATCGTCCTTAGTCGTCGTCTGCATTATTTTGGACTCCTAACTTATGCATAATTAACGCTCCCCTATTTTGCAGTTGCTCGTTTTTACAATCCCAATGTAATTGAGTGTTTGTTAATTTGTTACTTAGAATTGTAAGTGTCTGTTGCCCTACTTAGGAAGTCTCGTTGTACATGATGTAACATTACAACGCTCAGGGAAATTCTCGTATTTGTAAAACTGGGGCTCTCAACTGTACAAGAGTCTGTTTGAACTAAAAAAATTACCTATTTTGATATAAGTACTATTCTTTTTGTATTTAATATTTACTTTCGTAATTTAAAAATATACTCTTCACTGTAAAATATATGTTATAAAGGAGTTATTTATGAATAAATGTCATGTAATGCTGATATTAGACGGATAAACCGCAAATTGTATTTGCTTGATCCGCTCAAAGGCACAGAAATGAAAGGATAGAACGATATTTAATAATATTGAATTATTCACCCAAATTAAAAGACAAGAATGAACTGTCTAGCATCTCGGGTTTAATCTTCATAAAATTCATTATAAATAAAAACTATGTAATGATGATTGATATAAGACGGATCAACCCCAAAATGTATTTGCACGATCCGCTCAAAGGCACAGAACTGAAAGGGCATGATGAAATTCGATGACATTGAATGATTCATCCTAGTTGAAGCACAGGAATGAACAGTCTAATCTAAATATCTGGTTAGGTCTCTAGTAAACCCATAACAATTTTTAAAATTATTTAAAACATCAGCAATTTTTGAATGATATTTTCATGTGAAGTTTTAACGTGTTTTTTATTTAAAAATCAGGTAATTTATACATAATAACCATATTACCTATAACATGACTATTATTAAAATCAATGTAACGATATTGCCTTGCGTGGTCCTACACTTTTTTTGCCAAGAAACGTTGGCTGCAATTCCAAAGATGAATATACATCTTCCTTAATTTTATTCAAACAAACATCGCTGGGGAAATTAACCCTTAGCTAATATACAATAGATTCAGATTTAAATTTAACTGAATTACGTGTTTTTTTTTAATATAAGCAATAAGTATTTTTCTTTTTTTTCACAGTCATCTAGTGATGAAAGCGTTCAAAAAAGGTATTTTGTCCCTGATAGGAAAGATATGGCTTTGATTAACAAAGAATAAAAAACCTGTCGATTCGCCAAGGAAAGTAAGTTATGTAGTAAATAAAATTATATATAAATAAAATTGGTAATAAATCTGCGTTTTAACGGTTTTAAGAGCGGTGATTTATTTAATTTTGGTCATTCCGACATTTCGGTCACTTTAGTATTACATAAAATATCTGGAGCTTGGCATGTTTGCTGAAAAGTTTTTGCGCCGCTTCGTCTCTTCAAGCCATAACATGTTGCGAAGCGGTGTTAAATTATATTGGGCTCCCATAGAGTAAATAATAACCATAAACAAAATTAAAACTAAATAATTAAAAAGAACAAGTTGGCGATAGGCTAAATAAAACTTTAACTAATACTCGTTGACGTTTGACATCTTTGTCTTCCGTGATCATGGCCACTGAAAAGTAGCCGAAACGACGGAATAACCAAAATCAAATAAATTACCGCGCTTAAAACCGTTAAAACGTAGGTAGTTTTATTATGTATACAAGTCGCGAAAACTTAAGAAAATATTCAACAAAATTGGTATCTGATTAAAGGGTATTTGTTATTCGTAACGTGATAGGATAAAATAAAAGCCTTAGTGCTGATTTTAAGAAAATGAAAATAATTAGTGATTGAAAAGCTATTCGCTGTCTTTAAACCGAGACAAGATACCCATTATTGAACCAGGGATGGTCTTATAGCTCAAACCAGGCTATAAATTTACTGGCCTTAAATGCTATTACAAATATTTAAAGAAAATTTGGAAAAATGTTGATTACTTTATTTTTGTTTGTGTACAATTCATGGTTTTGGAACTAACCCAATGTTTGCAGGAAACAGAAAAATATTTACTTAAGAGTTACATACTTATTCAATTAAATTAAAACCAGCGCATTCATACATAGCAAATATGTATGAATGCGCTGGCTTTCCACTAGGGGCTTAAAGTGAAATCAGACATACACATTAGGACATTACTCACAAATTATAACAATAATTTAAAAAATATAACACAATATGTACATACCTGCATATCTATATGTCAATCTTTAAATTGTATAAACCTAGCTAGATAATTATTTCATATAAAATAAAATAAAACAATTTGCGGGGCGAAACCGTAGCGAACGCACAAGTGTTCAAGTAATTTATCCTTAATGCTTAGGCCATCTGTGTTAAAAATAAAGAAATGTTTAGTCAGTGAGGATAAGGAATAAGAAGACACTAAACTTGTAAGCCATCAAAGCAGACTGAATGAACTTTAGTTTCAAATGTGTTTCAAAGATGGCGCTTTCATTACACCAAATTTAATTACCAAGTTTGTACCACATTATAACATTGTGTAGTTATATTACAAATACACCAGTATTTATTATTTTTACTATATCAAGTAATTTATTTAAACATTTAAATAGGTAAATAACTACGGCCATGTCCATCTGTTTGTTCTGTATAAAGAAATGTGGAGTAGGAGTGTAAAATGGATCTTACGAAAAAGTCCCGTGGCAAAAAATGGGACTAAATATAACACAGATCAGCAGTTTGTAACAAATAAAATCAAAAACTACTGGACCGATTTAAAAAAATCTTTTACCATTAGAATGCTTTATTATCCCAGATTAATATTATTACTAGAAACAATTATGCATCCCTAGTAAAACTTCAATAACGTAACCCAAGATGTATATAAATAATGTTTGAGTGGGTCCCGGGATGGTTTAGATTCACAATTAGACCCGGTAGGTGGCGCTGGATTCGGGTTATAGATTTTTACTTTTTCAGGGCGGAAAAACGTCTGTCGAAACCGCTAGTATTGTTATAAAGTGTTTTAATGTAAATGTTATGTAATTACAAATTATACTACAAATAAAACTATACTTACAAAAGAACATAAAACTAAGTAAAAAATAGACTTCAAATCGCTATCGGTGGGAGGCGTGCCGCATTTCCACGTTGGATGTCAACGCTGATATCTTTCTCTAGGTGCAAGCCAGCCTCCTGCCAAGGCACGAGGCGTTGGTGGAACTTCCGCTTTTCTGTAGCCCTGGCATAAGGCGCAGGAAGGAACACCGAGGGGTTAAGTGGGTATACCTTACCGTGGTGTGGCAATATCACTTCAAGCATTAAATTCTAGTCCCATCCCGACCTGACGAATCCAACACACTGGCCGCGATTTTTCTCCTCCTGCGAATGTTGGCCCTCAATCGGAGTCAAGGTGCAAGCCAGTCTTTTTATCACGCGGGACCTCAATTAGACGCATTGAGACGTCTGAATAGAGGATGAGCTTCTGGCCCCACGTTTGTGAGGTCATGAATATATATCACAAATATTATAATGTTAAATTATATTATTATTATATTTACTAGTATTATTATATCGGAATCTTTTAAAAATTGTTTTATCTTTCTACCATTCCGTCGTACATCCATAGTGCTCCGTTTGCGGGGCTTCTGTTCTATGTAATTTCGGGGATCCGAACGAATCTACATATATCTACATCTATTATACATCATACTTCTACCTGCTGCACAAAGATGGCATTTTAATTCGATAATTCGTGATATTTTATTACATTTTGAAGTCAAATAAAATACCTGTTACGAGTAAATGCATTTGCTTCAATTACAATACAACAGAACATGATTACATGATCATTAAATTCTGTTCCGAGTATTCAAACGCAATCTATTTGCATTCCTTAATTGGGATTGTTCACTTTTATTTTAATCTAGCTATTTGAAAAACCATTTCGGGGAATAGTGTCCCTAATAATTTCTGTCTAGTTAAAATTCCAAAAAACGTACAATCTTCTTGTATTTGTAAGAAATGCGTTTAACCTTTATTTGACCTTACTAAACCCAATCAGGTGAGCCGTCTGCCTGTTTGCCTGGTTTAGGTGTAAAAAAATTCTAGCTGTACATTATATGATTTATGTTCTGTAACATGCATTTTTCCTAAAGACCACTTTTAAAAAATTTACGATAACTATAGAAAATAATAATGGTTGAACACGAAAAATTATAAGCCTAGCGACAAAAAACAATAAAATGATAACGATACGTAATGAGTAATGAAAGTGACATTTAAATAGTAGCACAGATAACTATGATTATATACAGATAAAACTTACCGTTATTATTTTTGTTTTCTAGGCAAAGAAATCAATGTAAACTTCTCCCTTATGACGTCATCGGAGAAATAATTTTAAAATCGAATTATAAAAAAACTAACGCTTAAAATGCAAAAGTATTCAAATTAGTATCTTAAAATACCCTATTTTATGTAATAAAAATATAAAATCAGAGGGTAATTTTTGTGAACAATCCCCATTACAAACAAGACAAGTTAAAACAATAAAAAATTCGCAGCCCATAAAGATTTTTTTATATTTCACCGTAAAAAATAATGGTACGAACTCCCATAAACCCTTTGAAATCGGTTTGCACTTAGCACCAACTGATGCTATAAATACACAATGGATCTGTCTTGAATCTGCATTCTTTATTTTCAGGCATCAAATGTGCATCGGTTCATAAGAACTGCAATTACATATACAATAAATAGACAAAATAGAGGGAGGCTGCCTCGTTCGGACTTTTATGATAGGCATCTGACGCAAAGAAGACAAGTTGAAATTATTGTAATGCAGAGTGTAATGCACAAATCAAACTCCATGTTAAGGGTTGCCAGCTAAAAATCGTAATAATCAAGACTAATGATTTACATAGTTGGGGTTGTCTGGAAGAGATCGCTTTTTAGCGAAAAGGCCGCTTTTTGTACATAATCTTTAAAAATAAAAATGAATCGCAGAAATTTATTATTAACGACTTTACCAATTTCGATGAAATTTTTTGTGTGTGTCAAGTCCGCATATTATTAAGATTTACAATTAGATCCGGTAGGTGGCGCTGGGATCTGGTTTCAGATTTTTGTTTTTCAGGGCAGGACTACGTCTGCCGAGACCACTAGATATTTAAATATAGTTGTAGTCAATAAGTTCATTTTAGTGGTCGTATACATTAAAGTAGTGTCTATATAGCTACAGTTTTGTATATGTATTAATTATAAAATATAATTAATATATTTATAGATACAATATATTTATAAGGTTACAGATTTTGTGAATAAGAAGGAGTTTGTACAAGGTTTTTAGGTTGAGTATTGAATTTAGAGTGTTGGTTCATTAATAAGAGATAACTTCGAATCGATTATCTTCAGAGTTCCGGCTACAATCAAGGATACTTTCCTGATGCAGGAATTTTGGTCCTAGAGATCATTTTCTCACAGTACAAGGCTCAGTCCATTCTCCCATATCTTTGCTAATAACATAATATTAATATTAGTCTTTTGACAATGTATAATGTAATGAGCTCCTGTAAGAAACTCTGACACTACCCGTGATCAGAAGCATGGCTCATATTTCGCCCAGCAGATAAGCATTCTCATAACGCGTGACAAAGCAGCCAGCCTTCTGGATATGCTCCCTGCTGGCAACGATCTGCTACATAATCTACTTTAGATTTTTTTATTTATATTAATTTATATGAGCTACTTGCAAGAAAAAAATATAAAATAATAACAGCTCCAAAGAAATCCCGAACATTTCCAGCATTATATAAACTGGTACCACCGGCGCCGGTGCAATACTTGCATAGAGCTAAGATTCTCGTAATTGAGCTGTCATCCAAGATTAATGCTATCGCCCGTTGGAGTTGAGGCATGTCGTAGAGTACACGTCGTACCGCGTGGCGAGACATGTCAAATTATGCCCGCTTGTTGCTAATTCGATAGGGGATAACATCGTTAATAATATGGTTCAGTTGTACCTTCGCTGACTAAATTTTTTTTTTCATTTGAATACTAGTTATTAAGGTGACTAATATAATTAGTTAACGTTCTAAGTCATGTAGATTCATTTATTTTTTGACATATATTTGATAGTTATTTTGAGTAAAAAAATGGGTTCTTATAAAATTACATTGAGCAATGAATGTTTCATGTTTCAGGTAAATAATATTCATTTATGTCTATAATTATCTTGACAAGGGAGATTAACCGAAATCTGTTCGGAATTTTCTGCATGAACGAGATAAAAAAATAACTTTTAAACTTGTACTGAATAAGAATTGTATTATTATATCAAAGAGAACCATCCTTATGCAAATAGATTCACACTTGCCCCTTATTTTAATGTCATCATGGCTCATAATAAAATACATATTATTTCTCATCATTGCATCAATTCCTAATCGTGGTTCAACAACATCCGTAAACATATAATCACGTAATAAAGGAAGCAACATTATTCAGTCTGTTTACCAAAACGGCTACAAAAATATGTGAAGATAGAGACTGGTTTCTTCACATGTGAGTATGTAAATGTAATTAACACCAATAACTGGAGTATTCAACTGTTGACACTCTACCTGCGTCTTTTGGTTAAAAGGTTGTAGATAATAAATTCTTTTGACTATTGGTCCTCAACAGGTAAGGCGTTAATTGGTCATATGGTATATATGGAACAGCTAACAGGCACCCACTAAATTATTAACTGGTTTTTAAAATTATATTCAATGTGAAATTGAGATAATCTTATTTTATAGCTTATAAATACTACCAGATATTGTGTGACATCATAATTTTCTTAAGACCATATTTTATCTTTGAAGCTCATCTAGACGTGCCGAATTCATTAATTGAATTGTTTCACTCGGATTTGTGTGTACATGTGTAATTGAGTACATTATTAAATAATGGCGTTACTTAAATTCGTTTATTAAATATGGTAATAACTTATTTTATTTACGTATCGTTATATTGTCAACTAGCTTCTGCCCGCGACTTCGTCCGCGTGGAATAGTTAAAAGAAATTAAGTTAAAAAAAACCGATTTTGGAACATTCTTCATTAGCGCTCCGCTTCTTTTGGTTTTAGCGTGACAATATATATACTATAGCCTTCCTCATTAAATGGGTTATCGAACACTGAAAGTATTTTTCAAATCGGACCAGATTATCCAGATTACCCCCTACAACGTCACAATGTCACAAATTTCCCCTTTATAATATTAGTATAGATTATATAGGTGCACTAGTGATAAAGGTAGTACGATTTTGTATGTACCGCTTTCGTTCCTCTCCATAGTTTATAGATAATTATGTACCTATAGAAACAAACAGTGCGGCCTACTCGTTATCCGCCTACTCTTGACGAACTGTACAATGGATACTGAGTCACCATTCTTTGTGAGAGTCTAGAAACTCTAGACTCGAGAAGCGGCAAGTTCCGACCATATTTATATGAAAAGTCAATAATAAATGTATTTTTTTACGAGGGGAAATCCGATTGAGGCCATCACCAGTGCGAGGGGTAAAATCGCAGCCGTTGTGTGAGATTCGCCAGGTTGGAGTGGCACTAGCACCGCCAGCAAAAAGTGCTATTCCCTCACCATGATCAGAAATACTCACTAAAACCTCTCGGTGTTCTTTACTTCGCCTTAATGCCAGGGCCACTGCCATACAATTTAACCACTCCGCAGGGCCTTGCAGAATTAAAACTGTATGTGCTAACTACCCTAATAGGAACTGTTAATGATGATATTTTCTAAGCATCACGCTCACTACGGTGGATGATAAAGTTGAACATTGGATACTCCATCTTTAAAGTTATTAGCTAATATTGCCTTAGTTATAAGCTAGGAGGTTTTTGTTGCTCACAAATAGGTGTACATAATTGGTATTGGATCACTACATTACGTACGATAAGCTTAAGTTAATGTTAAAAACACATTGCATTTAACCTGTTTTAGCTTGTTCGGATCGGTACTTGTGGCTCAAGCATTTTATGTGCCCTTACTTTGTAAGCAAGTGCTATTAACTATCCTAACAGGGGGATACTAATACTAATCATATAATTACAAATATGCTATACTATGCGTTGTAATTTTTTAACGATTTAGTATGACGCATTCGACCACAGACTAATCATCAACACTATCGCACCTGAAACCGCCCCATCAGGAAGATTAGGCCGCCGATTAAGGCCGTCTCTATATGCTTAATGTATAATACTTAAAATAAGGGTCAATTAATATAATAAAAATTAAGCGATATTAACGAATAAATGTATGATTATGAATACATTATATTATGAGTATTAATTTTTTTATTTTTGACTTTTTTTTTTTTTTATACAGCATAAAATACATAAATAATTACGATAATAAAGAGTTGCATTTATTTATTGTTTTTTTTTTTGCTCGAGTTTAACAGACAGGCATACAGTCCACCTGATGGAAAGCGATTATCATCTTATATAGACATTTCCAACACCAAAAGAGTCCCAAATATGCCTATAACAAGATGTCACGGGCCAAAAGAACAGGTGTTTTAAATGCGGGAGAAAATATGACCGACATAATCTAGTACCACATAATTATATAGTCAATATAGAGATACAAAATATCAAAAAAACATAATAAAGTTTCTATTAGGTCTACTATACATAAATATATTAGTGATATTTGCAATGACTGCAATAAACAAAAAACTTTTAACCAAGTATCTCATTTACAATTTATTTCATGGTAGAAAAATATTAAGCACCTTTAATATAAGCAGTTGTTCGAATAACAATCATAGATCTAAGAATAAATCAGGATACCACCTCATTAGCTACAGCATTTATTTTACATTAATCATGTACTTGTCAAGACCAGTACTTCTTATGATGTGTAAACAAGCCAAGTGACCAGCGTAGTTATGTAAATGCGTAGACAAGTTTGTAAGAAATAAAAGAAGCAAATAATTTCTTGAATTTCATTACAACATTCAAACATGCAATATTTAAGTGTCAGGATTATGCCTGCGTAAACGTCTATAACAAAAGAAATTTGGACATCATTTAGTACAAAAGATAACCATAACCTATGTTCATTTCCGATCTGGAAAAATATTTAGACCGAATTGCATTACTATCAGTTTAAAATTAAAGCTTAAAACTTAAAAACAGCGTTAATTTTGCATTTATATTGTGTCATAGCTTTACTATACAGTATAGTTAGCGTAACATTAATTTGACTCATTTTTCGAGATAAAAAAGTTATCACAAGATATTGGACTCCCTCCAAAATAAGTACGTAGGGATGTAAAAAACGGAAACGCTGTAAGTCGTGAACTTTTGAAATTCAGAAAAAACACTTTATTTTTAAAAATTAACGAATATTAATATGCCATGTTTATATGTAGCTGTAAAAGAGACACTTTACAGCTATAAATTATACAAGTGAATGAATACATTCTTTTATTTTACAATAATTCTTTTAACCGTTTTAAAAGCACAAGGGGAGGATGATGATGTGGAATTCCAACGCGGTACAAAAAGTTATATTAATCATAAAGTCGTAACACCCAGACTATTCGACACAGTTTTTCCCGCTTCCCAATATAAAATAAAAAAATATGAAGTGACAGAGTTTCCGCCTCCATTTATTTCGTCAATATACTATAAGGTAAACTAGTAGAGTGTTGTCGGCGAAATTATTAACACTTTTGCAGCTTAAGTATACGTCTATGTCATTGTAGGTCTCTGCAGACCACGGGCCAGAAAAAAGCCTGGCCATTGGTAGGCCAACACGTAGAAGCAGGTCAAGCAGGCCCCTAAGACAAATTTAATATATATGTGGCGTGACACTGACCGGCGATTATCACTGTTTGTAACTTATTATTATTATAATTTTATAATGGCTACAAATTAAAAGAATCAGATTTATTAACATGCTCAATAAAATGACAAGGGGCCATTTATTTTCCAAACAATGGTATAAGTTTACCCTGTTCCCATTAGTATCTATTAGTAAGTATACCCAATTTAGGTAGTGAGGTAGTGAAGAACAAATAAACATACGCACAAACAATCAAACAAAAATGCAAACATTCAAACAAAATCACTTTCACATTTGCACATATCAATGATTTTATGTTCGATCAGAACTAAATAAGTTGACTATAAAAATACGGCAACACAAACCGATAAGTGTTAAAAAAAAACATGGGCACATAAATGTGGCCTGGAGTATTTCGATATGCAATTTGGCCCTTCAAGGATCAATCAGATACCCGGAGGTCTTTGTGTAAGCCGCCTTGGGTGGTACGCTAACTAAAATATTTATTCAACCAGCGCCTTACAATGGCAACGAGTATTCAATGACGAACCTGCGCTTGTGCATTGGTCTCATAGCCTAAAGCGTCGCAAGCTCATAATTATTTAAATATGAACCCTATAATTCGAATCCGTATCTACACATTAAAATTCATATTGAAATAATTTAAATTATACCCTTCTCGAAATATTCAAATCGAAGAAACTATGTAAATATTGCAGATATGAATTAATACATCATACTTACCTGGCGTTTTAATAAATATACTGTAAGTATTGTTATGAGTGCGGGACTCGAATTAAAATGCCGTTGGAACTACTATAGAATTTATTAGGACTCTACCAACACGTATAACACAGGTACAAATTTAACCGAACACAAACAGTACAAACTGCACGATTCAATAACACGCGCCAAGTCCGTCACTAAATAGCTTATCGAATGTACACGCCTAGCTCGTATCGTAATCGTCGCTTGACTGCCTCACCCCCCTGTTCGGGAATTGTTTTATACTAAACTGTACAATACAACAATCGACCGCGTGGACTGAAGTTTCCAAAAAAACGTAATCTGCACACCTGCAGCCATAAACGAGTACAATAATAGGATGTTTTTTTCTTAATTACACAATGTAAACAAAAGAAGTCTAAATGCGGGAAGATAATAAACTACAGGTGTGCATTCACTTTCTCGGCGTGTAACAGTATATACTTAGCTGTCATTTTAGTCCAGGTAATTAAAATTCAGAGTGTAGTTTATTTGTGCTCTCGCCCATATAGTCAAGAGAGTAGCGTTTAACATTCTACTAAAAATGCCGGTGGTCGGCGATTTTGGACACGATACCAATAGCAAACTTGGGGCCCTGGATTCACATTATCCTCAGAATCAGAATTTTGTATTTGACGCCAGTTAGTAGTGTAGGAATAACTAACTGTACGCACCACTACACAAGTATACAATATTTTCAAATTGTAAGAAGGAATATTAAAAAATGGATTTAATATTTATGTCTCAATAATTTCAGATTTATTGAAGACACTTTGAATAAGTATTAAGAACAAACTAGTCTAAAAGAAATCGATGGCACTAAGGTATGCTTTATTTTTGAATTGTGCACTCTGTTTAATTAAAAATACTCGTTAGAATACCATTAACTAAAACACATACTTAAGTGATTAACATCGATCTAAATTCTTCTGGACTTTTAAGGCCAAATAGATGGTTGCATATTAACTATTCCAATACGTGTTTTATGTTTGATTTTAACGGCCTTAATGTCGTTTGAGTGGTTTAAAGAATCATATTAAACTCGTATGCAAGTTCTTATCTAAACAACTCGTGTAACAGGAAAACTCAAACGGCGTATTCGCAGCAATATTACGAAATTTTTAATTTTCAATGTCGATACTAATACATTATGTCAAAAAAATTTGGTACCGGCAGTCCTCAATGTTTATTTTATGTATTTATCTATAACGATGTATTAACCATGACGATATTTAAAAAAAAAGTCAGGTAAATAGTTCCGCAAATAAACTTGTAGGTGTATGTATGAATAGACTAAAGAAATTAGACGAAACGCAGTGTTTTTCATGATCGTAGCAACCATCATCTCTGCCTACTCAAATGGGAAACAGGCGTGACCTTGTATGTATGTATATTTGGCAGATTTTCTAAGGTGGTTTCTGTTCTTAGTTTAGTTGAGCGGCTTAGTTTGATTTAATCACGTTTAAAAGAAACACGTAATTCATGTGCTGCTAGTTGTATAACGAGATTGAGTGGAAGTATCTAAAAAGTGGTTTCCCTTTCAAGGGATAGGAAGTTCAATAGCCTTGATGTGAATACCGGAACGAAGTAAGATGATGCCACAAGCAACTTATATACATAACAAGACTAGTAGCTGTGTATAATATTGTTACATACCGACAAAGAATACGCATCTGGTTTATTACCTTTCCGCATTTGGATTTCTTTTGTTTACTTTGTGTTTAAATTTTGCAATTAGATTATAGCCTAATGTTATCGTTTACATTTATGGCCATTCGCAGGAATAATTAACCGGGTGTGCAGACTAGTTCCTCTCCCGCATACAGGACTAGTAAATGCCGGAGGTCTCCTCCTCTTACGATCTCTGGCTTTCATGAACGTGCGGCTGAGGCTCACGCCAAGGCTGCTGAGATGGAAGTGCGCAGATTTTCTGCGGGTATCACTCTACAAATGAGAAGAAAGTCCACACTGTCTCACTGTATGTGCCAAGCAGTGAGCATCAGAGGATTGCATACACCCAATAGAAATAAATAGCGAATTGATTGACAGTACCAAGTGGGTGTTACATCCTGCCTATAGATGGATGAATGGATGTAGTCAATACTTAAACGTTTAATTTTTGAAAGTTCAATGTTTCCTTGGTTTTTGGAGCAATTTCATTATGTCATTTATAAGTTACAACCAAACCATGTTCTCACCTCTGCTACATAAAATGCGTCATAAAAACAATGGTTATTGATGAATTATTATCATAGAATATATTTATTTTTATTTAGATTAGACGTTTAGCATTTTATATTTCACATTTAGGTATATGGAGATTGCCATAACTATCGTAGGTACTAAATTATAATTTCCCATACCAAGACACATTAACATTTTATTCGCATTGAATACTTGACTGATACCCATACCAAGCAGGATTTTAATATTAATGATTTTAGTAAAGAGATGCCTGTGAATTCAATTCCAGTATGGAAGCTGATAAATAATTCAGAAAAAAATGTAATTAGGATCTAGTTTAAAACATACTTAATCTTAAACCAGTATTCGTTAGTTAGCTTCTATTTCTAGTAGCATAGTTGATAAGTATCTGTACTAGTTTTATCCCGTGGTTCACTCATTTATTTTTCAATTATTTATTTTATCATTTCTCAAACTACAACGTACCAAGTTTTAGAAAACAGTATTATTCTTCAGTTAAGTCTTTATTTCATAGTTATTTGCTTAAAAATCTTCGCAAAATCTATAAAATCAGCGAAAACATTGTTTCATAACGCGACTATCAATCAAAATACAATTTAAATAACATAATTAATTTACTAGGGGAGTCTATCGTCTGTTCAACTGCTAATTAAGAAGATAGAAGAAATTTAGCCAGTTATAAACAGTTAACAATTTATAAATTATAGAGACATCTTAACACATCTTAACCTAAGCTTATTTTATGAACAGAGTTTCATGAGCTCTAAAAAGGTCACAGCGCGGCTTCGACCACCCATGGTACTACAACCTTGGCTCATGTCATTTAAGAAGCACTAGATCCTTCTTAAAGAGTACAAGTTGTACAAGAGACCGCTGGGGTTTGGTAGTTATACCTGGCAGTGCAAGTGCCATACAGTAGTAAGAATACTTTGGAGTATTATTGTTTATCTACAATCCGCGCAATGTAAATAAATCATTTCCACCTCAACAAAAAACACATATTATTTTGAAAAATATTATAATACATATTTTTGAAGTACAGTGTATTAATTTTAAGATTCTGCCAATAAATATATTAATAATAAATATAAAATTAAATAAAAAATGTTTTTGTTCTTTAATATCGTAACAATAAAATGTTTTGCAGACTATATATTATTTGACAATAGTAACAGTACGCTGTTTTTATCCGCCGTTGAATGTCCATCTTTTTTCGTAGATTATAAGTCAAGTCATATGTCACACATCATGTTTTAAAAGGAGTTTTCCAGGCTATTATTTCCTTAATTGAATATTATATTTTGAACACACTAAAAATAGTTAGATGTCCCTTATAGTTATATTCACGATATCAACAAACGCAGTCCTAAATGGTACCTATCTGAAGTAAAATTTGAAGTAAATTTTAATTTATACCGTCCTTTGATATGCAAATCTGAGGCAATTTATCAGTGTACGACATCTGAATGGCCTTCCTTTTGTATCAGTTGGCGAATAAACACTGACTATGACTTGCAGTCGTCGGGACTGCACGTGCATACAGATTGATGCACACTGATGCATATGATCAAAGCATTCTACTCTCTACCAGGCTTGGGACATCACAAGAATGACGTATAAATCCCATCTATTATTATTTAATCATTAATATTCTTCCTATATGTAGGTACAAGTTGCAAAGTATCATAAAATAACCCATTAATAAAATTAAACTGAATGTCTATGATATCAAAATAAACACTAGTATAAAATTCTTTTCGGATATCTTTATTTCTTTCTAAAAGTTAGACTCAAACCAGGCTCTGAAACACCTCGAGAGATTTCAATGGGTTTGAATCATTGGTTTGAAGGATTAAATTAGAAACTTGACTTTTTGTTTATATTCTATCTCGACATCTGACACGGTTCAGATAATATAAGAGCGAGTGCCACGCGAATGAAGTAGCGGACACAGCTAGTATACCACTATAAAACACAAGAAGGTGAGAATGTGTAGGCGTGCAAAAACGAAATGTCTGGCGCGTGCCACTACATGGCTTCCAGCTTTCTTTATAAAACTGGTTTGTGCAAAGCTTTTTGCCTGCCTACACGTTTCGTTTTCAAAGTAAATAATAAAATATAATAAAGTAAACCAACCGCAATAACTTGTCATGAGAGAAGGTTAGTTGATTTATATCATAGCATTATACTCGCCACCCTAAAATAGTTTCATGATTTACAGGTTTATATAGATTAGTTTAAACTACTATATTCTCTATCATAAATTAAGGATATATCTCTTTAAAATAATATCAGCTCGTAGATATCCCACTGCAGGGTCCGGGACACCCTATTTATAAGAGAATGGACTGCATATCTGCCACATTTGTCCGAGACTAATAGTAAATTTCACACATTGATAAAGTCGTTAAGCAGGTTTTCTTCATAATATTTTCTTCACAGTTAGTCTATTGACGAAAGCTATAATTTAATAACTAATTTCTTTTAAGTAGTTCAATTTCCTCTAACTCTTACGTAAAGTCCGCTAATAATAAGTAGTATTTACATTTTAATACTGTATTCGATAATGCAATACGTAAATATTTCTCATAAATATTATTTTTAGACAACATGAAATTATGAATGTGTAAGAATAGCAGTCTTAACGGTGGAACCAATTAAATCCCTGATGAGATTTAAATCATACTCGAGTACTTTTATAGTAGATATATAACTGTGGAAACATAAACCAGTGGAATTGAGATATTTGCCGATGAAAACAGGCGGGATTTTATACTGTAGATGATTATAGTGTTTTTTATCCGTGGCATCGCCAACGGTCCAAGCAGAAGAACAGACAGAACTTGGCCCAATTTTAGCTTAGATTATGTACTCAGTTTTTATGTTTCTTTAAAAGTTAGTCCATAGGCATATTGCGGGTGGACTCACTTCTCCACTCTTTATAAGAACATATTACAAAATGCCTCCCTATGCGTATTACGCTTATCCAAGATGAATTAGCGAATTTCATACATTGGCAATGTTTTCTTACGGTCGCCATTATACATTCACCACCAGCACATGATAATGGTTGAAAATTAATCTAAAACTTACACGTTCTCTAACAAGTTAGATAGGGAATTAGCATGACTATTTAGAAAAGATAGAAATAATAAGTGTCAATTAAAACTAGCCATCCATACAGCTTGGTGCTTTGGTAATTTTTTTTTCTCGGTTGTTCCTTTACTACTGGACATAGGGATATTGATGACAATGAATAATATAATCATTCTCCTTCAGGGAGAATGGTTTGAGCATTCTACGTCAGGGCCTGGTCACTTACTGCCATTCAACATTTTAGGTGACCACAAGTCCCTTAATATTAGTGATATATTTTATATGTAATGCTAATGGAATAAATTTGAATTACATTTTTAAAACATTATTTAAGGCCAAAACAAGCCGTGTGTCGATACATGCTGTAAAACGAAACCGAGGTGATTACATTCAGTTTTAGACTCAGGACCCAAAGGCGTTATCAAACTATTGCTAACCTGAAAAGTTTTTTTACATAATTCAAAACGGTAATATAGAACAATTTCATCTAAAAAATACTATAACGCAAAGTGCGTAAAAATTATCACAGCTTATACATATACATCAGAATAAAACGTAGGCTATGTTTTAAACTTATTATTAAAAATTGAAAATTATTAAAATAAACTTCTTTTATATTTGTGACGAGTTATTTGTTTCCCTTAAGCGATACATTAGTTAAGTGCAAGTGAACGTGTCAGCATGAACTATCACCTAATAGTTGAATAAAAAGATTCCGACTTGTTTAGACTCTCGCACATGAGTCTGTACCATAAAATTTATTAGATTAGATACAATTGTTCACTATAGAAAAAACAAGTTTCTGTAGAAAGCTCTTGGATTTTTATCGTTAAGTTGGAGTATGCCATAAATTCCTAGAACTCTCTGTTATATTGTATTTATGTATATATTAATATGCATAATATCTTATATTTAATATATAAAATTCTCGTGTCCAGTTTTCGTTGCCATACTCCTCCGAAACGGCTTGACCGATTTTGATGAAATTTTTTGTGCTTATCCGGTATCTATGAGAATCGGCCAACATCTATTTTTCATCCCCCTAAATGTTAGGGGTAGTCCACCCCTAATTTTTTTTATTATTTTTTAGACAAAATTTTATTTCTATTTTTTTATGATACAACATACAAAAACCCTAGATTTTCAACCCTCTACGATCAACCCCTATTTTTTACCGGGCAGGACGACGTCTGCCGGGACAGCTAGTTCTTATATATAAAAATGAATCGAGGAAATGTATGTACGCATGCAACTTGAGAACGACTTTACCGATTTTGATTAAACTTTGTGTGTGTGTTTGGGTGGGTTCTCGGATGGTTTAGATTTACAACTGGAACCGGTAGGTGGAGCTGGGATCGGGTTCTAGGATCCTCCTAATCTCCTCAGCTACTTTTGATCATTTTATTTTTGTGTGTTTAAGTTGGTCTCCGGATGGTTTAGATTCGCAATTGAAACCGGTGGGTGGCACTAGAATCAGGGCCTAGATTTTATTTTTTCAGAGCAGGACAACATCTGGCGGGACAGCTAGTAGGTGATAAAATATAGGTACGTATATGGAAGTAGGTACTATAAAACGAAAAAATATTTTTTATACATTGAACTCTTCCTGAGTTGGCTTCCCATTCTTCAAAAACTTGGAAACAGGTGGACAAATTTTTCTTCAGTTTACAAGCATAAGACAAGTTATCAAAGGTTTCGTTTTTATCACAGAACCCTAAAAATTCAAAGTACACAATTTATTAGTTTTTTAAACTTTAACCAACAATCTATTTTACAAAAATTGCATTGATTCCATGCAAATATAAAGTTTCAAATTTTACTATTATTACAACATCTTTTGAGGTCATACTGCCACGATAAACAGTGTATGCTGTCTTAAAAAATATTTTAAGAGCAATGCGAATTCAATCGGATCCCATAAACAGTAGAATAAGCTGCGCTGCGGGATGCAAGGTGACATGTATTTACTTTTTAAAACATCAGCATGCCAGGGTGTCAACTAAAAGCAAAAATCAAAATTACGAGTTAGAGTACAAAACGTTAACTTAAGCTACTGTAATACTGTGAAGCACATAGTGACATGTACCCATTTTGAGCCTCTTTTTTCTCTAGACTATTGTTTCCGTTACTTAGAATCAGTTTTCATATTATTATCGATTGTTTCTCCTTATCACGGTTCTGCTTGAGAGTTTCTCAGCTAGTAATAGTAGCTTTGAGAACACTCGTTAGCATTGGTTAAACGTACGAGTGAAGTACATTATGTATACACACAATAAACAGCTAATTTGCGAATCGATAAAATCTAATTTAAATTGGGACAAGTTAAAATATTAAAATGGTACTTTGTCAGACAACATACCCTAATAAGATTTTGTGTATACACAAATGCTTAAATAATGTACAAAAGGTATACCAAATGCATATTGTATTTATTGTTAACGGCATACTCAACATAGTATATATTTAATTCATAATATTACATTTTCTAGGAAGAGACTACGAACTAGGACTTTCCAGGAAAGGAAATGCAGCAAATACTTAATATATTTGCCAACCCTGAATCATACGCGTGGGTGCAACAAAAGCCTCGAAAATGTCACTCCACTCAGGCGGTAAACTTAAATTAAAAACGGTATGATACAAGTCTGGTTAAATTAAATGAATTCTTTAAATTACACATCTTTGACAAAAATAGAGAAGTTAATAACTTATTTCGTTTTTATTAAATAACACGATCTGTTGATCAAGCCAGAATCAATAATAATTTGTAAAATTCAAGTTTTAAAATAATCTTTCCAGGGCAGAATGTTTTAATTCCACCAATCCATCCAAAACCAGACGACAAACAACGTTCACGGCTGATACGATTTCCTACATACTAAAAAGATTGCAATCATTTTGTAAACGCACTCATAAACAATAATGTCATAGAATCAGAAATGTTGATCCCCAATATTCTCCCTACTACACAGCTTGATTTTTATTTATGCCACTTATGACAGGACTACAAATGAAACATAAAACATAATGGACTAGACAAAAACAAATACTATCATGTTGCAAAAACAAGCTACGCAATAATTGGCCACCAAGGTGCGATCGTATGCTTAGATTACGGTCCTAAGTAATTTGTTTGCACGGCTACTTAACGGCTGGACGACGTTCCCACTTTTTCATTATTATTGAAACAGACTACGAATCAGATAAGATAGGTTATAAGATTTACTATGAGTATAATAGTATAGCTACTAGGACTTTCAGTGCGGCTTCGCCTACAGTCACTCCTGACGTGCCTCGCAGGAAACTTACGATGATTTTTTGGAGGGTTTTATCTACAAAAATATGTCCTATTTACTATACAGTCTTTATTAAGATTGATGTTATAGATACTACACAAATACTTAAATATATAGTAAATGCATACTAAAAAGCAGCACTATAATTAGATCTGGAAGGACGAATAACGGTCCTCTCGAACGGATACAGTTTTAGCTTGCCTCATGTTGAATGGCAGTGAGTTCCGTAAACGGATACCATGTACTGGAAAAGAGTTGTCACCGAAGAAAGAAATGTATACGCATATAATTCTACAGCGCAAATAACAGAAATTCAAGAGATGCGGAATAACAAAATGGTCCTTTTGGTAAGGATTGCGGTGATTAAAATTATACAACAGAGTAAGTGAACATTTCGGAGAAGGCGGATATGTAACTATTTTAGCTTCTTGCAGTATTCGAAAACAAGAGCCTATTTCCGCAAATCAAATATAAACCATATATTTTGAAATCGGTCGAGCTTGTTTAATTAGCTGGCGTCAGTTTTAACAAGTATGAGTAGTTACAAAGATTGAGCAAGCATTAATTTAGTAGCAATAAGAAGGATATTGTTAAGCCTTCAAAGTGACCATGACGATGAAGTCTTAGGCCTTGCTCAGTTCGCTGTCAATTATAATCCTAAGATTATAGACTTAATTTATATAGTCACTACTGAGCTAATAGTAATTATCATCACGCATCCCCTCTGCATATCTAATATACTTATTACTTATTATACACGTGTAATAGCACTCAACTTGGATCAATAACCGCCAAATGAGTTATCAATGTTTTCTTGTTACTCGCTTCCAAAGCTTATATTTGTAATGAACTATATCATCTCACAACATCCATCAAGATCAAATCTAATTATGTAAACGCACTTCAAATTGCTTTTGTGTTATGTTTTTTGCTCATAACTAATAAAACTTAAGCTGTTCTAGCTTAAGCACCTTGTTACTTTAATGATTTATTATGTTTAGAGTTATCTATGTTACAACGTCTACTACGAAATCATTTTTGTATATTAAAGAAAATAGAAAATGTTAAAGATTCATTATTGTACAAATCTAAAGTTATAGCTGCGATTACTTCCAGAAAAGCTTTAATTGAACAAGAAATAATGCTGATACTAAACGAATTTGAAAGAATGAGTGGAAAGACAGGACGGTATTCAATGACATCGAGTAATCAAGTTTGTGTTTATATCAATAGTTTTGATACATTCTTCCAAATTGATGGACAAAAGATAACAATCTAATATCAGCTTATGCAAAATACTATTTTGTTGCGTGTTATTAACATATTTCTTTTCCTCTTTAACCTACTCCCAATTATTTGTAGTCAAGAAAATACGTCTTATCTCACCATACCTACTCCTGTATTCTGCCATACGTCCTCTGTTACGCCACTATTAATCATCTTATCATTAATCCATCCATCTCTTTTTTGTCTACTTTATGTCATTAAATATTTGTACATGCATATATAGAATTTATATTATTATGTTATAAAAAAAATTAAGAATGTATGTAACAAATTTCATACAAATCTGCTAATATTCAAAGGTTTGAAGAAACAGTAGCAGTCTTAGAAAATCAAAACAAGATTATGTACAGATATTTACATTACATATACCTCAATTCAACACATACAAAAAAAGTATGGGACTTCTTAATTTTATGTAATTATACGAGTAATTACGGAAATTTATATTTAGTTAACAATCAATTAATTAGCAGTAAATAGTTTTCCTTGAAAAATTTCATTATCCATTGTTTACGTAGTCAATGAAGTCGCAGTACATAACTGTTGTAAACGACTAACCCACAAGGCATGCAACAATAGAAGCATACAGTTATTATCCCACAACTTTGTCCATAACCGTCTAATATTTACTCACATACAGGGTACATTGTGTTACTGATATCAGTCGCAACTCCAACTATCGTCTTTGGTTATATATTTATGTAATGTATTGCATAATTTCTATTTACACATACAGATGCACAATTACACATTACGTAATAATTGCAGAGTACAAAATATATGTAGCTTTGAAAGCTCCTAAACCTTACATAACTTGAAGGATCTAAAATGGCCGCTTCCGCTGAATTTTATAACGACTATGATAAGTATCAAAATGCACAATTATATCCAGAGTAACCGAATGAATAAATAAATAAAATCTCTCAATTGAACACCATAAAGTAAAACTTTGACAATTAATATGGATACAATTGTATCAGAAAGAGATCACTTGAAAACCAGTTAATGAATTAGTAAAATTCGACATAAAGCTATCATCTATCCCCCATTAACATACTTTTATCCTTGCAAATGTCGTCGTTTCCGTGGAATAGAAAGCAAATGTCTAAAAAGGTGGCGCTGCAGTCTGGTTGCCGTTGCAATTTTGTAACAAATACGTGGTAGTCATGGCAAGTCACTTGGAAAGAGCTGATTATACAATACAATAAATAGTAGATACTTGTATGTCTGTTGGTCTTTGTGTATCCTAATCTCAAGAACTATTAAGCTGATTTGAAAATTACTTTCCAATTTAGATATTGCGGTTTTTCAAGCAAATTATATAATATAAAATAATGTTACTTGTCTGTAGTGTAAAATTGCCGAGTAATTTAATGCGAATGGAATGTAATATGCCTGTTAAATGTGTAAATAATATTTGTATATCATCTATTTTATAAGCACTTCTATTAAAATACTTATACAATAAATAAATTAGTGCGTTCAACCAAACTAAAGATAATAATATAAAATACACCACCATCGTAACGTGAGAAATTTATGTACAACGAGGAAATTACTTACCATACAACGGCTTGAGTATCTTTAATAAAGCCCCATTCATAGGCTCCGTAGATTATTTTTATGCAGTCTGCATACAATTGAACGGGGAATAGCAAAATCATTTTTTTACGTATTCATAGACTGTTCCTATATCCTTCTATTTATTTACTTGCCTTATCATAGATTGAATTTTGACATTATTTGTATAGAGCTTATGTTAAATTTTAACTAATAATGATGCAAATGAGTGATTAGTAAGACTAGGAACGTATCAAAACTAGACTTCAATTAATCGTCATTTATTTTCCATACTAAATCACTTTGTTTTTTTTAATATTACGGTCTTCAAAACTGAACACATTCAGAAACATGTTTAAATGCAATAATAATATAATATTTTGTAATTTTTAGAATGTGATATTTGTAGAATAGTCGGCGCGGACGCTCACATAATTTATAATATAAATAATTAAAACTAATTTTGTGCAAGACGTACTACTTACTAACATATTAAAATTAGTCATTATTAGTCTTAATTTACATTCAATACCTCGAGACTATAATTACAATACTTGGCAGTACCAAGGTCGGTACAGCAAACGAACCGCACGAAACTCGCTTCCGCTAGCATAGAGATGGAACAAGAAGTATAGCCACATTAAAAAAAGCCGGCTAGCTATGGATTACATTCTCGATCATCTGGTAGCTGAAAAATTCCACCTAATGGATCGGGATTTTTGGGATTATATCTTTTTAATTACCTATATTACTCTAGAAAAACCTCAAGGTGCGTCAAGAACATTTTCTGAATTTGTTTAAAAAACCAATTTTGTAAAAGTCTGCTTGACATTTAAACCCGACTATTAATCTGGCTTATATTTTTTAGATCCCTAAATACCCATGTTAAATAATACAATCATTTCAAAAGGCCTCAAAAACATTTTTTAATAAAAAAAAGTGCTCCCCACTGCCTATCAGCCAAACCTCGTTTTCTTATTTTCATATTTCAAGGACTTTATTTAAATTTACTTTACTATTTATTATTAATTTTACACTGCCTCAAGAACCTACCCTAAGTGATTACCAGCCGTCCTTCTATAAAATTTTACGCAGGTAAAAAAAACATACCTCGAAACTTGAAGCGACAATTAAAAACTTCGGACTTAATCCCAGCTAAGTCACCAATGAATGGTAGGTTCTATCTTATATCTTGTTAATAATTAACTTGCCTTACCATCGATTGAATTTTGACATTACTTGTATGGAGCTTATGCCAATTAACCGATGGTAAAGCAAATGAACGATCGGTAAGATATAGGAACCGGTCCTAAAAAGAGTTATTTAAAAAGCTTAGATCACCATATTTTCTAGATAATCTGCCCAGAAGGCCTGTCGTTGCAGGTACCTGTAGTGACAGGATATCTGTCACTATTCACTACCGATAGCCGTCGTGTGTTAATACTCTTAAGGAACTAATCATACTCTAGATGCTCATGGCCTCAGGATCTCACGGTTCACGGGTCTCAATAGACACACACAAGTAAGTTTCACAAACGGCTGTATAATGTATATTTACGCTGCTTGACTAAGACCTAAATTTACTTTTTCAAAATAAATAACATAACATAATTTGTGCTCTTATAGGTTTTTAAATTATAAATATATTGCACTTATTTTGCTCATACAGTACTTAGATTTAAATCTTCTATATGTAAAACAAAGTCGTGTTAGTTACACCATTTATAACTCAAGAACGGCAGGCGAAATTTTAATGATTTTTTGTTTTTGGAATTGTCTTTGTCCGGAATAGGATAATAAGTATTAAAATATGATATTCATAAATAATAAAATATTCATTTGTTATTATCTTTTCTGGCCGATTTCGGCAATAATTACTGCATTTAAACTCATTTTCATTTATCTTATTTAGGTGAATTATTTGTGTGTGTGTGTGCAAGTGAGTCCCGAGATTCAAATTTGAACCAGGTAGGTGGCGCCGATGAACACCTCTTTAACGGTGGGACCGATTTTGATGTCTTTTTGTGTGTCATCAGATTCGAGAATGATTTAGATTAACAATTGGTCCCGGTTGACGGCGCTGCAATCGGTTTCTAAATTTTTATTTTTTAAGGGCAAGACGACGTCTGCTGGTTACAGCTACTAAAAAATAAATTGTGCGGACAGGGGACTCTTGTCAGGCATACATAATAACGCTGTTTCCTTACGTGTCGATCTCTGCCAGTTTAATCTATTATAAGTATCGTAAAAGAACTTTCTTCCAAAAATCGTTTATTCTAAAGTCGTTTATTCGCTTTGATATTTAGGTTTAAGCCATTTAGTATGAAAATGGGCTGTGATGTTAGCCGTAAACGTAAACTGCCTTAGATGGAGGATGTTCGAATACCATGACAGTGAACAGTCGCCGAAACAAAGGCCTATAAAATACAGAAACACAGTACCTATATCGGCCATCGGGAGCCGTCGCAAATTGGTTTATTGAGATTGTAGCAGCGATGCAGATAAAAGTACTGTCCCACTTACGACCTTAATATGCACATTATCTTGAATTTATGGTAAAATATACCTGTATGTCTTCTTAAAAAAAATTCTAAGATCTAGAAAATTTTAAAATTAACATCAGGAGCCTATCACAGTAGTTTTTTTTTAACTCTACGGACTCGAGTTCCGTACCCTTTTTTACAACTTAATATCTAAGAACACTTTTAGAGTTCATAAACGCCTATTGGTTATTTTTGTTATTGTGTGTGACATTAATTCAGTGATTTTTGGGTCGTGGTGTACCTTATGAGTAACTTATATATTATATAACTTATTATATTAATTTATTCTGATTTTAATACTAAACTTATACTAATGTAGAGTGTATATGTTACATGCTGGTGTTGTGAGGAAGTGCATGTGCAGTATCACAGTATTGTTTGTCCCATAAAACTTATACTTTAAACGTTATTAACATAAAGCTCAAAAGATAAGCACAATAGACACTATCATTATCTATCCTCTCAGAGGGTGCCGCCTGTAAAATGCCTGTCCGGTATTTTATAGTGCGCACGAGTATGCGAGCCCAAGGTCCTCGACGCAGCCGCTGTTACTTTCCCTTTGTTCCGTGACAGTGGTGTGCCCCCTTCTCCTCATCCTCGTATCCTCCATCTTTACTCCTTCCCACATAGCACTATCCATCCCTGGATTCCCTTGATGGGTTGTGTAGGTCGGGCGGCAGCCGCTACATTTAAAACCAATACTCGCCACATCTTTTATGGTTAGTCTTAGTAGACAAATGTTCACCAGGGATCGGTCCTTAGCCCGTTTCTGTTCAGCGTGATATTGGATGAAGTGTCGAACAGCATCAGAGATCCGCATGAGCAACCTCCATGATTGCTCATGTATGCTGATGATGTCGCGCTAGCAGATTCGGACAGGGGGCGCCTGGTGCGAAGTGTAAATGCGTGGAAGAGGTTGCTAGAGAACGGCGGTTTGAAACTAAATGTGGCGAAGACGGAGTACTTAGCCTGCAACACTACAGATCCCACATCCGTGCGCATAGGCGAAGATACGGTCGAGCGCATGGATCAGTTTAAGTACTTGGGATCTGTCCTTAGTGCGTCCGGGGATATCGACCTCAACGTCAAGGCCCGTATCACTGCAGCTTGGGCCAAGTGGCGTGAGGTGACAGGTGTCATTTGTGACTCCAAAATGCGGGTCAAATTAAAAGGACAGGGCTATAAATCTATCAATAGACCTGTCCTTTTGTATGGCAGTGAAGCGTGGCCTGTACTCGAGAGACACAAGCAAGAACTGCGTGTCACGGAGATGAAGATGCTGCATTGGATATGTGGAGTGACGTGGAAAAACCGTGTCAAAAACTCCCGCATCCGTGGCAGTCTTCATGTCCGTGACATAGCAGACAAATTGCAAGAGTGTCGCTTACGTTGATACGGCCACATTTTACGGAGACCGGCTAATTATGTGGGGAACAAATGTCTAGCCATGCCACCTCCGCCAGGTCCCGGTCGAAGGGGAAGGCCCAAGAAATGTTGGCTTGTCGTCGTGAAGGATGACATGCGTGCCAATAGTCCCAAAACGGGGGATGCGGAAGACCACGCGAAGCGGAGTAGAAAAAGTAGGAAAGTGGACCCTGGGCGTCGGAGTGAACGCTCCGAACGTAACCGGGATTTAACGCTCGGATGATGATGATGACACTATCATTATCTATGATATTATAAAATTCTTAACATGCTGTGTCTATACATTGAAGCTATTAAAAAAAAACTTCGTTTAAGAAAACCGACTTCAAAAACTAAAAAGTATACAATAACTTATTTCTAAAGCTATTTTTGATTATAATATCTTATTTTTAATATATATTATTTTAAGGATCCTAAAGTCGGTGCTTAGTAATTTTCAAAATATAGTAATTTTTATGTTTTACTTTACAAACTAAGGTTTGGTATAAATTACAATGAAAGTACAGTGTGGAACATCGTTTAAACTGTTCAACTGAGTGTGCCCCCACATATCATTGTAAAGACTTCTCAATACCACGGCGTAGATTCAATTTATATTGACTATAAAGCATTTTCTCTTTTAACCTCTCTTTATTCTACATAATGCCCCTCGAAAGCCATTTACGTCGCATTAATTTATGAAATGCATGCAAATGACTTATTTGACTATTAATTCGATTATTTATGAATTTAAATATATACAATATTATTTAATACATTACATATATTTGTGACGTATAACACTTTTTCTACACTACTTTGAAAATCGTGATATTCGTATGTACTATATGTAAATTTCATAAAGAGAATAAATATAGCATACTTTTAACTCGTGAAATGGGATAGATACCTGCAGAAAAGAGATTAAAAGTTAACATAAATTTAGCCCTAATCACATTTATACCTAAGTGATGATTTATATTATAATCCTGATTTATATCAGGAGCTTTCAAAAGTTTTACTTGGAAAGAATATAAATTTAACTGATCGACATCAAATTTTTGGACTTAAAATCTTCGCTACTTTTTATCCCGAGAATCCCGCGGAAATTTTCCCAGGAGTAGTTTGAAGTTGTTCGGGTGCATAAAAATTTGCTTACTAGTTCGATGATTTTACTAACACAATAACTTACATTCCTTTTTTAAATGCTACGGTACTTTGTGCTCCTGGAATCCCGTATATCCTAGTATAAGACTATTAACAGTTGTTTCTAAAATTAGTGTTAACCTCAAGTATCCACTATTTAACCAATTCCAGTATAAATGACTAGTAGCTTCTAAAGTAAAATGCATTAAATATTTCTTTAAATGTATTGAATTAGAAATATGTCGTAGTCGTGAGCTGCACAATTCTCTCACCACGCGAGAACAATTTGCAAGCCACGATGCCCAATTAAACTGATTTTAACACTAAATAAAGCCACGACTCTTACTGCAGCACGTTGGTTAGACGCAGGCACAATTTTCAAATTGTTTTTTATAGAAACTAGCTTTGTTATTCAGTTGTATAACTTTGGTGAGTAGATTGACGAATAATGAATGATTCACTATATAGTCAAGGAATTTGTCTGTGTTGGTAATTCTATTTTTCACACAGGTCTATGTTTGTTGTTTAACTCTCCATAAACGCAGATACAGGACCAGGAGCTCTATACAGACGAAAAAGATGCGTTACATATCAGTTTCATAGATAAATAAAGATTAGTGAGTTACCTGAATCACTACAAAGATTATAAATAATAAGGAATGTAAAGTATAAATATAAAAGTAAGCATTAAAATTTTAGTTTTTATAGGATAAAGAATGGAAAACTGGACTGGAAAAGAAATGTTTCTTATATTGAGTTTATATAAAATCTGTCTTTTTCTTATAAAAATGATAAAATATTCTAAAAACAAGAAAATTATAGAAGAAGAACAGAGAAACAAGATCTAGTAATCTTAATAGTCATACTATTAATTATTAAAAAATATCTGTATCAGGTCAATCAAATTGTATGTTTTTGACTGACGTCAAATAACTTAACTCTTGGTGCAACTCGAAGGTATCACCACTTTATAAATAATTCAGAAAACGAGTGTAAAATGAAAATATCTGTAGTATTCAATTTCATACATACATAAACCCAATTATATCGCTGTTGTGTGGAAACGAAATTAATTACTGTGGGCCTAGAGGACAATTCATTCATTTCGACATATAAATAAATGTATTGTACATATACATGTATTGTACATATTACAATTAAACAAGGCCTAGCTCGCGACGTCGCTCGATAAAATATAATCAGTACATATGTAATACCTATGTAATATAATTTGAAGTTGGCATTTTATAATTCTTAAAAATGTGGAACTTAATTTTAAATCAAAGTATCTAAGTAACGCTATTTAGTGAAGGAGGAACCCACCTTGAGAGCAACACATAAAATTGTCATTGTTATTGTTGTTGCCATGACGATGCATTTGTTAGTGAATGCAACGATATGGGGCCGATAAAACTAAGAGCCATCTTTTCGGCCATATTCGTCTATCCCTCAGGAAGAATACTTTTTCTTGATGAAAGGTAGCCTTCTATTATATAACAACTTGTATGCAAAATTTCGTAATGAGTAGTTAAGGCGTGAAAATGTCACAAACAATCAAACTCACATTTGCATAAATTAAATTATAATATTTGGAAGGATACTATGATAAAAACATTTTTTAATACCGCTTAATAGCTCCAAGCCCTAAAGTAATGAATAGATTTATAAGATTTATGGTGTGCAAGTTGTTACTTTGTATCTTTGTATATTAGACTTTTACAACTATTGTTGTCGTAAAATGTACATATAGATAATGGCTCGACGCGTAACGATGGCCACAATGTTGGGAAAGTAATTGTTTTCCTATTTTTTGTTGAAAAATTATCTACTCTACGACCTGTAAACATTGTTTAATTACACACTTCATACATCACTGTTAGAACCCTGTCCGTTGAATCTAATCGGCAAGAACACTATTCAATCAAATAAGACGGGCAAGTGCGTGGTAGTCTACGTATAACAGAGGATACCGAAGAGTTGACAAACGTCTACAATATACGTCATTTGGCTACGGAATGATAATCCGAAATCCCCTATATTTCAAACACTACTCAACGAATCTTTTCTACATTGTTCTGAATTGTCAATTGTTATGAAAAATAATATTAAAGCCTGACTATTTAATTTTTTTCAGATTTTTCCAGATTATAGTTCAAAAATTACAAAACGGGGTTTTACGGTTTGGGAAGCTTGTTATCGTGCTCGTTTCTGTCCCATCCCCCTAATTAATTTCCCTGTCAGAACTCTTCGATCCGTAAATGCTGCTAACCACGTTCCATTATGTAGGTTCCGTCTGACAGTATTGATATAACTTTGTAACACAAGAAAATAATCACCTCAATAGGCAAGAAGTTATTATCTATTTGCTTAAATTTATATTTTTTGACGGCTTCTATGGTTGAGCGGGCTAAGCCTAACTTAGCAAACGCAGAGGCTCCAGATTTGATTCAGGTTATGGTAAAGTTCGGAAACGAATTTTCGGTCGGTGTCTGGGATCGGCTCGAGTAGTCATAGTAGTCAAAAATTCATTAAAAATAAAATCATGATTTTTCCAAAATCTAACTAATCTGACTAACATCACGATTACCTACATTGAGAAAAGAAAACTTTTATAGCCCTCAGCTAAATTTATGGCGGCAACCCTCAATTTGTAGTTGTTATGTAGCTTTACTAGACCTACGCGCTAATACACTATGCAGTACTGACAATTGTCCATATAAGATCTGGTACCTTGTGAGAAAAAATATTGTAACATACAAAAATAAGGGACAGACAGACATGACACTCAATACGTATTGTCTTCATGAGAGTTCCGTTTTTCTCATAGTGGCTACGAAATTACGACAGCTTAAAATATACTATTCCACATTTATGAAGTTACGACACACCTCTTTGCGACTGCGCTTTGATGGATACATATTATCACACCTGCGTCCCGCAAGAGTAGGCAGATACGATGGATCTGCACTTAACAGCTTTCGCTTCATCTACTATCATTAATGTTTTAATACAAGCACATTTATTTGAGGTGCTTTTTACTTTTTTAACTTGTTCGCTAATTGATCATGGTGTGAACGTCGCGGTCTACCGGCACCATCTCTACTAATCACAAAGCTGTCAATTTTCTACATGTCTAAACCACCTGAACATTCCTTTTTCTACTCTTATTATATACCTACTCTTTGATAGATTTCAAGCCTAAAGGTACGCCCAGGGTCCCGAGTCTGCATCTTTAACAAAAAGACCATACCAGTGCGAGTCCAGACGCATTCAACTGATAGATGTTCCAATATCTGTAGTCTCTAAAATTCACATTAAATCTAGCTGGGTTAAATGAAAATTAATTGAATATTGAGCCGTGATGTTTTGTAGACTACCAAAAGCGTCAAACGATACGATTCTAATTCGATTCCACTGCCAGTTCGAGTTACAGACCTGGGGCCCTGCCGTTCTAAGTTACTATTCCTAGTCTAACGCCAATAGTGGGTTCAATAGTCGGGCATCGCAGCGGGTGCGCGTGAGCCTAACAAACGAGATGGGCATAAAACGATAAAGCCTGCATTTCAATGGTGCATGTGAGCATGCCACACTCGCATTGCGACACCAGCTTCAATACATATTTATTACCAATGTATTGCAAAACAACAAAGCCCAGAATAATCTAAGGAAATGTAAGAAGGGACGCATGCGTGGTTGATTTTTGCACGCACCATAAATATCCATGAAGACAATGCGTGCATGATTGTCAATTGTTTTCAAGATAAGAATATTTTTTTTTTTTTTTATTGCAGGAGATCAGCAGACAGGCAGACGGCCCACTTGATGGACAGCGGTTACCATCGCCTATGGACATTTGCAACACCAAAGGTGTATCGAATGCGCTGCTGCTCTCTTTAGGGAACCTGGAACCTGGTCACTGATGCCGGAACACAACACAAGGTTGTTATGGCGACATACTCTAGACCAGGGGTGGTAGCCATCCAGTCGGGCAAATACCCTACCACCTGGCCAGAAATACATTCTTGACGTTTGACATGTGGACAGATATTTAAATACAGACAAAATGTACGAAGTTATTTTAAATATTGACACTGACCAGCAACTTGAAATGGTCCAAACACTAAGTAAAATGAGTTTGAAGAAAAATATTTTTTACCAAGGTTATGGTGTTTGAAAGAGAAACAACCAGAACGAATGCAAAGATAATGGTCGATGATGTTATGCTGGAACAAGTGAATGAGTTTGTATATCTTGGATGTGCTTTTAGTAGGGATGGAAGGTACACCGCTGACATAGAAAGAAGAGTAAATTTGGGGAATAGTGTGAATGGAGCGTTAGGTAAACTTCTAGGCGCTAAGAACCTCAGCCAGAAAGCCCAACTTGCCATACACAACGCGGTGCTGGTACCTACGCTCACGTATGGAAGCGAGAGTTGGGTATGGAACAGAGAGCATGAAAGTAGAGTAAACGCAGTCGAGATGCGAGCACTGCGCAAAATCTGCGGAGTGACTCTCGCGGACCGCGTTCGTAATACCGAAGTAAGAAAGAGAGTTGGTCTGAAAGAGAGTGTCGGGGTAAAGGTAAGGAAAGGAATGCTCCGGTGGTTCGGGCATGTGGAAAGAATGTATGATGAAAGAATGACTAAACAGATATACAATGCAAAAGTGGATGGATGCAGAAGTCGCGGAAGGCCACGACACACCTTCCATGATCAAATTGATCGTGTATTACCAGAAGGTGATGTCAGGAGCCTTAAGAATAGACGAGCGTGCATGACAAGAGCTATGAATGTCAAAGAAGCAAGTGAGGTGTGTAAGAATAAGCCTGTATGGCACTCTGTTCGTGCCTACCCCGCAAGGGACCTGGCGTGAAGTTATGTATGTTTGTATTTTTTACCAATGGGTATTTTTAAAAAGCATAATTTTTGGGACCAATGGGATTAAATACAAAATTGGATTTACATGGCAAACATAACTTTGTCTAAAAATGTTAGAATGTTTACCAGTATGTATATCTATATCATGAGCTTCCGACCGCAACTTCGTCCGCGTGGATCAGTTAAGAAAAATTTTGGTCTTAGCTTGACGATATATAGCCTATAGCCTTCTTCGATAAATAGGCTATCTATCAAATCAGACCAGTAGTTCACGAGATTAGCGCATTCAAGCAAACAAACTCATAAGCTTTATATATTAGTATAAATTTCAAACAAATCCACAAACCTATCAATACTAGTATCTTAGTTAATCTAAATCCATCAACTTATTTTTCATTCGGGTGACGTATCGAGATTCTAAACTAGAAACAAAATGTTGTGGTCTATTTTTTGCCTTCCTCGTTGTGAGAACACAAGATGCTCACGGGCACAACCAATACACAGGAAATAATTTTATGCTTCACTTGATTAAACATTTTCAAACACAGTCAAGAATTTCTAGTTACTTCGCTGGATAACTCTATAACAAATAATATTCCATTTTGATATAATAATCCTACTTGACTATGATACAAAAACTTTTCCTTGAAACGTGTTTTCTAGAACAAAGAAATCCCTAATTGTTTAGTTTATTCTTAATAAACAGCAGACAAACACACATTATATGTCCCCAAGCTAAGAAATTTACGTTCGTGATTTGGGTGATGTACAACGGACCACTCTGCGGCCGATCCCAGACACCCAGACCATAGTAAACATCAAAAAGTTCGTTTCCAAAACTATCGCAAGTTTCGGAAACGAACCCGGACACTCTCGTGCCAGCGAGTCCGGCCGGCTAAGTCTTACAAGCTCAACCACAGAGGCCGTAGTTAATTTACTGCTTTGCTTAGCTTTATATTACTTATACTAAGGTCGACCTTATACCAGTAAATAAACCTCTATGAATTAGCGCGCAATACAATTTAACAAATGAGTCAGGCTTTTAAACTATAAATATAAATTACTTGACATTAGTTTAATCTGAATATAGTGTGAAGCAATAATTAATAAGAGGACAAAAAATTAAGCCTTTTTTCTTAACACAAATAACGAGGCTGTATGGTATTTTCTGTTCAGGATCTTGGCCCGTTCTTCAAATAATGAAAAACAAAAATACTACTACATCTTACTACCTACTATGTAAGCCTTTCTTTATTAGTGAAAATATGTTATTTAAATAATTATAATACATAGTATTTTATTTTAGTTTATAAAACAGACAATTCGTATCCGTATAATAAATATGGTATCACAAGATACAACGTTATTTAAAATTAATAACTAAAAAAACGCTTTGAGTTTATATTAGTTTATAATTAGTTTTATTTATTTTATTTTTTTAGGTAAATATATGGAATTTGTATTTATAATTTAGTTTATTTTTAAGTATTTAGTTAAGTTTTTCTTCGTATTATTATGTTAAATGTTCAGTTATTGTAAGAATATTCCTTAAAAAAGACCTCTATTTAACTTATATTGCCTTAGTACTTTTGTGTAAAAGTGACATAAGTCCTGGTAGTAATAACTTACAATCAATATATATTCTATTTCTTAAATGAAATTTATAAATAATAAATACAACACAATTTTGGATCCAGTAAAATCATTTGTCATAAATCTTTAATTATAGTCAAGCGTTAAAATGCCGAGACCGGCCGACGCGACGCGCAGATCGAGATGCATTCATTCTCGAGCTGCAATTACGACGCGTAGTAACTGTATGACATGTCAAATTAATACTCTTCGATGTTAATCTGGAGATATTGAAAAATCGTTTAAAATGTGATGTGTTTATTAAATTTTATTAGCAGCAGAATAACAATATGTTATAAAAGTTAAAAAAGATTCATATAGATACGTAAGTATTTTTTTGTGTTTTTTCTCTATGCACGCCTAAGCCACTGCTCCGATAGTGATGTATACACATCCAAAGGTTTCTGACCCATAAAAGTATATTTTACACTATAAAATAGATTGATAGTACGAGGATGAAACATGGAAAATCGATGTTTGTCACATAAACAATTATGTTAATGTTCACGCGTCTCCGACTTATTTGTGTTGTTATCAAAAAAAAAACGAAAAATATTGTGTACCTACTCAAATGCTCTTAAAAAAGTGTTTAATTGTATAATCTGTTTAAGTCTATGCGGGTGATACCTTGTGGAAAGTCCGTGTTATAAAAGACGAACCCCCATAAAAATGTCACAATGAAGGCATTACGTCTACAAAAAAAAATAGTGTGTATTAGCTTAGTGTTAGTAGAATACGAATCTGTTGTGAGAATTGGGGGCAATGAGCAAAGAATCGTGAAAAAAGCAAGACGCAGATTCGTATTCAGCGGGAGAAAATACGCCAGAAAGTAATAACCCAGCATAAATGACTTTTTCTAGTGGACCTATGTAATTTTTAACGCTATAAACAAAACACATTGGGCCATAGTTAACAAAAACATTATCCCAGATAAAGGAGGGACATAACGTAGACGTTTTAAGAAATAGTCGGACCGTCGGCATCATCTATCTTGCAAGCTATAAAGTTTCTTGTTCCGCATGATATTATCTAAATCAGAGCTTTTTATAGAGAACTAGAGGAGACATGTCCACGTCCAGTTCCCGCAAAGATGGGCGATGGACAGAAACTGGTATTGGAAACTAGATTTCCACGCCTGTGCTTAGACCGATTAGCCGTAAGGGTCGCATTGTTGATACGCTATCAGCTGTTCCGACGCAGTCCGCCATGGTACCGCGCATTGGACGCATGCGCGCTAAACACCTCCGCGATTTCAACCTGCATCTATAGAATTACGTCGTCTCATACTTTAGACATAAAATTTAAAAAAGATGTGTCACATTTGACAGTTAAAATGCCGGGAAACGCGAGAAAAATTGTGCGTGTTACCAAATTATTGTTGGCCGGCGTGACAATATTTTGCGTAAGCTGGATTGCATGTATAAATGAATGGCATACAAGAATACGTTGGAATGAGAAACAAGGCAATACCGCACGGAGATTTTCCACCATGAGGACTATAGTTGCTTACTCTGAGGAGAAGCAAGCTGAACTTGATCGACCTTCGCCTGTGACCTGTGATCGTTTGCCGGCTTTTCCAGAATTGCCTCACATTGTTAGTATCTTTTTTATTTACATGATAGAAATTAATTTAGTACTGTAATTAAAAATATTTTAGAAAAAAAACACGAGTTCCTGTCATATTGTCGCATAAATAGATTTAATTTATTTATATACTCATGTGTATTTTTAATAAGGACGAAAATTTTGTACCAAAATATTTTTATCAGAAATAAATTATTATAATTTTTTTATCCCAAAGTATGCCATACTTTTGTTATAATGGACAGACAAACACACACATTGCATGTAGGGGAAAGCAGGTAGCATTCGTACGTTTTTTGTTCTGAGCCTTATAAAAAAGAAACTACTAGCTATTACAAAATTATTTTAATACCGGTATATTACCCATTTATCTGGCTTTAATATTATGGAAGTGCAGTTTTCATATAAAGCAACACGGAGAAGTTACGACCGTTTTCCTAAAAAATGGAAAACGCACGAAAGCACCCCATGCGTGGGGTAGCTTCGTGCATAGCGTGGGGCACATTCGTACATAGTGGAGAACCTCCGTACAATCAAAGAAAATGCCATTTATTCAATGTAGTAAAGTCCTTTAATGAGGTCAAAGTTAAAACAGCGTCAGCCGTCATATAGTAAACTAGTAATTATTGTATTCAGAGTACCTATGTAATGAAAAGAACACAAATGTATTTTTTTCTTCTCTAATAATTATGAAACTAATGATCTTCATCTAGTAATGAATAAAAATATTGTTTTAAGTACTTTAATACTTAAAAATAAGTCCTGAAAATATTCATATAACATAATATTTTTTCCATTAATAAAAACTAAAACTAAAAATCAACATTATAAATTTTATCACATGTCTCAACATACATAAATACATAATTTCACGCCAGTTTCCTTGCGGGGTAGACACGAACAACAGAGCGCCATTTATGCTTATTCCTACACACCTCATTTGCTTCTTTGGCATTCATAGCTCTTGTCATACACGGTACTAGCACTGCGTTGTGTATGGCAAGCTGGGCTTTCTGGCTGAGTTTCTTAGCGCCTAGAAGTTTACCTAAAGCTCCATTCATACTATTCCTCAAATTTACTCTTCTTTCTATGTCAGCGCTGTACCTTCCATCCCTGCTAAAAGCACATCCAAGATATACAAACTCATTTACTTGTTCCAGCATAACGTCATCGACCATTATCCTTGCACTCGTTCTGGTTTCTTCTCTTTCAAACACCATAACCATTGTTTTCTTCGCATTCAAATATAAGCCTCTCCCATGACAGTCATCTTTCATCATCGTAACTAGTGTTTGCAGTTCTTAGGCTAAAAGCACGGCATCATCCGCATAAAGCAAAGTGCTAACAACTAAATATTTTTTTTGCAGAGACTTAAAACATAAATTCGAGTTGTATTTATCGTGAAATTAGAACAAAATTGCCCATAGGTACAATATCTACCGGTACCTATTATACTAGAGGAGGATTCGTACAGTACGAATCTACCCCACATGTAACTGCACGAAGGTACCCCATCCAGATAATTCAACAAATTAATTTGAAATAAACATAACCGTTATAGTTGAGCTAAAATATCTATTTAAATATTAAAGTAATATTTTAAGCCATAAACTATAATAAATCACTTTTATAGTTTGAGCATTACTTATACCAGCCAAGCGAATTAAAAGATGACAACGAAAAATACTTACGCAGAGCAAATTCACGTATCGACTTACATCATCGAAGCCAATGGCCGTATTGTGGCCCCATCCCGCAGGTACCCGTATCCTACAAACGGCAATCAAGCACACAAATGCAAACATTTCAATGTTGCATAATGGCGGAGATATCTCCACTGTACGAATGCTCCCTGTGTACGAATCCTACCTGCTTTCCCCTACTCAATTTCAGCATTTCATTTTCATTTGCTTACGCTTGTGTTATATATACAATGGACCACATTGGGACCGATCCCAGGCCCCCAAACCATAGTAATACATAATTTACTATTCCAAGAATCGAACTCTGTGCTGTACTGAGATAGGCCGGCAAAGGCATTATAGCCCATTCAAGCAAAGACGCCACGATCTTGTTATTGGGATTAATTTAATGAAAAATATCATTACATTTTACTGCTCCTTCTAAAATTATATGGCTCTACAGAAAATATTAAAAAATAAAAAAAAAGACTTAAATATTAATTTAATCCATTCGTAGTAAAATTTTCGACTTGTCGGCTTATTTTAGGCTATTGCCTATAGAAATAAAAATCCTTTAAAAAGTGAAAAACTTCCTTTCCTTTTGAAAGTGTAAAGCGATTTGTTAATTAGAATAATACACTTATTACTATAAGTAGGTACCTATTTTATTCTAAGCAACAAATCGCTTTACACTTTCTATATCATTTTTAATATTTTAACTTTTTTTACAAGTTTTTCTTGAGTTCAAGCATTAAATTGGAAAAAATTAAATGTCGCATTGCTTCATAGATACCTAACGCTTTTCATAGCCTCTGTGTTTAATAGTCTAAACATTGACCCTCTTTTTCAATGAACCTGAACCTGAACTTGAATATTCCCGGCAAAATATATCATTTGTTTATCGATTTATACAAAAATAATACCATCAATTCCACCACCTTAGTGTAGCTGCAAACACAGTCGACCACCCCGAAGACCTCAAACTACAATACGCGATCATGATAACTTTATTCAAATATAACAATAAGAATTTACAGTGACTTCTATTTTGTACGCAGCATTGCTTCCTGCTATGGGACATGGTTATGATGCTTTATTTTTAGACTTTACCTCAGTGTTTCTTTGAATCCCAAAGTACTTTTGAAACACAGCTACTTAATGCAAGTTTACTTTTAATATGAGACAATGTTTTCAAATGTTACATTTTGAGATTTCTGACACACTTATTGTTCTACATTCAGGGCTTTTTGTTTTAACCGAATTTTTCTCTATATTCAATTGATACCAACAGCTCGTATTCTGCCGTGTTATATAATAAGCAATAATGTATCTAAATAAATGTAATTTAAAATCAATACAAAATGTGTGATTTGTAAATAATCAAAACACAAAGAGCTTTAAATTTATTACAAAAGTTTTAAAACACCTACATAATAATTTTGTTAATATAAAAATGATGGATAATATTAACCTACATTTAGATTTAATACTTAAATAGACACGATTTGGTAAAAAAAATTGCATTTACAACCTACACTGCCACATCACTTTAATATTAAAATAAATGTTCTTTTCTGGAAAAAACTATTTACAATCCCTACTTATTGTTTTAAAATTAGTGCACAAGAAGAGAATTAAAGCATTTACATTGAACACCTATACCTATCGTATAAGTATTATTCCCACAAGTTCAGTTAAAATAAAAACCACTTACAGTGAGCAACATTAAGTAATTCTGCCCTAGCCTGTTTTGCAGCGATAATGTTTTATAATCTGTTCTGATGCCGGTCACGAATGGAAAATAAATCGAAATCAATATCTTCTAAAGCCAATTCTAATGGTACGCCGCCACTGTGCACTGGCCGCGAGGCCCGCAAGCGCATTTCCCTGGACCCCTATTCTAGAACGGTAACCAGATTAACATCAAAATTCAAATATAAAAACCTGAGACGAATAAAAGTATAGACGAAATCTATGTGAACAAAAGTGTCTAATGAAGTGAAACATTCTTTTAAAACTTGTGAACGTAAACTTAATTAATGTTTCTACTGGATACTGTTCCACCTTACTAATTTCTTATAAAGCACTACGGCGCGATCGGCTTTTATAATCCAAAATCGGCTTCAATCGGTCTCAAAAAGAAACATCACAATGCCGTGAGGACTTACTTTCAAACGTCTTTCGTCGTTAATTTTCGTTTTAGAACTTTTTTGCTTGTTTTCTATTTAAGTGCATTTTCTATTTATTTTTGTTTTATATAAACTGTATTGTTTTGATTTTAAAGTAACTAAAATTTCGTCGATCCTTTCGGGCTGATCGAACAAGAATAAATGACAAAAGGCGGCCTCTGTGATACCATATATAATTTATATTACTTTTTTAATTTGAACTAATTGACCTCATCAATCTCCCTTTGTACTCTAAATATTTTTCTAGTACTATGTTTTCTGAAAGTATTAGTTTCTAATAGTTATTAATATATCCTCGTGACCGTAACTTGGTCACTGGCTAGAAAGCATTAAACACTTAAACAGTTTTTCTTCTCATGTCTTATTGGTTAATATTACCACCTAATTATGTCGAAGGAAAATATCATGGTAGAACCTAAATATAGAAATGACGATGTTTAGAACCAGCCAATCAACCAATATTCTACCAATAGTAGTCAGAGAATGGAGAGTACCACCGAAATCTAACAAGTAAGATATATCTAATTATGTAGAAATCTGGCATTAGACAAACGTGGCGGGTATCTACTGTCTGTTTCCCTAAAATAAAGAAGATTAATTCCAACAGTAGAACGTTCAAGGAGTGATATTTATTATTATAGTGTTTAAAATAACGGAACTAAAATATATACACGATACAAGTATAGAAAATATCGCAAAGTCTGTGTAGAGATTTTGCAAAATCAGATACATTGTTTTGCCACAGTAATAACTTACAAAACCTACGACAACTTTTGTGCCTTTACTGCAACGGTTAAAAGGTACAAAGTGCTATCTTATACCATAATCTTTAAATGTATAAAATTTAAATTTATTTAAAATACAAGGCGTGTGTCCCAGAATCTACCGTGTCCTAAATTATTATATTGCACGTTTGACTGGTAGGAAAAAGTTACATAACTTAATACTCTTTCTTAAATATTAATACTGGCTGTCACATTTTTTGTAATATATAGGTATTGTGGCTCTCAGACTAATGTATACATTTATATAATGGCTTGAATCATAGGCAACAAAACTTTTGATTTTATAGAATTTCTATAAACGGAAGTGGTTTTATTATGACCTTCAATAATTAATTTAATTTATAGGAAAATATTTATTTTCTTTATAGTATCTGCTAAGAAAAGTCTGTTATTATTCACTAATAAAACTTTATTCAAGAAATTATTAACTAACTATAAATGAACGTCTGCTATCAGTTTTATAACTACTAAACACTAGTTAATCGTCGTATCTATTTCTTTACTTGCATGGTTAATAAATCACTGCACACCTTTGCATACATAGCCATTTCCGGTAAATTACATGAGGTCACTAACTTCTGTTTATATGAAACAACATTACATTTTACATAATTGCAATGCTTCGCTAATGTTTTCATTCCTTGTAGTATTTATAACATTCAACTAGCCATGCCGTGAACATAATAGTTTACTATTAATTCTAATTAAAAAACCTATTTGTTCAACTTATGAAATGTTTTATCGAGATTTTTCCAAGACAATCTTGCGAGATTTTAAAATGCGTAACAAGTTATTTTATCTTGCAATTATTTACAAAAAAAAACATCAAACCAAGGACCAGACTAATTTAATAACAAAACGCATCTCATATATCTTGACAATTATGAAACATATCATCATTTATGCAACTGTCGTCCGCATGTTGTTATCCTTTGGAATTATGAAGAAACCGGTCCAAATAATGAACTTAATGTGGCATAATGCAAGCTAAGCACGAGCTTTACAAGAAACGATTTCAAACCTCACATAACGCCCATTCTAAGTGAGCGACGAACTTTTTTGTTCTTTAATAAGATGCCCTTAAAAATCATAGAAAATTACTGTTTATTATCGCTCATGCAAAACATTATTTACCAATGTTTCTGTCTACCGTGCATTTATTATAGTAATCTCTGCTAATTAAGAAGTCTGTGTTGCTACTATATATGCTTTTGCACAAAATTCTATATCCTCTATTGCTACTATATAAAGTCTGTCCAAACACTTCATATGGATAAAGGAGTTCGCTTCTTAACTAAGTATAATATAAAGGAATATTCTACCTGTTTACTATTCGAACAAAACACCCACTTAGAATTTATCTACCATGTCCTGGACTCCTAGACTGAAGAGAGAAGCTTCATGTCTGTGATTTGAGCTCTCAAGTATGCCTCGTTAGGTTTTATCTATCAGCTTTTGCTGTAATACAAGAGGACAAGTCAGATGGTGCAAATACATGTTAATATCTAAATGAGAAATTGACTGAATGTTTGTAAGTTAAGATGTCTGTTTGTTCCTTCTTCACAGCCTTAGAAATTAATTTGATGTCGATTAGCAGGGACCTTTGTATTCAGCACGTTTGTGTACGAAGCTGACCTAACAGCTTATCATTTAGTTAGTGTGTTTGCGATAAAAGTGATCAAAATTAAAAACTTTATCTCGGTAGTTATAATAGTTGAAATGGGATACCTAAGACAAATAATTGAGTAAAGTTAACTTTACCTGTAAAATTTAAGCAAGCAGTATAAAATAATATTTCTGCCTATATTTAATATAGCAGAACACTATTATAACACACGTTATAATTTTAGACCATTTGCCAACAAAATGTGATTTATGAGTACATTACTCTAGTGTGAATGATCTCAGCCTCTAGTTACATAAATTGTGTAATGGCAAATGGATTTAGCTTTGAATTGATTACACATTATTACTATAACAGAAATAAGATTATATATTAAATTGGAATTATATTTCGTCTGTGTGAAATAAGACACGTTCGCATGTTATTACCTTCTTGCTGCGATTATTTTTTTACGATTTTTTGATGTACCATACATTATCGGATAAAAGATCGATTGGGGTACATTTACATAAACCACAATCGATATCGATTATGAAATTATAGCGTTTTAAATTACTACTAAGGTAACACAGGTACAACGCTGCATGCTCATAAGAAGACAAGTATGGGCAAGCCAAAACACATAAACGGTGTACAGGGTAAAACCATATCATTATGATTTAAAATTACATGTTAAATGTCAGATGCTAATTGGCCTCTGAAAATTGAGAAATACGAAGTGCCCCTTTAGCACAAATTGCTTAATTTATTTTAATTACTACTTAAATGCTAGGAACGTGTCTTTTAATAAATGTTGACACTGCACTTTTATATATCTTTGAGGAAGGAGGTATTTGGCCTTCAATTAAAGGGATACTTATTAGAGAGAGAGAGAGAAAGATAACACTTTATTGCACACCAAAATATACAATTACTAAAACAGACCATATTTACAGTATTTTCTAGGCAATACAACAGGCGGCCTTAACGCTCAAAGCGATACTTATTAGTTATTTTGTTTTTGCTTTCTTTACTTTTTTGAAGTCTTCAAGTAGAAGTAAAACAATGTTGTGTGTTTGAATTGCAGTTCAGGAATGCATGATGTAGGCTCGCTCCGCGCTTACTAAAGTACTACAAAAATGCAGACGCTTAGCAGCTAACGGAGCGAGCTATGTCCCCGCGGTAGGCGGGGCGTGGTCGCACGGGCTTTACGGGGGTGACGTCAGTGGAGTGATTCTGTCCGCAACAGTTTGTGAGCGGCCGCCGTGGCGATCGGACGTCTGCGGCTACAGGGCTCCCCCTCAAGCGAAGCGTACCGGTGGTTTGACTCGACGTCCACTGCGGGTGTGAAAATTTTCTGTGCCAACTGCCTTTTTCAAGGCGTCCGTATGGTCGTCACACACTGCCTTTTTCAAGGCAACCATGTTTCCGCAACGATCTTTACTGCCAACTGCCTTTTTTAAGGCATCCTTCTGGTTTCCAACTGCAGGGTGAGTTGGCGTAGTGCACAGCTTCAGGACGTAGGCGGGCTTCAGACGGTCGATAGAGACGTTGGTTTCTCTTCCAGGCAGCTTAATTTTGAAGAATTTATCATTTCGTTCCAGGATTGGGTAGGGTCCTTCGTAGGGAGGCTGAAGTGGTTTCTTCACGGCGTCGACTCTGACGAATACGTTTTCACATGTTGCTAGGTCGTGATGTACAAATGGCTTCAGATTATTCTCGTGTGTAGTGTCTGTGGTTGGAGTTAGGCTTCTGATAGTTGCTTGAAGTTTATGAACGAAATCTTCGTGTAGTGGTATACTTTGTGGTTGGGTAGGCGTTATGAAGGTTCCGGGAACACGTAGGGCTGTGCCAAAAGTTAACTGCGCGGCGCTCGTTTTTGTGTCTTCACGCACAGCGTTTTGTAGGCCGAGTAGCACCGTTGCCAGTTCGTCCGTCCATTTTCCGCCGTTTTGCAAACGGGCGGTTAGTGCTGTTTTAAGCGTGCGGTGCCATCGTTCAACTATCCCGTTGCTTTGTGGGTGATAAGCGGTCGTTCTGGTTTTCTCTATTCCTAGTAGTCTAGTTAATGATTGAAATAGCTGGCTCTCAAATTGTCGACCCTGGTCCGAGGTAATAGTTGTAGGGCAACCAAAACGAGCTATCCATTGGTCGTAAACCGTCTTGGCAACTTGTTCCGCTGTTATCTCACTGAGTGGTATTGCTTCGGGCCAACGAGTCGCGCGGTCGATCATCGTGAGTACGGTACGGTATCTGTGTCCTTGCGCTGTTGTAGTAAGCGGTCCAACTATATCTATGTGTAGATGTTGAAAGCGTTCGGTTGGCGGGAACGATGCGGGTTCGCTGTGTGTGTGTCGTTGTATTTTGGCGCGCTGGCACGGTACGCATGTTTTTGCCCATGTTCCGATATCGGTGTTCATAGATGGCCAAAAGTATTGCTGTTGTATCATCTTGCGTGTAGTTCGTATTCCAGGGTGACTAATATTATGCAGCGCGTTGAATGCTATGCGACGATAGTCATCAGGTAGATAAGGACGGATGTATGCTGTTGATGTTTCGCAGTATATTGGTTTTGTCGAGCCGGGAATTACGATCTTTTTGATTTTTACGTTGGACGATTGGCTGTTGCAGATCTGGGGTAGGCAGGTGTCCTTTTCTTGTGCGCTAGCGAGTTCTTCAAAATTAATTAATGTAGGTACGTCGATTGTTTCAATGCGTGATAGTGCGTCGGCTACGGGGTTGTTTTTGCCGCTTACGTGTCTTATGTCAGTTGTGAACTCGCTAATGAAAAGTAGCTGGCGGGCGCGTCGTTGGGTCTCGCTGTCGGATGGCGGTTTGTGAATGGCATATGTGAGTGGTTTGTGATCTGTGTAGATGATGAGTGTTCGTCCTTCGAATAGCTTCCTGAAGTGTTTAACGGCCATGTAGATTGAAAGTAGTTCGCGATCGAAAGTGCTGTATCGTTGTTGGGCGTCGGATAGTTTCTTCGAAAAATACCCTAGCGGTGTCCACTTGCCGTTAGTGCTCTGTTGAAGGACGGCGCCGGCACATGTATTGGATGCATCGCACATGAGCGTCATTGGTTCTGACATTGATGGTGATGGGTGAGCGAGTAAGGCTGCGGTCTGTATGCTGGCCTTACACGCTTCAAATGCTTCTTCGGCCTCTTTTGTCCACTCGATCTTCGTTTTGTCCCGCTTTTTGCAGTTATGTAGGTAAGTGTTGAGTGGTATTTGGAGTTCTGCGGCCTTCGGTATGGAGTCACGGTAAAAGTTAATCATACCGAGGAATCGACGGAGCTCTTCGATGTTTGCTGGCCGGGGGTAGTCAGTAATGGCTTGAACTTTTTCTTGTGGTGGTTTTATACCTTCGGTTGACACGTCATATCCCAGGAATGTCAAATTTTTCTTTCCAAATACGCATTTTGATGGATTGATGGTTATACCATAGGCGTCAAGTCTTTGTAGGACTGTTTTCAAATGGTGTTCATGTTGTTCTTCATTTTCTGATCCAATGATGACGTCATCGATGAACGGGAATGCAAAATCGAGTCCATTGAGAACTTGGTGGATAAATCGTTGGAAAGTTTGGCCTGCGTTTTTGAGCCCTGGTACCATTCTGGGAAATTCGAAAAGTCCGAATGGTGTTGTGATGGCAGTCTTTTGTATGTCAGCTTCTTGGACTGGTAGCTGATTGTAGGCTCTGTTTAAGTCGAGTGTGCTGAAGATTTTCTTCCCGTGTAATAAGTACGTGAAATCTTTAAGTCGTGGTACGGGGTATCGGTCGTCTATAGTAACTGTGTTGAGACGTCTGTAGTCGCCGCATACACGTAAATCCCCATTTTTCTTAGGTACCACGTGTAGTGGGCTTGACCATGGACTCTTGCTGGGACGACATAGGCCTTGCTGCATCATATCTTCAAATTCTTTTTTGACGGCCATGTAGCGGTGCGGTGCGAGTGGACGAGTGCGGCAGTGGAGTGGTGGGCCATTCGTTTCTATGTAGTGTTCAACATTGTGTTTTGGTGTTTCTTTGAAGCACGATGGGCGAGTAATGTCGGGGAAAGCGGCTAGTATGCGATGGTATTTTTGTTCCACGTCGATGCTGCGTATTGTGGGTTCCGTTGCGTTGACTATTGGTGCCTGTACTGAGAGGTTTGTCACCTTATCAATAAGGCATCGGCTTGCAGCATCAACGAGTAGCTTGTGGTGCTTCAAAAAATCGGCTCCGATAATGGGCTTGCTCACTGCTGCGATGATAAATTTCCACTTGTAAGGCCGACGCAGTTTCAAATCCAGCTCCAATGTCTTTTCGCCATATGTTGGAATGACTGTGTTGTTGGCGGCATATAGTGAAAAGTTCGTAGGCTTGGCTTTGATGTTGCCGAACCGCGGTAGTACCGATACGTTTGCACCGGTATCGATGAGAAAAGATAGCCGTGATTTGCGGTCATAGACGAATAGGCGGTGTGAAGTAATGTGGGCGTCGGATTCCGCCGCATCCAACGCTGTGCTTAGTTTTCCGCCGGTTTCTGGTAATTGCAGGGATGTGTGCATTTTCTGGCTGCATTTCCAAATCTACGATGATAATAGCAGATAGTTTGGCTGGGATGGTTCTGATTGTATCGCTCTCGGGAACGTGATCTTGATGAGTTACGATAGAAAGGTCTCGTTCGGTGTTGATTAGTCTTCAGCTCAGCTATTTCTTGGGTGAGGCGGTCGATTTTTGAGTGAAGCTCGCTGAATGCATTTGTAGGTGATTGTGGCTGTGGCGGTGACGTCGCTCTTGTAGTGACTGCGAAGATCGGGTTTGTTGGTGTGGAGTTTTCGACGACTTTGTCGGCCACCAACGCAAGCTCACTAAGTTGAGACTGCTTGGCAATATTTTCACTGATGGCCAGTACTGCACGGGCTGCTGGTGGCAGGTGACTGATCCACATTAGGCGGAGCGCTGTTTCAGACACTTTGTTGCCAGCTAGATGTTGCATACGCCTTAGTAATTGTGATGGCTTCAATTCTCCAAGTTCCACTTCAGAGATTAGTCGCTGTAGTTGCCTCTGTTCAGATTCTTCGTATACGTTGAGGAGTCTCTTCTTGATGGTGTCGTATTTGTTGTCAGCGGGTGGGTTTAGTAAAATGTCACTTATTTCGTCGATATCCTGTCGTTCCAGTTGTCCAACGACGAGTTCATACATCGCCTTGTCGCCTTTTTTCTGTGCCGAGACGATGGCTTCAAACTGGACAAACCATAGCCTTAATCTGTCGCGCCAGAGTGGTGGAATTCTTGGTGTCAAAGTGAGGCCGGATACTTCCTTCAGTTCATGGCTGGCTGCTGCTGCTTTACTGCAATCTTCCATATTGTCTGAGCTTGATCGGCTAAACAGACGAGCAGAATTTTCTATCCTGCAGGAATTTTGTTTCGAGATGATCCTTTCTTCAGAAGGTGGTTTTCTTGCGGGGTCACCACTTTTGAAGTCTTCAAGTAGAAGTAAAACAATGTTGTGTGTTTGAATTGCAGTTCAGGAATGCATGATGTAGGCTCGCTCCGCGCTTACTAAAGTACTACAAAAATGCAGACGCTTAGCAGCTAACGGAGCGAGCTATGTCCCCGCGGTAGGCGGGGCGTGGTCGCACGGGCTTTACGGGGGTGACGTCAGTGGAGTGATTCTGTCCGCAACAGTTTGTGAGCGGCCGCCGTGGCGATCGGACGTCTGCGGCTACAACTTCAATCTTTCAAACCGACTTCCAAAACAAATCATGGCGATTCCTGTATTAGCATAGGATGTTTCAAACAGGATTAATATAACCAAAATTATGCCAACTCATATATTAAAGAATTACCAAAATTTAATGAACATGATAACAGTATTACATGATGATGACAGTAATAATAATACAAGATACCGCTATCGGTTATATATTTCGACCTCTTTTAAGAGTATAATGTAATGAACATTTTAAATAAGGTTAATTAGAAAAAGCTTTTACGTCGCCAATATCAGTGTAGTCTCAATATTCTTCTTAGGCTGGTGTGCACCGACTTTTAACCGATGGTTAAAATAAAATAATCGCTAATATGTATGCATTAACAGTGATTATTTTATTTAACCGTCGGTTAAATGTCGGTGCAGACCAGCATTAGTATTTTTGACGACAGTATTGCATTCTGACAAAAATACTTCTCATTCTAAAAATATTTTTTAGCTTTCCTCGTCATATATGATAGGTTGGCTTACATTGTTGAATAGATTCAAATTAAAAACTTTTGACTTGATGCATTTTCTAGACGAACATAGTAAAAAGAGTCCTTACTATGTTAGTCTAGAAAATTAAATTTAATTTATAAATTACATTTGTAAGTCAGTTTGTGTTCGTTTGTTCCCTCCCTGCTTAGCTTCAGTGTTTAGGATTTAAATGATATTCCGCATATATGTATGAGATGAATGTAAAATACTTTTAAAACTTTTGTGAGATTCGGAAGCAAAGTCTACGCAAGCAAAGCTGCATGAAAATCCGATGCTAAATAATTATTTGTTATATTTGATGATGACTTCATGATACGTCCCGAAGAAAGACATGAAATTTTAAGGTATGTCGTATTTTGCATATAATATCAATTTTGGACAAATTTATGCCCAACTGGATAAAGATATTATGACATCATCTGAGTGCTATACAATGAATCGACAAATTTGGCATTATCTAGTAAATAAACTCCGTTAGTTTCAAGCCACGAAATCGTTTTACAAGATAATTTAAACCTGTGAAACATAATTTAAACAAATAAATATAATCTGATCTTGTTTAAGTAGACAGTACTTTTACCTATCAAGCTTGCCGGTTTAACACAAAGTTAACCTCGAAGTACAAATTATATCACGATATTTTTCTCTGTTGTGATGAAAGACACATCCATATTTCGAAAATGAATTTTATCAGAATTTTTACTTTTTTCCAAAAGTTACAGGCGACTCATTTTTTACAGCTTTCGAAGCGAATTTTCCTGTTCACGTAATCATAAAGTCAGTAAGGAACATTGTTTTGATATTTTAGACCTGTGTTATGTTAACCTACGAGCCTGTGAACACACTATATTCTAAAAAAAACACCTTTAGACACATCCATAAAACGTAACTCGTAGCGGTTTCGTACAAATAAAGATTAATTTGAATTATATAAAAATACATTAAATCCTGTACTATTTTATGTATATTTCTATATTTACGTAACTTGTCCCCTACCATAACTACAGTCTATTTTAATAGACTGTAGTTACATGTTTGACGGATACTTTAATTTTTCACTGTGTCTAACCTTTGTCTAGTCTAGTCTTTATGTCCTGCCAAATATCTTCTCAATAGATCCAGTGGATAGTTATGAAATAAATAGCTATGAAATAAATAAACAAAAAGACGATCATGACAATTTTATAAGGGTTGGTCTATATCAAAATGGTTGCGATAACTTAAAAAAACAAAGGCTCTGGAAACAATCTTCGTAAGAAAAGTAAAGGTTACTAGGGCACTAAAATAACTGTGCACAATGACATTTTAGCAAGAGGGCACGCGTGCGCCGATTCGTCATCGGGTGGACCCGGTACGTGCGATCACGTCCCAGGCACGCCTCGCCAACGCTTTATTTCTAACTTAGGCCCAAGTATACCGAATATAACAAGCACACCGACATCATTGTATGACTCAGATCGCAATCCATTTCCTGTCTAGAATAAAATAAGCTGCAGCGAATACACAGTAGATAGAGAGAGACGACTTCGTGCTTAATTTCAAGTAAATGAAAAGTATGTGTGCTACTTTCCTTATCTTTAATTAATTTTGTGGCCTCCATATCAAAGGTTCTTAATTTAGTATTTGTAAAATGCCCATTTTTGGTACTCGCATCGATGTTAGGGTACTGATTACTTTACGTGTAAAAGTAGAATTTAAAAGAACAAAAATCTGCCGTATGAACATACCAAAAAATAAAATAAAAAACATTCCACGCCAACACTATTTAAAATCACAGAAAAATTAATAAATCAAAATCTAAAAGACTTCGTGTAGACTAGCAAAGTTTTGAACGTCACTGATTGTGCCATCTAGATGACTAAGATTTCTTTAAGATAATATTTTTTAAAAATATTATAAGTAATGTCGTAACAAAGTCATATAATTTATTTATACATACATATAATTCTAAGTACATCTCTACGCACCTTCCGTGAGTAACATTTAATTTCCGTTTTTCTTTTATCTAGCTTATTTGCATTTTATTATTCCCATACTAATTTATTCATTGCCTTCCATGATAAGACGAGACCAATAACTCCTTCTATGGAACACATTCCAAGTTTGGATTACTGAATAGAAATATTCTCGATTCATCCAATATATGGTCTATCAGTGTCTTTATAAATCAACGTGCCTGTAAAATCTCTCGAAGTTGGTCCGAACCAAATGAACTTAGATTTATGCAAATTGAATGCAGCTTATATCAAGATTTAAAAAGATTGCATGGCTTTAAATCAATTAGATCCCACAGCATGCACGTAACCTACAGGCTATTGACCGATTAAATCTCAATTAATTTGAACGTAACATGCAATTTATATGCATATTAATATTCTCAGTCTTACATTTTATTGTCACCAAATTGAAATTTGACTTTAACGTTGTTGCGTTGCGACCAATAAGCTCTTATAAGACTATATTTGAAGTAAAAAAATATAAGAACACATTGATTTTTTCCAATTATTAACAATATAAACAACATGATTTAATTTAAAAAAATCCAAGTGCGATCTCTCTACACACAGTGGAAAGGATAAGACTTGAAGATGAGAGGACGAGTGCTTGGCAGTAAAGGTAAGCGCGCACCTTACAACAACAAAAATATCAAGAATTTTGTAACCTCATATTATACTAATAAATTACTTTTCATTAAATTATTATCTAATTTATTTATTATTGTAAATTCAAGCAAAATACTTACTACCATCAACGACACAAAAAAAATACTGGTTGGTTGAATGCCACAAAAAAAGTACTTAACGTTTCATCAGATTTAAATATGAAATTAACGCCTGATTTTATTCGAGAGGTAGTTATTTGCTTAACCAATCAGTTTTTATTTACTTTCGTCATATTCGGAATGAAAAGTAGAAAGTTAACCTCCGGAGAAAGGCCTATCTAGGCACTCGAATTATTAGCGCCCTCGCTACGCAGGTGCACTAAACCATCTCGTGCCTAGTTACGTCACTTTTATCTCTCGTGTCACTTTCTACTATTTTTAACTACTTATTTATTATTTAATAGTGCTTCTTAAATTTTGTTTCAAGAAAAAAGGTGTGTTTAAAATATAAAAGATTGTAGATATGTAATTAATAGCTAATAGAAATTTTGAACTTTACAACCAAATAAAAAAAAGAAAAGGCACTTAAAAAGGTCATTTATAAAAATTACTTTTAACTTTTAACTGGTCTAGAATATGTCGCTATAGCAAGCTTAAGTTGTGTTCCGACGTTAATGGCCAGGTTCCAATATTCCCTTAAAGAGCGACAGCACATCAGTAGCTCCTTTAGCTGATAACTGCTTCTTATCTGGTAGGCCATCTGCCTGTCTGCTAAAATGATGCAATAAAAAAAACGCTTTATAAATTAAAAGACAGAAGTAAACCCGTCTAATTTCTGCTTAACAGTAACTTTATAAAATTACCATAATAATTTTATCACGTACAACAGACGGTTATATCAATAAAATTTTATTAGTAAGTGGTAAATAATAATTGAACTAGAACAGTTTTTACAATCGCTGAACGGGAATCAATCGATTTCATAAAATAATACGATACATTTTAATTTAATCTATTTTATCACAATGATAAAATTAAATACTATTGAATACAATGTAAGAAAACTTAACTTATTTGTATTGTATTCTACCCATAGTCCCTCAAGACTATAAGTAGAATACTGAGCCCAGATCACCGTCTTCTATGGGTAAGGTGCCAAGAAGGCTGGCTACATTTCCTCGCTGGATCGCCATACTGATCCGTTGGCAGAGGTAGGCACCAGCCCTCTGATCACCTGAAGAATCGAGGAGTCGTTTTGATAAATTTTGGTAGAGACTCATGGCCTCAGGACCCCATGGTCCAAGCGTCTCGACAGCAAACGGCACAAACATATAACTCTCACTGAGGGTTGCATATCTATTTTATTACATCAGACAACGGAATTTTTTATCACAATACTTTCATATTTCAATCAACGTATTTTAATTTTTGAATTAAGAGACAGGTCAATGATCATCGAATAATTAAGATACATATATAGAACATTGTATAATATACAGTTAAACGTAAAATTAAATTATCACTACGACTATGATGCTGAAGTTGAAGGTAAAAATCGTGATAAAACGTGCACAGCAAGTCTCAGCAAGAGCGGATGTGTCAACGCCGCCAAGCCGTCTTGTACAAGCGTACACTGTCCGTTCTCCTAAAATTAGGAGGCCCAAGCTTGGAAATGCGATACTATACTGATTTGACACTAAGTATGACGCTTTTTATCACGTCTGTTCCTATAGTTAAGGCGTCTGATGTTGCCGACCTTTTTAATAATAGTTTGAGTAAAATATTTTTTTTATAATTTTAAGAAGAGTAGTTTTTATTCTTTCAATTATTATGTCTCATCAACATTACATAACGCAAATTTCTCACCCTCTAACTCTAAGGTGATGATTTTATTCATCGATTACAAAACATGAAAGCATAATTATCCATGAGCAATAATAATTTGTGAGTGCAATTACAACAGCGAACATCTCCACAACACCATTTAACTGACCATGAAGTTTATTGTTTTAACCGTGTAATTGTAATTACTCATGGCACGAACCTTAACTTTTAACCTCATATAGCTTTCAAAAATAATCGAGCAAAAATTTTAACACAAAAATAGCCACAGGAATTGTTAAAGTGCGTTTCAGACCACGCTAAAAGTTTTCACTTTTTCTGTGATTTCACTAAATAACCATGTAAAATATTCATATTTCAAAAACTGCTACTGGATCTTGTTCAAACCTGTTTTATAGGATAAATATTTTATCATTGAAGTAATTAGGAATTTTAATTATTACTTAAAATATCAGCCATCAGTAATTTCATCATCAGTCTAATTTGTGGTTCTTTTGCGAATTATCTACAGGATTCTTAAGCCGCATTTAGACAATATACAAACTAATTATATTTTTTGCGAATAATTCCATCTATCAATTTATCTATGTTAAAATAGGCGGACTAATAGAACTGACGATTGTGTAAAACTTTCGTTACACAGGGAAACTGTGAAATTATGAAAAAGGTCGCTAGCAAAAATCTACCCAAACCAAACATATTTTCGACTCTCAAAATCTAAAATTATTTTTATTATTATAAAACAGTGGAACTGAATAACTTCACTACATTTTCAAACAAATTGAAATGTGCAAAAGGCAAAGTTGTTTTTCTAAATGTAAAACAAAAACTCAACATTATACATATGTATGTGTTAGGCATCAATGCGCTGTAAATCGCTGGTTCGTAAACTAATTACGATTAGTTCCACGTCTTACAAAGCGGTTGTGCGTAATAATTGCTAATATCCTGCACCACAAAACTAGTAAAGAGGAATGTGCGAGCTTTAGTAGCGCCTTAGTGCAATTAGAAGGCCCCGCAGTGTCTCATTAAAAGTTAAAACAGATTAATATTATATTTATAGTCAATGCATGGAATAAACTCTGCAACTTTTTATTACTTCGTCCATAACTAACTCCGTTGGCTTAACGACACAAAATGTGTCTTGGCCTAATATTAAGGCGTTCAAGCAAACAAACAAACAAGCTCTTCAGCATTATATATTAGTACTAGCTAATTCGTCCGCGTGGAATAGTTTAAAATAAAGGTAATTAAAAAATCTCCGCAATTTTGAAACATTCTTCATTGGTGTTCCGCTCCTATTGATCTTAATGGGATGCTATGTAGCCTGTGGCCTGCCTCGATAAATGGGCTATCAACCGCCACTGAAATAATTTTTCGAATCAAATCAGTAGTTCCTGAGATTAGCGCGTTCAAGCAAGCAAGCAAACAAACAAACTCTTTAGCTTTTTGTACATAAGTATAAGATAATACCAAACGAAAAGAGAAGTAATATAATATTAACATGTAAATGATTTGTAGTTATAATTATCCTCGGTTTAAATTACCTACTTCAAGAGCTGATTTTTCAATCGTCAGATAAAAGTTATTCATCGAATAAAATGTAGCATGAATAAATTAAAACACGGTTGGGTGAATAAAACAGTTGAACTGTTTCACTTTTACATTCAGTCAGGTTATAATTTACTCGATGGATAACTTTAATGTTATATGTTGTTATGATAATGTTAATTTTATGATATGAGTTAATGTTATGATAATGTTTGAATAATTGTAAAATGATTTTTGTGACATTAATACGTAGATATATATGTACATGCAAATAGTACGCCCGATCATGGTGTCATAAATAATTAAATAGAACAATTGATTTAGAATCCTTGAAATGTGAAGCAAAAGAAACGAGAAATACCTTACAAATCTTTTAAATATTAAGTACGTATACGTTGAATGTTCAAAATCAATAATTTTGTGCCATTTCATCAACATCAACCAAGCACGAAATACTAAATATTATTGTAATAACACAGAAGTCAAGAAACAATTCTCGAGTATAAATAACTTAATTTGACAAAGATACAGAAATTGTAACATTTATAGAACCGCACATGGATGCCGGGAATAGCACAGGAGCCAGACTGGCAACGAGTGGAAGGGACACAAGTGTCACTGTATGCAGCGTACTACGACAATCGGACCCCACAGAAGTACGTGAGAATCCTGGCTTCTTATCACGGTAATTCATTTGTGCATATTGTCATTATCTCTCTGCTAAATAACTATTATTCTAATGCTTTGTAAATATTTACTTCTAATGCTTGCTCGTATTATATCGGTAATTGTTATTTGAACTGGGTATCTCTGTGGTTTTGATGTAGAGAATGACATCGCTGGATTGTGATAAATAGAAAAACATACCTAAAGATTATTAACAGTCTTTTAAAAATACCACACTGGCCTTATCCGGCTGTTATAAGTTCCATAACTATATGTTCTATAAAGACGCACAACAGGAACAACAGTTTAACCAGTGTTATGGCGTTACTTTAGAATTCTTCATAAGGGCCTAAGACATGATCATGCCACATAACAACATCAGAGCAAAAAAAATAAGAATCTAGATGCAACATAAATAAACTTGAATTGTCAAAAATCTAAGCAAATAGGCACCAAGCGAAATCCGACGAATATATCCCCCAAATCGTAGTGGCTTTGAATGATGTCAAATACAACGAAGATTATTTAAAAATTCAAATTTTCTACATAAGCACACAATTCTCCCTCAAACAATAATTATAAATACATAATAGTAGGTATAGTGTTTATTTTTTAACCAAAATTAAACCTCTATCTGAAAATAAAACAGCTCAACAAAACATCATTGAATAATCAACCCCGCCAAGAACTTACGACGATAATTTGATGTACTTACATACACTGTAGACATAAAAAAATAGACACATCATTAAAGGATTAATTAATTAAGTGTGTATTTAATACAATAGACATACATGCACAATGTCCATACCTCGGTGACATTTATCATGACTTATTTATAACGTCTGCTACTTATCCTATTTAAAGGTATGCAACTATTCCAATCAAGCTAAACTATAAAATACCAACGTTTTTAACAACCCACACCTGCTTAATACAAGTTTGATGATAAAAAGTATATTTATCTGTTACTTTATGCCATTTGTCTGTTTATAGCTCTAAATGGTCAATTATAGTATTATATTTAATTAAAAATGCATTATATTCGCGGTAACATGTCACTTTTTTCTGGAATAATGTCACATGTATTAAATATATCAGCACAGTCAGTTGTCATTAGACGGTTCATTTCTATCTTTCAATTTAGATAAACCATGTAAACACAAACTTAAATCATTCAATGTCAGGGAATAGCGTCGTATGCTTTCAATTCTGTACTTTCAACCAAATTGATTCAATTTAGTGGATGCGTCTAATATCAGCATTATGGCATTTTAGAGGCATGCTGTGACCGGCATTTCTTTGTCGCCTATGTATTTACTTTAGTAAAGTGAGTGCATTGTGAATTGTCAAATATAATTACAACTGCACTACTTGTGGTAATTTGGAGATTGTCCAACATTTGCTGATGCATTATGTCAGAAACAAAAAGGAAAGACAGGCACTGATGAGAGATTTCAATCTAAATCCTATGGATGTTGGTGTCATTCAAACAATTCTGTCTGAGCCCACAGCAAAATATCTTAATGGCTAGGTGGTTTAATTGCAGTCCTTCTTCAGTGACGGCCTTTGTTTTTACAATATAATGTATTTAGAGAAAGTTAGATACGAGGTACGATGGGGTTAACGTATCCATATGGATAAAAACCCCCCTAAAAAAATAGAATAAAAAATATTCTTCGCTGTACACTTTTTCTTAAACATCTCTCCGATCTATCTACACAATTAACAAAACATGTGTTTAACGACCTACCATAAAAAAATAAAACAAGGTATTTTTAACGCAGCTCGCAATCTCATTCAATAAAGACATCGGGGAAATCTTAGTTTCTGATAAAACAACACCATAATTATTGGAGTACGTGATACCCGATCGCCCGTAGCAGCTCGTATTTTCTCCATTGTAAAAACCGACGGTGTTCGCATCTTAATTTCTAAATATTTGTTTTTCTTTTTAAGGCTTTGTGGCAACTGCCAAATAAAAACCCCTTACAAGATTATCACCTCCGTCTATCTTTATAGATCACAGCTACTGTTCCAGATATGTGTTTAGGTTAATTTGGATCTTTGACAGGAATATGATACTGCTAAATATGTGTTGCTATACAATGTTGTAGCTAGCTAGCTAATTGACGAAAAAGCTTAAAATTAGGGGTGAAATTTATAATTCAGGATGATTTCTCGGACTAACTATGTACTCAATATATATAGTCAATAACTCCTAATTACTTTAATATAACGGCGATTTAGAATATTACATTTAATTACAGTTAATGTCAGCAATCACTTCATATAAGTAAATCTAAACTGGGTTAAACTTTGAATGTTTCGTCAAAACTAATAAGGAGTTGTACATACTGTAGTACAGTACATATAATTCTCTCAAATAAAGAAGTTAAAATGTAGATCTTAAGAGTGTAATTTATGAAAGCGAAAGGCGAGACTTCAACAAACAAAAGCTTGGAAAGTGTGCGGTCGGTGACACTTCACTAGAACCTGATAAGCACGCGCTCATTTGTCACTGGTGGCGAGCGTACATGGCGTGTAAATTCCACCTAAAGAGATATATATTATAACTTTACCAACACTTGCGTAGATAAGAATGGTAGACGGATTAAAAGTCAAATAAAAAGCTAGTTAATTCATTTTTACTGGCCTAGACAATATCGTTTCACTAATTTTGTACGATTTTGCCACCAAGGATTCTTCATCAAGGACGCTTCATCTCTCCAAAAATCTTAATGTGAACCATTAATCTAAAGTGCATAGATGTTTAGTAGTATGGTTACTGATAATCTGTGTTTTATAATAGAGATATAAAAGAGGATTAGAGATTTGTAAGGATTACTTATTATCCCAAAATTATATCCCGCCTACCTACGAGATCGATCCTCGCGATGTCAACATGTACAGAAGCAAAACCACGTAGAAAACTCTAGTAGTATGATAAAAAGAAATTCCTAGTTAAGCAGCAGCTTTATTTATCCTGTTCTATGGCAAGTGCAATTCAAAAACCGTTTTAATGATAGTTCCTTGAATGCACCGCTGTCTAGCGTTGTTGAAGAAATAACTGTTATATAAGACCACGTAATATTGTTAATAGAAAATACAAGCATTAAAACGGTGTTTATAATAATTGTAAATATTGCATTCAAGAAATCATTCGTTCTTTGAGTGATGCCAGAAGAAAATTTTCTTATGCTTAATGTAACATATTAATTATGTTTTCAGGTCGCAACTTCTCGACAAGTGGCATTTTATACTGCCAGACCCGATCACAAAATTCCTATGAAGAATCATTAGAAGTTGTGACAGCAAAACCTTTAGAAATTTGGTGGCATGAATGGGATACTTTATCAGCAGAAATTGATTCACCATTACTTCTATCGTGTCCACTCACAGAATCGCTGTTCAATACCGCTATCGTATCGATTGTAACTGAACCTTGTGAAAATCCCACTAATTCTTTTATTATAAACCCAATCAAAAGTAATAGATATAAGAGAAAATTTACAATATGCGTTAAAGATATGTATTTTAATGAAGACATATCGCAATACCTAATTGAATGGATAGAAACTAATAAAATATTAGGTGCTGATATAATAGATATATACGTAGACAATGTAAGCAACGATGTTGAAGCAGTTCTATCGTACTATCGTGATAAAAGTCAAATTAGATTATTCAATGTTCCTACTAAATATAAGCCTGATAGAACATTTTGGCAAAGAAGAAGAGATCATATAATTACTTATAACGACTGTTTGTATAGAAATATGGAGGAATCTGAATTTATTATTCCAATCGATATTGATGAAATTGTGTTACCTAAAATTGCTACTACTTGGTCGGAATTGATCAATCGTCTTACAAGTCTTGGTTGGAGTCCAATAGAACATTCTTCTATTATGATACAAAATGTTTTCTTCTTCGAGTTTATGCAGAAACGTGTAACGTTACAACCAGAAGACATAACTGTACACGAAAATATAACATACGTGAAGCGAGATGATGTAAGATTAGATAATGATGCTAGATTTAATAACAATGAATTAGAATCACCAGTATTCAACTTAAGTAATGAAGTCATAGATGTTAATATACATAATAAATTTAACGATAAGTATAAAACGACATGTGGAATCGAGTTTCCTAAGCCGAAATTATTAAGTCATTTCATAAGTTCTGCAACGATAAGTCCTATTGGACATTACAGTAAAAGCTTCATGCTTACTAAGAGAGTTCTCACAGCTTTTAATCATTATCCCTTAGCCAGTCTTGGTGCGATTGGGGTTAGTGGATGGTCAGCGCCTTTCAACGAAGTGCAACTCAATCATTATAAGGTACTATTGATTGATTACCTGTCATAATTTGCGAGATCTCTGTTTTAGTCTTTTATAACTGTTGCTTTTTGAGTATACAATACAAAACAAATATGATTAATTAAAATTAATTATATTAGTAGGTATCCAAATAAAACGAAACCCAGAATACAAGTATAGTATGACGTAGTGTGGATTATTGTAATTGTGTTAGTTTCTTCTTCACAGTCTTAAAAATGTCTTCATTTTCATAAAATTTGGTAAATTACTAATGAAATGAACATAATGTTTGTTTGTCTTGGAGATGGAGTAGTTTTCTTTAAATACAGATATGTGAAGCAATTTTACAGGAATGAATCAGCGTTTAATACTCGAGTTATTCCTTAAAAGTTAGGACTAAAATATGATTTAGAGACGAGTGTACCTAATATAGTGTTAGCCTTAATCTATTACCCCCAAAGACTGACCGCGTTACATCGATATATAGCAATCATACAGAATACAGCAACAGCTTAGGGTATAGACCAGATTTTTGACAACGGGAAACATCAATCAAACCTTTGACTATGTTTAAATAAGTACGTATGTGAAGCAGATATAAAATAACACATCTGTCTTGAAAGTATGACGTTTGTTTTATAGAACTTTACCACTCTCCACAGAAATCGTGCAACACTACTATGGTGTCAGAGTGCGAGCAATACAATAAAAGAACTCGTCTGGATAGAGGAGCTCAACGACTAGAATCTCAACTGTTATCTGCTCTGGCGAATGTTATCTGTTCTGGAATAAAGATAATTTGATATAGTTAATTTTTTATTTATCATCACTTTTGAATTAATATTTTAAACATGCTCGTTTGTAAGCGATAATGATTCATACATTTTTATATGCTTAATTTTACTACGTTCTTTAGTAGAAAGAAATCAAACACATAAGGGTTTATATAAAACTAGTAGGGTTATTCTGGATATCAATGAAAAGTAGTTCCTAAGACCTAGTTGTATTACTTGTAGGTACGTACTTTTACGCATTTTATTATATTGCAAAAAATGCAGTGATAAAATTATTTTAATAACAGAGGCAGAAAATTGGATAAGATGATATTTTATTTTAATTTTATAGCAGACCATTCCGTTGGCGAACAGGTAGTTAAGCGGTATGACGAAATTAGCTTTTTATGTCCTTATAATAACAACGGGTCCTCGTTCTAGTTCAGAAATTGCGTGACCAGAGATGAGTCTCAGAAACAAATATTAACATCTTCTAATAGGAGGCAATATTGGAACTAATAATGTGGTTTGCATCCAAGTCCAATATTTTGTACCTTACAAAATATATTATTATATTTTCATGAGATTCGATGGGATTATACTTAGAAAGTAATAAATGTTTAATATTTCCTGCGTATAACTACTTATAGAACAAATTACGCGACAGGATTAGTAGGAAAAGCCTTATAGTTGTAGTTGATCATGTACAAAACTTTTCTAAAATCATCAACTGGCTAATTTTCCCTTTTTTTACATCACCATGCAGATCAGCAAATAATAATTACGGGAAGCGACGTTATATTATTAAATACTTAGTCTTGTGTTCCACAGGGAGAAATTTTATCTGCAACAAGACTTTTTACTCACTAGACATATTTGTTTAATAATCGGATTATTTAATATATGTAAATACGCTATTTTAGATAGCGCTTATTTACTTCAGAGTAAAATTTTAACTCGAGATCCAACGATAATATCAACAACCGTGATTGTATTGAGTGCTCACGATTTTGCTGTAAAAATGTAAATATGGTCCATAATAAAAACGATGCCAAGATCTCTTTTCTGCACATCGCATAATTTAGGTAGATACGATACGTTTTTAAAACTTTGATAAGTCAATGTTGTGTAAAAGCTTTTAGGACAAAATTGTTGGTTGTTACCATTTACATGAAGTAAAACTAATATCTGCTCGTATACTCTCCATTATTGAGCTCAGTGACCTCAAAACGACCTATTTTGCAGAATCGTGTTGAAAATGTCTAGATATACTGGTATATCTAAGAAATTGCATGGGGATCTGTGTCACGTTGACACTTTATATTTGCAGAACTTGGGGAGGACACATTTGATGTTAAATAATTTCCTCCGCCCCTTAAAATCTATATCAATAAAGGAACAACATCGTATCTACAGTTCTTGCAGTTCATAAAAGCAAACAGATGCATATTGGGATATCATGTCTGACAGAAAGATAAATTGCGAGTATCTCACGCAAATACAGATACATGTTTACCAAAAGTAGAGCCCACGCACTTTCCTGAGATCTAGAGAGCCAGTGAAAACCACATATTACATATTTCAGTAAGCTCTAACTTTTGCCCAATGACTCTCTTAAGTTTACTATATACGAGGTGGAGACTAGCTAAGCCCGATTGTGGTAGCTTGAGTAGTTCGCAAGTGTATCAGAGATCAGAGAAGAATTTCTGCTTTTCACTGGCTCTCTAGCTATGAATCCCAAGATCTATAACTTAAGAATTTGACACATTCGGAATATAATTCTACGAAAATGCCCGTACATGTATTTAAAGGGACCGAAAATATTTAGTTCACAATTATAAAACGGTCGGTATGAGATTAAATTCTTTATGGTATAATTGGTGCACAACCTCTAACAGAGTTCAACGTCACTAGATTGAGTCACGGATACCCCAGTCACTAAGTTTTTTCTATGTTTGCTTGTAGGCAAAGTGCCTAATGGCCCACTTGGTTATAGGTGTTTGCCGTCGCTTATGGACATCTGCAACACTAAGGGAGCCGATGTCTACCTAGTTGAGACTTCAAGTATATGTTTACGCCTTTTCTGTAGAGCCCCGTATTGTAGCGCTCTCAGAAAACCGCGGGAGGAGACTTCCTTGGACAACTTGCACACATATGTCATGAAGGAGCATATTTAAAGAATTTCTATCAACATAAAGTTGCCTAATCATCGGGTCGGTGAGCAATTTAGTAGAAGTTCCAATTTATTAGACTATTAGGACGAAAATCTCAAGCTGAGCCTCCCACTAAAAGAGTAAAAGTTCTACTAATCTTGAAATCCACCGATTCTCGAATAGGAAAACGGTCATAGGACAACATGCAACCCTGATACATGGTCATCAACATTTAGAACAGTAAGTATAGCAACAGATAATAAAATAAACAAACAGCATGACGAAATCAAAAATCAAAATAACAATATTAATATAATAATCTTATATACACTATTATCGTATATAGTGATATACAGTATAGGGATATACATCCCTAAATTAAGCAAGTTACGCTTGTGTTACGGATAATATACAACAGACTACTCTGGAGCCGGTCTTAGATATCCAGAGCATAGTAAATATCGGAAATGAAAATTTACTATACCAGGAATCGCAGTGAGGTAGACCGGCAAAGGCTTAGCACGCTCAATTACAGAGGTTGTCGAAGTTATAATATAATTATAATCTTGGAACATAATAATACGGTTTAGACGGCGCAAATATGACAGTGATGAAACTGTCTACGTTTGTTTCACTTCGTGTCAACTACCATCTCACACATAAATTAGTGGAGCAATGTTTTCAGTTACATACTAAGTATGGATCGAACAGTATCATTTGCAAACAGTGTCGAGTTTCTCGAAAGAATCTTGCTCAAACTGATTCATTTACAGGGGCTGATAGCATCAGTTAGTTTATTGGACATTGTGCGTAGGGTCTGATCAGAGATAAGCTGATATGGTGTTCGCCACAGTAATCAATTACAACTGCCAACCTCCACGCTTCCATTCAGTAACGAAACATTTTACTGCTTCACATACCGCGAAAATTAAACACACTTTGGATTCTAAAATGTTAATTTTAAAATGTTTATTTATATAACTTATTTTGTTTAAATTTTAAAAGGAAAAGAAATCTGACATTACATTTATTATCAAAGCAGTGGAGCGTGCTTTATATTCTATCTCCTGACGAGCTGACAAATAAACACAGCAAATTGTGATTTTGTTATGGGTCTTATTAGGTACATCACGGTACATGCCGGGACAAGCACAATAAATAAATAAATATATTATTTCATTGACTCTAGATGGCTTTCACTAGCAGTTTATGGTTTCGAGTCCGACTCGGTTATCTTAGTCAACAGATATATTGGTGATGCGACTTCCGAGTTCAAATCACAAGTCAACCATCGTATCAAAAAGAGTTGAAATAGAAATAACCGGAAAACTTCTCGAGTTTTGAGTTGAATAGAGAATCGATAAATTGTACTTCGAGCCAATAGCGATCTGTTTTAACATTTTGAAAACGCCCGTTGCTACTGCAGATAATGCGAGGTCAAATATTTCTACACACAAGAGCCTTCACAAATACGATACGGCGCGTTTCTCTGAATGTCATTTTGTGTATAACATTCTTGTGTAGGCGCCCAGCTCCACTCAATATCACAACACATTATCATTGAATTATATTTATTGTTATCAAGGATATTAATGATTGTTCTTAAAAGAAACTCCGAGATTGATTTGAAATAAAATCAACGATTATTGGTTTTTAAACTTATCGAATTAATTCTATAAACGAGTGCAGCTTATAGCCTTAAAACTTTTATGAGCACATTTCTACTGTTAGTTTAAAGAAAATAATAAATATATGGATTGAATACCTTAATAATAAACATGTTAATTGACGCCAAAATTTTATATGGCGCACACTCAAACACATTCACACATATTCCGATATATTTTTTAATTTTGAACCAAATTATTCAAAAGAGCTAAAACACAAGACAAAACGACTAGTGGCGCCATCTGGGCTTGGATTTGGGAGCTTTTCAGAGTTCATACTCAGCAGATGATTTCATTAATAAGCAATACTCTTCTTATTCACAGTTTTACAATAACTGCTTATATATAGATTTTAATTAATAGTTCCTAGTATTCATACAAACCTTGCATAATAAAAGCTCAAACAACTTATTATTATATATAACAAGTGCAAATAACAGACAGAGGCTAAAGCAGAAATATCCTTTAATATTCTTTTGTTCCAGAAACATATTTAAAATAGGTCACGTAAAGCGTGTAAGTACAAAGAGATTAATGAGATGAAGAAACAGTACTTGTCAAGATTGTAGCATGTGACAATCCATCGTCTCTGCCCAGCCCTATGGGAACAAGGCGTGATAGTAGTATGTATACCTTGTTTTATCCTGCAAGATAAATTTTAGAATAAAATGTTGATGATTAAACATAATAGTGTAGCTGAAGCAAAAATATTGTTTTTAATGTTACGATAAATGATCTTCCAAGGAATAACAATGTATTATATGTATTGTAAATTTTAAAATATACTACTTACCAAGATTATTATTATTTATAATATACTATTACCATTATTTACTTCTTACTACTTACAAATAAGTCCAACTGGAATTTCCATATCATCCGCGCTATACAACGTTCTACTGCACATAAACAAAACACATTACCTATTCAGGCGACTGTAATTTATTGAAAGGAACAGAACAGTAAATTATACGTAAATGACACTTGAGACAGGCAAAAGATCACTGTTCGCAATCTCAGCTGCAGCGAGATTTTAAATGTATGATAAAAAGTCTATTCTGTGTGGGGGCTAATTCTGTGAACAAAAGTATCGTGCTTATACCTACTTAGTAATTATATATGTGATGTGCCGCGGTCACGTACGCAGGATATATTTAGGTGCACAAGCATTTGCGTGAACACAGGTGCACACACTCGTCCTCACCCCCTGAGCCCAATGGAGCGGGAACCACTACGACTGGAGGAGGGTTTGGATGGGAAAGGAGGGATATTTAGGGCGTGAAGAGGATCTGGTGAGGAGAATGGGAAGGAAGGAAATAAAGAGGAAAGGAAACTAGAAACAAGTAGAGGTGGGACACCACTGCCAAGGAACAAAGGTAGTGTGACAGAGGGGCTGGGGCCCGAGCCCGGGTTACCCGAATGCACTGCTAGACAGACAACTATCCAGCAGGAGTGATTATATATATTAATAACATCATATGTTACTTTAAGATCTGTTCTAACACAAATCTAAAACATTCGATGTACAATAATATCAACCCATAAACGTCCCAGTTCTAGATATAGGAGATTTGTTTAGTGAAACGGCCGCCATACCCTCTTGTCCAATACATATTTCTCTACATTGTATCATGCGGTTCTCTCTCCTTTACCTTCAAGGACGTGGTAATTGTATAAACAGTATATGTGCACAGGGCCAAAAAAGCTATCCACTATTTATTCCAATTACGATGTGTTAGCGGACATATCCAAAATACGCCACTTATAGCACTTAACAATATATACTAATTTTAAATATAAAAGTGATTTGCACCTATTTTTGTTTTATTTTGTCTCGTTGTTTCTTCTACACCTGTTCCACTAAATTACCACGTTCATTCTACTTGCGCAGCACAGGTTTCCCATTCGGAAAACCGTACTAGGTATACGTATCGGATGATTTGATTAGGGTTTTGAATCCTAATGGAATAAGATAATGTTTTGTTTACAATAGCCAAAATACCCACAAATTCCAAATTAATTCGTTTCTTATCTTTAATGGCGTCATCTGAGTTAGTGTTAAATATTTTCTGTAGCCGAATGTGTCTTATTTAAAGTGTTAAAAACAACCGTTAACGGCTAACCACATCATTGTATCCATCGATCAATATTTAACGTCATGTCACATCTCAAATTACACCTTAGACCCATTGCCATATTTGCGTAAGACGGCATAAATCATTAACTGTTACGCAGATAAAATTCCAGTATTACGGACAATGCGTTTTCAAATCAGATTTGATTAATTCATTGAAACACGCATTAAACACATATTTTCTTTCAATCAAAAATAATATTTAATGTTGTATGATGACAAAAATAATGTTAAACTACAAGATAGATTGATGCAAATGTATAGGTAGTCCAAAAAAAAGATGGATGGATTGTGTGAAGGATGATATGATGATATGTGGTGTGACAGAAGATGTATGTCAGAGTAGAGGAGTGTGGATGGAAAAGACATATTGTGCCGACCCAAAGTAATTGGGATATGGTGAAAGAAAACAGATCATTATAAATTATAGCCTATGTGTTATTCTGATATGTAAGCTATATTATTGTAAAGTTTCATCAAAATCCATTCCGTAGTTATTGCGTGAAAGAGTAACAAACATTCATACATTATTACAAACTTTCGCGTTTATAATATAATATAGGATAACACAAACGTAGTTCACTTGAATAATACTAAATACCATTTGATTTTTATCTATAGAAAATTTTAATAGCCGATTTGCGTATAAATTTTTACCTCGGTACATATTTCGGAATCGCATAAGAGTTCGACACGACGTTATGGTCATTGAGGTCTCCGTTACTTGTTATGTGATATAAAAAATATTCAACACACGATTTATCACTGGGTATAATATAATTCCGATTGGTTTTACATGATTATACTTTTTATGTTACGAACACAATAATAACATTGTTTCATCGAGTTCGAGACTCTCACAATGTACTCTTTGGAGACTCTTGAGTGTAGCTGTCAAATTGAGGTATTGAAACAGGTGTTGCCGAAAATGGCTGTCCTAGTGTTATCAGTACCAAAAATTAACATTTGCGAGTAATATTTCAAAATTAAGAACGCCAAAATATTATATTCTTTTAACCCTTGTAACAGTAGAATTCAGAATTAGTTTCATATAATATACTTTATAGTAATTTAATCTATTCGATTATCCGGTTTATCCATATGTACATTTCGACTATAAGGTTGTAGGAGTAGAGCACGATGTTAGCAGTGAATGCACTATTGAAATTTATCGTATCCTGCGAATCTACCGCCTACGAGGCTGTACCCGGTCGTTGACACTGGAACAGCTTAGGGTTAGGTTTGAGGTGGGCAGGCTGGATCCCACGATGAACCCGGATGCTGCACAATATGCATACATCCTTATGTAGCTATGCAACATAAGCGTGCGTCGATAAAACGTGCATACAATTTGAATAACAACGAAGTTTGTACTATGCAATTTTGCATTCGAAAGCATTGTTTGGTTAACTAAGCGTTGAAGAAAGTTTAGAATAGAATATTATTTATTGCACACAATGTTACAAATTAAATTGATACATAAAATCGTAGCAATGGGCGGCGGAGCGATTTCTTCTAGAGAACCTTTGGACGGAAAAATGGATACAGAAGGGGGTAGGTATGAAATGTAATATGCAAATATGTATGTAAGTATAACGGAAAATAATAATTTCAATAAAAAATTAAACTTACATAAATTACAATATAAACATATATAATGTGGATAGATAGATAACAATAATTGTTATTGTTATCTATCTATTTAATATTTATTCTTAACTACATGTTGTGGGTCGTGGAACAACGCCATCCCTAGCATATTATAACCAAATAACATTTTTATTCTAAGTTTAATTTATCTTGGGTCTGATTTTTCAATCAACAGATAAAAGTTAATAGAATGGATTTTAACCTGACTGAATTGAAAAGTGTAACAATTCAACTATTTTATTCACGCAACAGTCATTTTGTATTTTCTCATATTCTACTTTATTCTACGAACTTTTATCTGGTGATTGAAAAATCGTCACTTACACGAATGTGTTTAAGGCCTCTATTTTGGTTCTTGTCTGTATTCTCTTGTTCTGTATTTTACTATAATAATTGAAGTCTAATTAAATAATTTACATACATACATACATAACTACACGCCAGGTCTATTGCGGGGTAGGCACGAACAACAGAGCGCCATACAGGCTTTTTCTTACACATCTCACCTCTTTGACATTCATAGCTCTTGTCATGCACGCTCGTCTGTTCTTGAGGCTCCTGACATCACCTTCTGCTAGTACAAATAAATAATCTAAAAATTAATAAATTCGAACGACATTATATATACCACCTAGTAAACTGAAAAAATGTAGATACAGACTTCATCTAGACCTGGTACCTATTTATCTATAATATTATAAAATCCTAAACATACCGTGCCAGTACATTAAAGCTATTAAAAAAAGACAACTGAAATAGACATGATGCATTTTGTTCAGGATTCCCGTGAAAACTACTGAGCCCATTTCGATGCGGTTTTCGCTGATCGGCAAAAAATTCTTAGATTCAAAATCTGCGCTACTTTTTATACTGGGAATCCATCAGGATTTTTTCTGGGAATGACTCAAAATGGCCAAGTTGAAATAAACATCTAATTTCAACACCATTTTTCACTGATCGATAGTGAATTTTATGTAATAAAACGTGTGATTTTTTATCCCGGGAATCCCGCGGGAATAGTTTTTAATTGTTCGGATTCATAAATGCTTACCTATTCCGACACAGATTTCACTAAAACGATAATAGGACCGCACTCTGTTCTGTTCATGATATAATTAGTAATTCATTACTTTTTCGATTAGGGTTTTCAGTTATATGTCGAAAACCCTAGTTTCTATAAATTTCGTAAACCTTTATGTCTACCTACTTGGAACCTTATCTATCTTTTATATACAAACTTTACCTGTTTATAATATCAATAGTAGATAAAAGTAAATATTAATATAAAGAGGTAAAATTTATAAGATTGTTTGCCGAAAGAAATGACTTGAATTACTTAACCAATTTTGCAAATTCTTTCACCAGTAGAAAGGTACTTTGTTCCTGAGTAACATAGGCTATATTTCATTCTGATTAATTGTATTTTTAATGACGTCCAAGGAAGTGAACACGAATCAGCTAGTTAAATAGATAGTTTAGCAGCTAAATACGTCATGAAAATTTATGTATTATACATACACCCCAAAAACAGGTATTTAACTTTTCACCTGGGACACTTATAACGAAAACAAAGATGTTTTTAGATATAAACAAAAACCCGCAACATCAACATGTACCTAATACTAGTAAGTATGCTAATAGTTTATCTTTGCATAATTATTATAACTGTAAGTTTGCCATAATAAAGAGATGCAAGGATATGTTATTTAAAAGTATAATAGTTTCGTGTTTATGTAAATTGTTAACTATTACTTATAATTATATGCTTGACTATATATGTAACAGTAATTAACTTGATAAAATCATTTATCAATAATGAGACGCAACTAAGAATGTGTTGCACCTTCGTATCTTATCTATCAACTAAATTAAGTTGTTACCTTTTCGGCAAAAAGTTTCTTTAAGGATTGTAAGAAACTATGAAGCCACTCTTTGCCAGGTGGAAGGGTATTTGCCCGACTGGTTGGCAACCACCCTTGTTCTAGAGTATACCGCCATAACAACTGTGAGTTGTGTTCCGGCATCAGTGGTCAGGTTAGTTTCTCCTTCAATACCAGCAGCACATTGGCAAAGAATCCCGCGGGTTTTTTTTATGATTTAAAACGGCCAGTTTATAAAAATACAATTCCGATGTGATTTATTTATTGATAAATAGCAAATTTTATGTAACAAAACGTGTGAATTTAGTATCCGGGGAATCTCGTGGGTATTTTCCCGAGAGCGGTTTAACGTTGTAAGGATGCATAAATATTAACTTATTCCGACAACTTCCACTAAAACGATATTTTGTGTCCCGGGAATTGCAAGTCAAGCGTGGACGGAGTCGCGGGCATATCCTAGTATTATATTAATTTACTAGCTGACCCGACAAACGTTGTTCTGCCATAAATTCTCATACTTAGCAAATAAACAAAAAAACAATTAAAATCGGTAAAAACGTTTCAAAGGAGTTCGACTATAAACACCGTGACACAAAATTTTGATATATTAGAAGATCCTAGGCATGTTGATGAAGAGTTTCTTGCGCCGCTTCTCGTCGGCCCGCATTATATAGCGAAGCGATGGTATATTATATTAGGCTCCCATAGAGTAAATATTAGTCATAAACAAAAAATAAATGAGCAAATTGGCGGTAGGCTAAATAAAACTTTAACAACACTCATTGACACTAGACATCTTTGTCTTCTGTGAATTTTTGATCAAATTTTGGCTATTTCAGTGGGTGTCCCTTTTTGGTTTAGATTCACAATTAGACTCGGTAGGCGATGCTGCAATCGGGTTCTAAATTTTTACTTTTTCAGGGCAGAACCACGTCTGCCGATCCCACTAGTAGTATATAATTATGTAGGAGCTATACAACACAATGGCTACAAATAAATTAAATTATTTAGTAACGATCTTAGTATAGCCTCAGAGAAACATTAGGTATCGCAACGAAGATCGAACCGATTTATATTGTGAGCAAAAATATGTGAATCAGTGTGCCAATCGCGTTATTCCAGATAACGGAGTTAGGCTATAATAATAAAGGAACGGGCTCCTAGCTTGAATATCCAGTAGAGTTTTTCCGCTTTACAGGAGCTTGTGGTTTGAACCGTTATTGTAAACACTTCTAGCCGGTTACTATATCTTGTCGACCATTCAATTGCCTTAGGAACTATCAAAATTCAACTGATGGTATGGCAATTTGTTAAATAAGAACCAATCATTGTGACTCAAACCGAGCTAATATAGATTCTGGGCGAGTGTCTCTAACGTTAACAATTTATAAATTATAAATAGACGGATACGTAGGCGATAAGATACTCGCCATTCTTGTTCAGGGCGGATTGAAGTATTTCACACATCGGTAATTTTATATTTCCTTTCTGCTTCTTTCATCGTCTGTAACGGCACGGCATAATTAAAACAATATACAGATTACTCCATAAAAACTCTAAGCAGTACAAGCTTTTTGCGAGCATTCGAATCTTTTGAATACGATGCTTTAGCCACCAAGCTACTACGATTTTTTTCAAAAACTAATCAATCAAATAATATTTATGAAAAATAGAGAACATGCGATTAGTGAAAATCACACCCATAAATAAAATAGTTGTACATTCATGTAAACGGACAAGACTTTTATAATCTTTGCCTATGAGCCACGCAACTCTATTACCTACTATATCTCTTTGTGAAATAATGAATTGAAATACGAAATGTTGTTTGGTGTACTTAAAAAATATCATCGCTAATTAACGTTATTTTACTTTCACGTTCTACTTATGAAAATAATAAGATTATGCAAATAACCCTGTATTAGAAATGTATATACGGCCTCTGTAGTCTACTGGTCAGTGAATTAGTCCACCTAATTCCTTAGAACACATATTTTTTGTTCAATCCCGTAGTGTAAATTTTGCAAACTATCAATAAAAAGTATAACTAACTAACTGTAGGGCCGTGAAAAATGTACAAACTAATATACAAAAATCCGGACAAGCATACTTTCACGGTTGTATATTAACATGGAGGTTTTTTCATAAGACACATAAGTTGCATAAAGTTCGCTACGGTTTTTGGCAAGGATACCTGTATTTTTGCTGACATAACACTGGAAAATTGATTTAGCTATATAAGTAATCTAGATACATACAAAACTTACAATTTAAAATCTAAGATGATATTTTAGATATCCCTCTCAACGGTCCCATGGTGTAATGGTTAGCACTCTGGACTCTGAATCCAGCGATCCGAGTTCAAATCTCGGTGGGACCTGTTCTTTTATAATAGTCCCACATTAGTCGCAATATTATAGCTAGACTTATTGCTACTTTTTGTTGCTTATTGTAGTTGAAACAGCGCCAAAATATTGAGAAACGCATTACTTATATGTGACCTTTAAAACGTGTTCTTCATTAAAACTTATTTTTATTAGAAACTGTTGTATGCGGATTATAATCTTGCTATATTCAATTTATGCTATATTTCCGACATGGTAGAGTCATACAGTGACCATTCATTATATTGATTACAGTTCACTGGGCTAGCTCGAGGAGTATGATACCACGCTTTTACAGCTTATCAGCTTGAAACGGCTAACATTGAGCTAACTGTGATTTGTTATTGAATTACAACAGCCTGCAACGCCAAAAACGTGACCGTGACATCCACCTTTTTATCTGTATTCATCTAGCCAAAGGTAATGGCGTCAAATAACGGAATAGATAGATAGATAGTAATTGTTTACACCAAAGCATAAACAAACAGAAATAGAATAATGTAAAAAATGGTACAACATGCGGCCTTATCGCTAAGAAGCGATCTCTTCCATGCAACCCTTAATACCGACTAATAATATATATTTAATAAAAAATATCCTAAGTGTTGATCTGGGATCTGGGATAAGCTAGCTCTATGTGGACTTTCATTTCCTCCGTTTAGTAGTTACATAGTTATCACGTGATTTTTTTAGAGCCTTAACGCTATTACGAACATATAAAATACGACTTCACTCACTACACAATTGTGTATATTACATGATGCTCAACAGACACACCGACAAAATTTAAACTCTTTACGAAATCTGTGGGTCCGTATAAGACCCCTGAATCTTTCTCAATTTTAAATTCATGTTACAAACTCCACTCGTCTAAAGATTTATTTTATTAAAAATTCAGACATCCAAGTGCACTCTTCCAGATGTGTTCCAGATTCAACTAAGTCAACAGTAAGGTTATGGTTGTCATGGTAACGAATCTGTAAACAATAAACAAAGTTCGACATAACAACTGTTATATAAAAAAGAAAAACAATTTTATACTCGAACACATAGTACGCGGAGTGAATATTCTCAATATTAAATCAAAGAATTAAATAATACACAATCTGTTTCAATTTTGCTAACAGTAAAATGCAGCCTAATAAATTAAAGATCTTAATGATCGGACCGTCAGATGTGAGTATTTTAAGCTTTATTGGACCTATAAGGCTTTTATGTTTTAGTCTTTTCCCGCGACTACACTTGCATATTACACAGGTACTTTTTCCGGGGAAGGTATTCTATATATAATTAATTATATATTATCGGAAAGTACGCGGAAGCTGACGAGCATCGCCATCACGTGAACGTTGAGGCAATCCAGCTCCTCGACAAAACGGATATAATGAGAAGGCTGAAAAGGACAAAACCATTTGAACTAGTGCTATAAGCAAAACTAAAGAGTAGTGTACTGTGCTAACTTATTAAAGAACACATCAACAAAGTGTCTTCTCCTTAATAGAGACAATAGGAAAAGTACTGATGGACACTTTATTAGTAAAATACTTTAAGTCAATTTAGATTATATTTAAATTACTTAATAGTCTTTTTAGATTAGATTGTAATATTAATGTAGTATTTTAAAATGCAACATTTATGCAAAAAAATAGAAAATAAAAATAATGTATTGTATACGTTTTTTTTCTGAGCGAATCCTACTTTCATCTTGATTTGTATATACAGTGTATTTAATAATAAGTTAAAAGAATACTAAAAATAATTTACATCCAAGACCATGAAGAAGGAACAAATAAATATACAAGCTCACATTCTTGTTTAAAAAATATTAGCATCGTTTTCATTTAATAAGCGCCAGAGTTCTCAGGAGCTTTTCGAATTTTGGCCCGAAAATGGAATAATTTTCCGGCTATTGGTTGTACCAATAAATATAATTATGAACTCTAATGTATAAAACACACTGTCTAAAGAGAAAACATTTTTGTGTTTCAGAGTGGTAAAACACAGATAGCCAATTTTATATCGGATTCAGTCAATATGGAAGAGATGGGACCCCCTAGACCTACACAGGGAGTTCGAATAGTAGAATTCGAACTTTCCAATTTAAAAGTAAATGGGAGAACTAATAATATCGATATAGAACTATGGGATTGCAGTGGTGATCACAAGTATGTTTTAATAATTCCAAATACTATAAATGTATTTAGGTATTCTAATAATTTTGTGGTTCACAGTGAAATACTATACAGGACATGAGAATTTTACATGTTTTCTTTAACAGAATCAATTTCTACTATGCTGTTTATGATAATTTAGGGAAAAAATATTTTTGGACATGTGCGCCATCTACCGTCGTATAGCTTAACTACGCACCTATGTAAATAGAAACGTAGCAATTTGCAAGATTGATTTCAGTGAATAGAGTGCATAGTAACTGCATCTCGTGTCACATGCTGGAAGTGTATGTTATCTATAATAAACGTCTATGAAGACATATATAAGTAGTCTCGAAATTTAAGACACGTATCAATTCCAACAAAATAGACTATTTTTTCGTCTGCTTGTTTGCATATTATAACAATGATTATTCTGAGATAATGCTAAAGATTTAGTATTATAATATTTTCCAAAAAGCTGGTTTATTTTTAGATATATATTTAACTCATACCCACCACCACTAAAATTCTAATGAATAGATACTACTGTCCTTTCTACACCATACACTAAACTAGACATAACTATAACCCTCAAATATTCTCATTTTAACATATTAATGGATACTACCTCAACAAATATAATTTCCATTTTGAGGTAAATTTGTGTGCTTATAAGGTTCGAGTCATGCTGGCCCGCCTTTAGAGTTGGTGTTCAAGGAGTAGTGCTGGTATGTTCTCCTAACACAGCCCAAGCAGCTACAAGAGAAATGGAACTTCTGTACAATTACTTCGTGTCCCAGCCAAAATTATTAGCTAAGCAATGTGTCCTTTTCTACAACTGCACTGATGAACAGGATGATATAGACTCATTAAACTTGTGTATGTACTTATACCTATATAACTAATTTAATAATTTTCATGTAGTATGTCCAATATAGAAAACATATTTTACTGATTTTAGCTTCAACGTTTTCAAAAGTATCGCAAGTGGCTATCAATTTGAAGAGTGAAGGAAGTCGTTTAAAAATGGATTTTTCAAATTATATAACATCTGTTTTGCAGTCATTAAATAAAGATTAGTTAATTACCATTGGCAATTCTTATTACCCCGAAACTCAATACATTATTTATTTCACTTTTTTTTCGTACTTACCAAACGGCATACATACTTACAAAATTGCTGAAATACATTAAATCCATACTGTCATCCCATCGTTACGGTGAGTCGGTTCATATCAACATCAAAACTGGAATATTCTTTACCGAATAAAGTCGATACAAAAAAATGATATCATACTAGAAACAAAAAATAGCCTTAATGTTTTTAAAATATTTTTTTTTTGCAATAATATTTTTTTCCTAATATTTTTTTCTTCCGAAGATACGATAGATTATTATTAATTACTTACATCAAAAGATAAGCATGACTTATTATAATTTGATGTATTAGTTATTGTCTTATGTATTTTTTTATCAGAATTCTATAATTTCTAATATAATAAACGTGCAAGTAAGCACCTCACAATCATTACTGTACTTGTCTAACCATAAATAAGGATTGTAGACCAGAATATTAAAAAACGTACAATGAGCAGGATAATAACTATAGAATTCTTGGAACACGATGTCAATTTATTCAAGTTATTAAGTCTTCATTTTTTTCCTATTTTGTAGCCATACAATAATATTATTATAATCATTGTATGGATACAATATAATAAAAAATATTAAAATTTCTTAATGTTTTGAATAAAATAATGGCATGCCAATATTGTATTGCGATGCCAACATATGCTATAGTTTCCCCTGCTATGTGAAAAATCATAAATCAATGCATTATTAGAAATAATTTATTTAAATGTGAGTAGATCCGTTCAGATATCACTACTCTTTTACAAAATCAGCCAAAATTACAGACATAATTATTTATACCTATTGACAGTATATTTTTTCCGTCGTTCATAATTTTATGATTTATATTGCTTTTTATATCATTTAATTACAACTAAATTGTATTTGCAAATCATATTTCTTCCCAACATTCCATTAACGAAATGAGTAAATAAAAATCTCAATCACGAACTTTCATTCAGTCTTAAAACATTTGGCTCTTATAATGAGTAGATTATATATAACTTAAGATATTTATTATTTTACCTCATAAGTTGCTTTACTTTAATGACATTGTTCATTAATTAACTACATAAAATATTTACAGTTAAATATACCTTGTACGAATAAGACTATATTTATCCTAGGATACGATAATTACATAAAAGAAACCTACGCAAGTCTCATTAAAGACCTTAATCAAATGATTTAATATTATATGGAAGGGCTACTGTGATCCTATAATAATTTAATAAAACAAATTCCTGATTAATTTTACTTATTATGTACAAACCTAATTTCTATCACTCTTCCAATTACCACGATCATTGAAATTTTTCCTTTCTCTATTCCCTCTAGCAGAGCTTCCTCTATTCCACCTATCATTGCCGCGACCCCGATGCCCTCCTCTATTTGGAAACCTCGGATAATTTTGTTCTCCATCCATAAAGTTAAAATCATTACCGGGACCTGGACCATTAAAAGGCATATTGCCAAAATTATTCGGACCACCAAATTTGGCATTATTGAAGTTATGCGGTATATTAGGGGCGATCCCTAGCAAACCTGGAGTCGGTCCACCTCGTGGGTCGGATAATGGTTGATTAAAATGTACGTTACCTAAATTCATGTTATTCATATTCCCAAGATTCATTGGTGGCATATTTAACATATTCATGTTCGAACCATCCATTGCTCCCGGTGGTAAAGGCATATTCCCGAATGGATTTGCGTTTTGATTAAAACCGACCGGTGTTTTTAGCAAAGCCTCTTTAGGTTTAGGCAAATAAGTAAACTCACCATTTTCCCCAAGGGATATGCCTAAATTTGAAAATATATTACACAAAATTGTGTTACTTTGTATAGGGCCAAGATCGAATTTCTTTCCAACCGCCTTTTCTTGATGAAACTGTTTTATGGTTTGCGTAACAGGGGCCAAATGTTGATTCACAAATATTTTTTGAGTTGAACTAAGCTCTTTATACCAATTCGAACTTTGTAATATAGTTTGTATATCTAAAGAATTTGTCTTTTGGTCTTGAACACTACTTTCAATATTATCTTTCGGTCTTTTGCGAGGGTCCACTCGTGGTGCAGTACTAACTGGTTTTGAAGGTTTTTCGTTATCACTATTGGATTCTTCAATTGATAATCGGAACACTTTTCTTAATCTTGGATCTAACAACGCCTGTGACTTAGCTGTGCTATTTCTAATATCTGTATAATCGGGTCGAGGTATGTGTATAGGTACTAATTTGTATGGAATGGGAGGATGGCTATTTATTGAACCATCTATTTCTGAAGCTGGAGTATAATTTGGAATTGGTTTAAAAGGCAATCCTAGACGAAAATCAATGTCTCCACTAGCACTTTGTCGTAGATCAGTATCTCCAAACGCTGGAATGAAATCAGATTTTCTTAAGTCGACATCTGTTCTACGCCGACCATCTGTAGGTTCTCCATCCACACATTCATATATTGAAATTTTGGTTGGTTTTTTCTGAACCGGTTTTCCATGATCACCCGTTTTATCTGGAGAACGCTTCGCCCTAGGGTCACGTGTTTTTTGCACAGACTCATTTGCTATGTTACTTTCTTTTTTGATGTCCTGGGTATTCTTTTTCATTGTGTTTAACAATTTCGTAACCTCTTCGCTTATATCTATTTTAGAAAGATCTCCAAGTCTACTTAAAACTGTAGATGGTTCTATTATATGAGGTCTTGGTGTTTGAGGAGACATTATCAATTGCTGGGGAGAAGATATAGGTGACTTCTTCTTAATTCCTTTTTCTTCATCGCTTGAATACCATTTGTCATCGATTAACAAATTATTATCTTCATCATCATCAGTGGTGGACCGGCGATTTCTTCTTTCAGGGTTTTTAAATAGCGGCTCTGGTTGGAGAAACCTGATATCTGTATCACACTCCTTCTTAAGATTAATATCTACGGGATTTGGTGGTTTTGGAGCTTCTTCCGAAAATGGTAGCACCCTGTGGTCTACATCTTTTTGTTCGCTTGACGCAATAGGTTTTTCGTGATCGTATGATTCATTTGATATATCAATATTTTCTTTATCTTTTGAAACAAACTTTAAGGCGTCTTTCGTGTACTGATCAATGTCAATCATATCTTTTGAAATGTTCATATCTTTTTGGATTACCTTCACATTTTTATTGTCTTCCACGGCTGGACCAACCATAGAAGATTGAAATCGCATATCGATATCCATTCCAGGCAAGTCTGAAGCAACTGTAGGACTAGCAGAAACTGGAACTATTGGAGGAACTCTTAAGTCTAAATCCTTTGTACCCGTAGAAGTCATAAACTGTTGAGGCTGTGTTTCGTTTGTTGTATTTATTAATCCTAACTTTTGTATATTCATAGTATTAAGTTGTATTTCCGTGATTTGTTTTAAAGAAAGCCCAATACTGTTTAACTGCAAAACTGTAAGTTGGCCTAGTTGATCTAAGTTTTCTATTCCCATTTTAGTTAAGTCCGAAATTTGTCGCGGTGTTAATACGCCTGTAAGGTTCTTTATACTTAAAACATTTGATGCGTTTGTATTGTTACTTGGAGATAAGTTTAAGTTAAAATTCTGATTAACATTTTCATTCTGCCATCTAGATTGACGAACTTTTGGTGATATTTTGTTCGACCGTTCATTATTAAATTGATTAAACTGCAAGGAATTGTCTTGTTGAATCTGAGGATTAGGAATATTTAACTCGAAAAGGGAGGGTATTGCCTTTTCCTGAGATTCTACTGTTTCGGGAAATTGCTTTATTAATTTTGTTTGCGTGGTTTGAATCATTTTTAAAGCACCTTCTCTATTCAATCTAGGAAAATCTCCAAGAATTTCTTTCGGGGCAGATTCAATGTGCTTCAGCAAAATGTTTTTTAAATTTTCTGTTAATGGTTTACCGTGAGCGAATTTACATTCATCTTTATAAATGCAAGGAAGCCCCGTATGATAATATTTACAAGGAAAATCTGCGTGCATATAAAGACATTTGTCTCTTTTAGCACAACAGTCCATAAGATAAAATTTGCAAAGCTCCATTTTACGAGGAGGTTGTGCATCATGAGAATAAACACAGTCATCACCCATGTGGCATCTTCCCTGCATGAAATACAAACAAACACCGTCGGGATCCTGCATTGGGTGCGGTGCTACACGTCTTCTGTCATTTTTATTTTTCATACGATCGCGTTGTAGTTGTCTATGCCTAGGCTTCCGATGGTTCTGATTACCCCGTGAGTCCTGACTACTATCTGATGCATATGAATCCCTTTCATCTTCTTGATACGCTTCACCAGGTGATTGACGTTGAACCGGTGATGCTCCCCTAACACACATCATCTCACTCTCATCCATCTCATCTTGATACTCTTGTTTTTTGCGTTTCTTACCAGACTCGTCTTTTGGGTCATTTCTTTTCCTTTTTTTGTGTTTACGCCGATCGTCAACATCATCTTCGTTTTGAAGATCTTCATTTTCATTTTTATTCATTGCTTTTCTTATTGCTTTTTCAATACTACCAGCAAAATCATCTTCTGTTGGACTGGAATACTTACGATTTTTTAATTTTTTATCTTTAAACTTTGATTCCCCTTTATTAGATTTCGATCTCTTTTTCTTACCTGATTTTGAATAATAATGGTCTTGTGGTTCTATTTTCTCTTGGTTTATTTTTTCGGCGTGTGAAGGTGCGCTAGGTTCTTCACTTTTAATATCGTGTTGATTGTTTTCGGAATTATCTTCACCTTCGCTTTCAATCTCGCCATCTTCTAAGTCTTCAATATTTGCAGATGACTCAGCCATCGTGAAACTATCACTGGAAATGAAAAAATAATCTTAAGTGTGCAACAAAAATTCCAAAGAAAGAAGTAATACTATTTCTTCTTATTAAAAATCCTCATAAATAGTCAATTATCTGACTGTCAAGTTAATTACATTGAAACTTTTTATAAAAACATTTTAGACATGACTTCTCCAGTCAACACACGGCATTGTGCCAACACGACAATACGATGTTGTATATACTAGACTTCACCATCAAATATCGAACAGTAATCAACTCCACTTACTAATAAACTAGCCTATTTTCAACTAATTGTTCAGGAGTGAATTAAGTTTATAAGATTCTTGTTCCAACAAAATAAATTTACCCTGAAGGTGTAAATCCATTATACCTACAGGTTAAATTTATTTTGTTGTAAGTTGTAACAAGGTCTTTCTATCTCTATGTAAAATATTTTATGCCTCTATACGGAACCTATTTTGTGTTAAAAACGAAGGACACCCAGTATTAATCAGAAAAATAAATAAAGTCAGTTATTGATTAAAGATTCCAGACAAAATGGCATGTTATATTAAAAGTATCACAGAAGAGACTAAGCACTTAATCTAACGGGTTGTTTGGAAGTGATCGCTTTATTTTAGCGATAAGACCGCGAATTGTACCTATGCGATTACAATAGTAATAGTTTGTAAATTTTCTGTAACGATATAGAATAAAAAGTTATCTATGTTATCGATATCTTACTGACCTTCTGTTATCGCTATCATATTAAAATATTATTTTCACACCTATCACAGAAAGATAGATTGTATAATAAAATCAAATTTTCTGCAGTCAGTATGTTCCAAATTGACATAAAAGTTCTTTATTAACATTTGTTTTCAGATGTGTACTGCCCATACATTTGCCTTCCTACTTGTAGACTATTGACGTTACTTGCATGGGGTTTATGTCAAAGGGTAGTCAAGGGCAAGACAAATAAACGGGTAGTAAGATATACAGAATAACCGGCATAAGTGAACTCGTTTATGGCATAACCATGCCTCGAAGCCCAGAGGATATTAATGTCAACAGAAACTCCGCAATTAAAGACCACAACTATCTGAACAAGGCGGACCGAAATGTCTCTTTTCTTATCTACCAAAACATCCAGCATAAAAAAAGAATTATAAATATTTGAAAGATAAAAATCAATAAAATATTGCACAACAAGCCTATAACGCCATACCCACGCCGACACAGTAAATGAACCTTGAACTTTGAAAGTATCACAAAAAGAAAGTTTAGAAGATCGAGCAGGAAAAATTTCTAAGCTTAATAATTTATGGAATATAAATATAAGTAAGACGTGTAAAAATACTAACGTTTTGAATAATAGCATTCATTTTTAGTAGTTCTATTTCAGTTGGTATTCTAAATTATACTACAAAAGTAATGACAAAGGCTTGTAGGTTAGTGTGTATATCCATCAACGATTAGCGATTAGTTTTCAAAGAATGTGTACCTGTATCGTATATCGACAACATTAAAACATTTTCTCAATTAACTGTCATTAACATGTTCAAGATTCAACATAAGGTACCTAAATCAGCAATAAATAAAATACAATAAATCATGTGACGAAATAAGAATGTTGATAACATTCACAAAATTGTGTTTGTTGCAAATAATACTTTATAAGTATATAGGGTTACGTCTAACCCAAAAATAATGTGTATCTCCATACTTATATCTATCCTAAACAAATTTTTACAATATATGAATATTACTAAAAATAGAAATTCCAAATAACACTATCGCCATCTTTAATATAACCCAGCTAAATTTAATAGGTCTCGAAATAACGGCGTAACGGAAGTTAAAACGTCACAGGAAATTAACAAAAAAGTAAATTCCACGAGACAAAGGAATCCTTGACAAGAAAACCCATTTATAGAATGTACATTTAGCACGCACTTTTATCTCACAAATATTACGTAATTATAGGCGTCTTTCTGCTTAAGCAGATATATTTTTGCTGTACTTCGTAATTCAATAAAATATTTAACCAATTATTAATTTTAATATCATTATTAATAAGAGGAGAGCAAATTATGTCTATTTTGCTTAAATACTATACCTAAAATTCGTCGGAACAATAAGCATTGGGAAATATTCTCCAAGATCACAATAATATTATTCAATGTTGCGCAGTTAGAAATTCAACATGTATGGTAGGAATCAGTACAGAAACTGTTCATAGTTTCATAGCCACTACTTTCGAGTAATTTAGGTAGAACATTATAGACAGCCAAGCAAATCAAGCAGTGGGTGGCCGTTCACATTTCACAATGCCTTGCAAAAGTTGTGGTGAGTTGCGTTCTGGCCAGTAGGGAATGACGTCAGCGTTCTAGAAAGAACAGCCAACAAGATATCTGTCCTTCCTTTCATCGAGGTCACGAGGCGTTTTATATGCTCACTCACACTTGAACACAAAATATTAGTTCTTGAAGCGTGTGATCTACACTCACACAATAACAACATGCTAACCTACCATTTTAAAATGGCACGGTTATAAGGTGACTAGGAACTATTCTAGGAAACAAAAATTTAATAATAATCAAGACAATGGGCACAAAATAATAATGGGTGCTAATTAGTAGCGTACCAACACCAATTATCTCACATGTAAAAACTAATTTTGAAGTTAAAAAATTAGAAAGTAGCACTAATTATGAAATGGTCAATGTTATTCATGCACAAATAAAAACAATGCGCAGAATTATTTTTACTATTGTACACCAAGGGAAATTATCATGGCGTTTGCAACCATCCGCCATTTTGCCCTTTTGATCAATAACCAATTTTAACAATCTTTGAATAGTTTACCAATCATTTAGTTTAACTTGTTAACGTTTAAGGCAACGCGATCCTAATACAAAATTGTGTACTAGCAAACATATTTGCACGTGTATGATATTCCTTTTAGCTAATTCAAGCACTTTACGTTACGTAAGGGGGCACGCATTCGTGAATGGCCTAGCGAGTAAATATTATAATATTAAGTGTTACCAATCTTACATTAATGAACAAATCACTATGTGCGACTACTATGCGCCATATAAAATGGAAATCTTTCATAGCATTGCTGCATGGGACGTAACAATTCGAGTACGCTATATTGATTTCGGACGACGACTGCAGCAAGACAAAGGAGAATGCAAAAAATATTTAGTTCCACATTTTGACACAGTATAACCATGCGCTAGTATTGTTATTTCCGCCCCGTCAAAAGCCTAGCTGTCAAAGTGACATATCAGCCATTTGCGGCATTTTTGATCTAATGTTGCCAATTTGTGACATTTAATTTTAACTTGAGATTATCATTATAATTATGGAGCTTCATCTGCGTTAGTAATTAAGATTTAGGTTATGGCCGAATGCATCTTATTTAAAACGTTAAAAAATTACGTCATCAATGCTTAGCCACATAAGTGAATACACATCTGTTATCTGTCTATATTTAACATCATTAACAATGACACATCTTAAGTTACGTATTCAACCCAACTCCATATCTACTGCATGGAAAATTAAAGTAGAAAATAGTAGGGTCTGCCACTTTCACAAACTTGTCTAAACTCTAACAAATACAATTTTTATACTGGGGGCCACAGCTGCGATAATGTCAAATATATTGATTGTGGCCCAATTAGATTACAAATAATACATTATCCCCAACGCCACATCTATGTAGAATGGCCTATATCTGTAACATTATATCAGAGGAGGTACTAAGTCAAGAAATCATTACCATCTCCATCAGATTTGGATTTACAAGTACTGCTATTGTCATCCTCGAAATTTACAACTAATCACTTACATACTACGCTATGTATAGCGTGAGTTAGCATGAATTTTTCACTCGTTTTAGTGATATCTTGAAGTGCACGCTCAACTGCTTCCTACAGTGACAGAAAATAATAATCAATTTGAATCTTCGACACATAATCTAGTCTATACGATCTATATTTTGGAGAAATCGACAAATTATATTGAGAACAAATGTACACCACCTCATAAGTTATCAGTGATAGATGTAAGCCTAAGAAATGCTAGCTTAGCCTCATGAGGAATGATATCCATGACAACAGTCTTGCAACAAAGCACGCCGAAGATGGCACAAATTGTAGGCGAAACTATACAATAGTTGACCCTGGGCTTCAAAGTGAACTTCGAAGGTGCCCGGGATTTAACACTTAGATGATGATAATGCTACCTTTTTTCAATTTTTGCTATGGCAGCGTAATTCGTCATGAACATTTTAGCAGACAGGGATAGCAATAGTCTTAGACTTTAGTCTTGGACTTGATGAGTCATCACATCGTCGTAATATCCATGTCTAAGGAACCGAAAATACTACCAATAACCCTAACTGATAATGATGTATTTACCTTAACTTGTTGCAAAGAATAATTACAATTTTAAATTATAACTATAATATTATACATGTAGCTAATGAGAAATTGATGTTCATAATAAAACAAACACATCTCTAAAATAATGTAGTATGTTTTGTGCAACTCGTGTTGAGGATTTCAATTTAAAACTTGGCAACATTTTATCGGTCTGCACAAGCGCCACGACACAGCGCAGAAGTAAATAATTTGTACACGTTGCCTAAACTTAATTTCCTATACACTTCAGTACCTAATTATTTTAATAGTATATTTCAATATTTACAGTCTCCTGAATTACATTAAAAATAAAGTTTATTTTTATTATGATTCTAATATTTCAAGATATTGAATTAAATATAAAAGTGTTGAAATTTTTTATTGGTAGATTTTCATTAATTACTTTTTAAAAATGTAAAATTTTAAATGGCTAAGGAAACTAGTTCTGTCATATGTATCAAGTAACTTAATTTAACATAATCTTCTAAAGTCATGTTATGCACAATTAATTTAGAAATTAAACCAATATCACATATTTTGACATAATCTTTTATTAATCTGAATAATTTAAAAAAATCAGTTTCTACATAGACGTTTGTATTGGCATTTGGCAATCATAGTTTTGTAAATGTCAAATTTTGTGTTAAGTCAGCTTTTCAGCAAAATACAAATCTTGAAATTGTGATAGCGATTTTATTTACATTTACGAAAAATCTAACAGATTTTATACGACGTGTTCTCCTCTTATAATCCAAGTATACTTACTTTAGCTGAAGCTGTGTCGTGTGCACGGCGTAAATGTGTTGTGAATATAATATTTTAATTAACTTAGGTCAGTCATAGCTCGTAAGTTTCAAGAATAAGCAATGTCTGAACCTAATAATCCATTTGTTGGGTTATTAGGAACTTCAGAATTAGAAAATACGGAAAATGCAACACCCGCACAAAATCTTCGTGTATCTGAACATATGAAATCAGCTCAAGATATGGAGGCGGAAACAGTAAATAACATTGTTGAAAATGTTTTCTATTTTACCATAAATGATAAGGCAGTCGATGGCCAAGCAGATAAGCAACTGGTGTATTTAGAAGATCTTGCTACGGCTTTGAAACCTTATAATTTAATAGACTTAGAAGGATTGGAACAAGCCCTTTTTGAGAGATTACTATTGCCTGAAGTAAAATCCTGCGTTATTCCTAAAAAATCTAAAGTTTTCAAAGAACATGTTACTCAGCAGCAAGTATTTCTATACTTATTCAGTTCTATGCAAAGTCTTCAGAGTTATGAACATGTCAACAATGAAGTAGTGGAGAATGCAGTTATCAAAATGAAGGAATTGATATTTAGAAATGCCGTAACAGCTTTAAAGCAGCCTGCTTTGTTTGAAGGACAAGATTTTTCTGTGCAACTATTAGAACTATTACAGCATGTTGATCCACAAAGTCACACATTTTTTATGGATATAGTAAAAGCATTTATGAGTGTTGGTAAGTTGTCTACTTAATTAACTTTTGGCAGGTTCCTATATCTCATTATTCATTCACTTACTTTATTATCGGTTTAATGTTGACATTAGTTGTATGTTGTTATGGTTGGTAAGATATAGGAATAGGCTATTTATCTAACGCTTCATGATGTCAAAAAGTAACTCATTCATTTTATGATGATTATTATTCATTCATATATTTTTATTTTCATTTTACAAATACATATTCTATAAATTGGACCCAAAACTCATGTTCACAACTATTGATTACCAAAGGTGAGATGTATATTTTAGTTGCTTTCGATTGCTTTGCTCTACCCAACAGTTCTCTACAATTTACTCTGTGTACAATGAAAACTTAGAGAAATTCCCAGTGAATTGGTCCTTTGTCTAGGCTTTGAATCCAAGATTTTAACTCAAATTGGCAATTAAATCAAATTGTAATCTAAACTTTTAATGAATTTGATAGTCTGTAAACCATCTTGGCTCTATATCGAATCAATCATGATTTAACCGAAACTGATTTAATATGAATTTAAGAGACTATGAATATTTTACAGTAGTCATTTGTATGTATGTAGCTTCACACACACTGGCATGGATTTTTATGTAAGTTATAGACTTGGAACACTTATCAAGGAAGGTCATCATAATGTTTCATTAAAAGCAATGCAGTGGCTAACTAACTCCCTTTGCTGTTACAATAGTCCATAGGTAATTGAATTTGTATCAGCTATTTAAAAATCTCATATTGCTTTACAAATAATTTCAGGTGATGTTGATGCCCAAGGGCAGCTGAGGGATGTAATGATACCAGTCTTGCAGAGACTACACACAGAAATAAACAAATCTGATTTAGTCAACCTTCCTATTTATATATTACCTTCTGTGCAACTGTTTACTGGTATGTTATGATAATAATTTAATGGCAAAAGTTTTTTTCATGATTTTAAATATTATTTATTTATAATCGGCAGACAAACACACACATTGTATATCCCCAAGCTAAGTATGTTATGCTTGTGTTATGGGGAATACACAACATACCACTGTGGGGCCAATTCCAGACACCCAGACCACAGTAAATAACAAAGAGATCATTTCCAAAATTTACTATGTGTTCCAGTGTGTTTGATCAGTTAAGACTGCCCTCTCAACCACACAGGCTGTCATAATGTTAGAACACAATAAATATATCGATACCTCAGGGCTCAAAGGGCATAAGCACCAAAACTCGACTTTTCAGGAAAGCCGAAAAACAAAATATAAAATATTGTTTCGGATATAACTTTTTTGATTCTTGGCTTAAATAAACCATTCTAAAAGCAAAAGTCTTAAAATTCTATGATGCAAAACACTGTTAAATTATATTTCAAATATAATTAAAAGTAACAAAAATAGCTTTCCTATACGCCCCGGAAAATTATATGTTTGGGGCGTTTACATCCCTAAATTCTATGGATGTGTGATCAGAGATGGTCGTAACCGACAATTTGCCTACTAATTCTACCAGTTTGTAGACTGTTGCTTTGTTTTCTTCAGTTAATTAAATATACAAGTAAAGAGAGAAAAAGAAAGAGTTTCTTACTCTTCCTTTATTTGCCTATTTAATTTCAATTTTTATCCGAATTCCAAAAAGGAGGAGGTTCCTCAAGTTGATCGGTATGTTTTTTTAATGTATGTACACCAATTACTCCGAGATTTATGATCCGATTTCCGTGATTCTTTTTTTGTTCGACGCAGAATAGCTGCCATTTGATCCCCTAAAAATTTAATTTACGTTGGCCCTGTAGTTTTCATTTTATGAACATTTTTCATGTAAAAAAAATTATTTCGTTCCATATGTACACCAATTACTCTGAGATTTGTGATCCGATTTACATGATTATTTTTTAGTTTGATGTTGAATAGCTGCCATTTAGTTCCCTAAAAATTTTACATAGTTTGGCCCAGTAATTTTCATTTTACGATCATTTTTTTGTTCCCATTTCTTGGACCTATATTTTTTAAGGAGCGTAGGTCTAGCCATACATAGCTAGACACTAAAAAGTAACAAATAAAAAACATCTTCGTTTAAAAAACCGACTTCAAAAACTAAAAAGTATAAAATAACTTATTTGTAAAGCTGTTATTATTAATATATTATCTAAATCATCTTGAAGTCTCAACTTGACTGTACCTGCGCACGCCTTTGCTTGCAGCTAATATCGCAGCCGTCATAAAATTCGCGTCGAACTATATGTATGTTGACTACTAAAAGGGCGCATAGAAACTAGAGTTAATTGTTAAACGTATGTGTCATTATTATTATTTAGGTTTATGGCTTGACATCTAGACCTTTAAGCCAGTTTCTTCTTTTCTTAAGCCTATGTATAGCTCAGCTAAACTGTAGGTTATCAACTAAAGCCATTCAACAGAGTTCTTGTGACAACTCAAAAGGTCACATTTGACTATACAGTTCACATTTCTCACAAAAACACATAATTACTACTGAAAAACTATCAATATCCTACAAATATTGTTAATTTTAGAGTAATTTTACACATTTTTAGTAAATAAAACTGAACAGCACAACATCTCCTTTCAGTTCCCACTAAAACTTCACAACGTATGTGTTATTTTATTTTAAAGTACAGAAATAATTAAGGGTGTATCGGGCAAGTATTCTTTAAAAATGAACATATTCGGGCGTAAGCACCATTATGTTACTAGGTATGTCGTTTACTACCCTCACATTTATTGATCAATATGAGTGGTTGCTCATACGATCCAAAACTAAAACTATTTCGACGTAAAATATTAGGCGTAAAAACATTTGTATCATGTACGGTGTCGCTTACTACCCTCGCGTTTATGATCATTAACATTGGTTGCTGTTACGACACAAAAGCTAAAAATATATGTTTTATTTTCTACAAAAAATGGGGTCGTAAGCGCTATTTTTTGGCGAATTGAAGATTTTACATATACCGATCGATAGAGGAGAAAAAAGTTAAGTAGGACTGCATTAAAAAGTCATTTTCGCCGAAATGGCGGTTACGCCCTTTGAGCCCCGAGGTATCGATATGTGGAATTAAATGAGTAATATAATTTATATAGTCTTAAATGTCAAGTATCAAAGCTAAATGAGATTATGAAACATTAATGAAAACATACCTAAATTTACTTCACTTCATAAAATGATAAGAAATGCTCATATTTGCATCATTCAACTATAGCTAAATAGCTAATTCCAAGATTTATTTCTTTTATAACATGATTTTTATGATTTATATTTGGTACCCAATTGTACTAAGTCCCAAATTTGTCCTTTGACAAAACCTTCCCTCTCTTTAGGACATGGGCTTGGCTAAGAACAATGAAGTCAAATTTATTTTAAGGTGGGTGATAATTTTTTTTTAAAAGGTTCTTTATTAAATTGAGTTATATAATTAAATATAAATCTTAGATTACATTCTAATGTACAACCGAGACCACTACTACCATCATGACCGAGTTACCTATGAAATAGTCAATCTCTATATATAATGTATGTAAATGTATCTTACAGGAAATGTTCACTTAGCACCCGTCCTAATGGAAGCCTGTGAGCCAAAAATAGAAACAAATGGCAGACTGTATCAAGATTCAGTAATGGGTGCTCTTTTAAGTCTTTCAGTGCTACCAAAGACAGCTTCATCACTTCATGAATTTTTCGATAACCCAATGGACCAGGTAATAAGCCGTTTGTATGTGTATATTTAATTGAAAGTATACCTTGTGTTTCAGGAATGTATTATATAAAAATATAGCTGTTCATGTATCATTGCTTGTGTAAACTCATAGTTTTTTCCCTGTAAATATAACCAAAATTTTACAGAATAAAAATTAATGTTCAATTAAGTTTTTGAAAGTATTTCAAGACTTAATTTTATGATGATAAAAGAATTGCAATGAAACATGCAAATATTCTAACAGACACCTTCACACATATAATTATTATGTTAGCATAGACTATTTTTGAGTTAAAATAAGGAGCATAGCGTTGAATCCTATCCAGGATATTTCCTGATGTAATGTGCATATTGTTACTATACTGAGGGGTGAAAAAATATAAGTTCCAATCAACATTTTGTGGAAGTCTTAATGGCAAATATTTTTAGAACACATGCACATGATGATTACCAACATGTGACACCTGCCATTCAGTCTTCAACAAGTGTGACAGGTACAGACATTTGCATATGCAGTGGTACATTTATGCCTATAAATGTACCACTAAATGCATATTATAATTGAAACACATGTTATTTTCTTAAGATTTTGCGACTTGTATACATAATAAAACTATTTTTTAACGGTTTTAAGCGCTGTAACTTATTAAGTTTTGATTTGTCCGACGTTTCGGCCGCTTTTCAGTGGCCGTGGTCACTGACGACAAAGGTGACATTTGTCCAATGAGTGTTGTTAAAGTTTTATTTAGCCTACCGCCAACATGTTCATTTTGATTAAATAGATTTAATTTTGTTTATGGTTATTATTTACTCTATGGGAGCCTAATCTAATTTACCACCGCTACACAACATGTTGTGGCTTGAAGAGAAGAAGTGGCGCAAGAAACTCTTCAGCAAACATGCCTAGTTCTAAAAATGTTTATATAATGTTTTATGTGAAATTAATTTGAACAATTAATATATGAAAACATTACACATGATAAATTCATTCAAAGTAACCCACTACAATATATAAAAGAAAAACTTAAAATCACTATCATCTTTTTACAATCTGGGCCTATGAATGTATTAAACTTTAATGTCTCCTTTCAGGCTGCTACTTCGCTTATTGAATCATCTGTGTGGAATGCGTCATCACACTTAACCAATAACATGCACAAAATGTTCCTTACTCTATTGAAAGCAGGGCCACATATGAGAACTCGTTTATTGACATGGATTGGTAAATGTCTTAAAGCAAATGTGGCGCGTGGCAAACTTTGGAATGTGCAGGTAACATTATAATATAAATTGATTACTACATTTTTTAGCTAGACTTGTTGATGGAGATATTTTGCTGCCTCTTCTCCTTAAAACAACAATATATCTTGTACATAAAATCACCTCTGAAAAATTCTCTATTGGAACTCAGTGGAGTGGTTTGAATGAAGACTTGAATTTAAAGATTGGTATTTTCTTACGTTTTCGCAGCTAGTGTACATAATAAAAAATGTATAATGATTTTCAGCGCGGCATTGGATTTGATTTTTAATTTCTACTCGTTTGTAGCTGATCACAGAAGACAAATCTTTGTCGCAGTTAAGACTATTAAAACATACTTTTTACATATTGATGTCTTAATTTCTGTTAATAATTTAGGCATCTATAACTTTTTGTTTGCCTGTCTATTATTCCAGAAACTACTAGATCTTCATGAATGATGAACAAAAAAATTAGTTTATATAGAGCTCCATAATGGTGTAGTATAAATTAAACATTAAGGATGGCTGCTATATGTCTACTTAGGTATTGAAAAATATATTATAGTGTGTAAGCATAATTGTTATTTTTATTGATCTTGATACATCACATGTTTTTAATAGCTTGTATATTTAAATCAATAGGTGTATGGACATCGCTTCAAAATGTATAAATAAATTTCACCCTCTAATGAATTTTGAAACTTTAACCATGCAAGTGAAACCTTGCATAGTTAGAGTTCCAATCTACTAACTAAAAATAACTTTCAAAATACTATGAGGCTAAAATAGGCTTATAACTATAACTTAACTTAACCTTAAGAAAATATAAAATCTTAGATGTCTCATTTCAGGCTGGTGAAATAAGTGCAGCAACATTAAGCTGTGTATCAGATGGTTTTATGTTGAACCTCGGTGCGGTGCTATTACAACTATGTCAGCCTTTTTGCACATCATCAGATGATCCGAAATCATTGAAAATAGATCCAACATATGGTGCTGTACCGGTATGTTATTTTCTGTTATCATTTACATAAGACTAGGAGATTAACGAAAATTGATAGATATTTAGAAATAAATAAATATTTCGCATACAAACATACACATTACATATTCAAAAACTAAGCACACCTATTTTATGAGTAATATAAAATGGGAACTTACAGGGCCTATCACATATCCACACTAGAGGAAATAAAAAAAAGTCTTTTATAAAGTTTACTCTCGAATGAATCGAACCCGGAACTTCGGCATTCAAGTTAATTAGGATTACTAACACTTAGAGCTGGATAAACATAGACAACATCTCCTCCTGCGTTATTCTATTTTTTTACGACAATGTGTCAAAGCGAGAGTAGGACCTACCTGACTCCTCTTTCACACACCAAAGAGCATCATCAGCTATTCAAAGCAGCAAGGAGAATCAGAAACCATTTTTAAAATGGTTTATGATGCTCCTTGGTCCTTTGAAGCAGTTTGCATGGTTCTCGACTTGGTTCATTTGGTGGAATTTCTATGCTTGCGCTCAACTTTTAAGGTTCAGTTTTCGCTTTAGCAGTCCATACTTTGTAGATATGAAATTTCTACATGTATGCCAAATTTTATATAGTATCTAGCCTTAGTAGAGCCTCAAATAATTAGCTGTGACAGACATTAAGAGTTCCTTCTTACGTTTATATATCTGAACTTTTGAACTCTAATATCTTATATATATGTCGCAGAAGGCCTCGTTCTCACGACATCTCCTTTAGTTATTGCAGGTTAAGTGGGCGTCATCAGGGTAAAATGCGAGCATAAAACACGATAGCCACGGTTTACACACTTTTAATTTAGATTTAAAAGACATTTTAACATAGTTTAGACCGAGCAGCGGGTTCAGGGCACCACTCATACTTCCAAGCTTCTACTTTCTTAAATATTCTCAAAGGTCCAACTCGACCTGTTACCACCAACCAAATGTGCCACAAAAACTCCTCCGTCTACCGAAGTAGATACTACTCAAGTATAGAGGGCGTCTGACCACGCTCCGAGCCATAAGCTCTGCTCTCATTGGTCGTTTATTAAATTACAATATTCATAACTTTTATTAGGTTAGAACGATCTTTAATTTATAGAAACATTTAACAAATCAAATAAAATAGAATTAAGAATTTTGAAAGTAGTTAAAATGTAAACAAATAATATTGCGTGTTATAAATCCAATTAATAATTATCCGATTTATATCTTCCCTCCGACATATATAAAAATTTTGTGTCACGATGATGTTGCCAATAAACTCCAAAACTGCTGAACCGATTTCAATCAAATTTGCACACCGTGTGCAGTTTGATCCAACTTAAAAGATAGGATACTTTTTATACCGTTGGAACCGTAGGTGGCGCTGAAATCGGGTTCTAGAATCCTCCTAATCACCGGGAGCGATTTTGTTTTTGTGTGTTTGTGTGGGTTCCCGGATGGTTTAGATTCGCAATTAGTACAGGTAGGTGGCGTTAACATCGGGTTCTAGAATCCTCCTATACACCTGGACCGATTATGGTGATTTTGTATTTGTGTCATGAAACAAAGTCTTTTAGGAATTCAAAAAATATGGCGGTACAAAGTTCGCTGGGTCAGCTAGTTGTTTTATAGATTTTAAAACAGATTTACTAAATCCAATATATCTTTTATTTTCATAGGTTATTATAATATAATAACCTGACTAAAAACATATTATCATTTAATAATTTCATTATAACTGTAATATACTTCTCAAATAAATAGACACACTTTCTAAGTGAAATGATTAAATATCTTACGAGACTGTCCTCTTTTCAGCTTGAAGAATGTGCAGCAAAGTCGGTACATCTGACATGTTTGCACAGTGAAACGTGTTTGTTGCCAGCACGTGAGAATGAAGAGGGGCAATCTATGAAAAGGCCAACAGCAGAAACATATAACTTTGTAACTGAATGCTTTTTCATGACACAAAAGTGCATTGATTTAGGTAATGTTCACCAATATACTTATTGATTAACTCTTGAATGATTTTTTCAAGAATAGTGTCTCAATGCCTTTATCTAGAAAAATACATAAGCTACTGATGAGACAAGCCATGAGACGGACATTTCTTTGAAATCTCATACAAAACCAGACTACATTTTCAATTACCCAATGATGAAGATGAATGAGAATGATGATGAAGACACAATTTTTAGTTACCCAATGTTTCAATTACTTGATAGATGTACATTTTTTTCTATATATCATTTGAAAGGTGTTTGTTGTTGTGATGATGATTTATAGGAATAATGGGATTATTTAAATTAATATAGTTGGTTTTATTACTTAGTGAAATAATTTCATATTAGATTAAGACGTCTCAAATTTTCCAACAGTTACTTTATAGTGTATTATTATGTTTGAGGAAGATTAATACTGATCAATTGAATAATATAATTTTTTAAGGATAAATGCTTTGATGTCATACTTAAAAGATTTTTGGATATTTATTTTTGCGTTTATTTTGGATTTTACAGTATAATATTAAAACTGTATTTAGAAATGGAATTGTTTTATTTATTGTTACTTATATTTTTATTTAACGAAAACATATCTCAAAGTTGCAATGCAAAAAAATTCATTACAATAATTACAATTATAAATATGTAGTTAATTAAACATAAAATACACCTTCATATACATACATACACAGACTATCACTTAGGTATTTCTTGTTCTAATTCTTTCTTGTAATTTCTGTGTAGTCCTAACTTCTACTATTATACTATAAATACTTTTCAGGTGTACGTGTGTGCGCAGAAAAGCTATGGCGTTGCGGTCAAGAACTTGGGCAAGCGCAAAGGGCACTAACCGATGCAGCATCCGGGCCACCCCGCTTGCTCGAAGCCATGAGGCAGAGGTTACACCATCTTATGACCAGGTATGTGCCATCATACTGAATTGTTGGTGGAAGTTTTGTGGGTTATCTCACTCGTCCACATTTTAAACATATAAGTAGCCAGGATTTACTTAAGATGAATCTGTACATTACTAATCTTTTTCTTATGTTTGCTTGTAGGCTTTGCTGGTACCTACGCTCACGTATGGAAGCGAGAGTTGGGTATGGAATAGAGAGCATGAAAGTAGAGTAAACGCGGTCGAGATGCGAGCACTGCGCGAAATCTGCGGAGTGACGCTCGCGGACCGCGTTCGTAATACGAAGTAAGAAAGAGAGTTGGTCTGAAAGAGAGTGTCGGGGTGAAGGTAAGGAAAGGAATGCTCCGTTGGTTCGGGCATGTGGAAAGAATGTATGATGAAAGAATGACTAAACAGATATACAATGCAAAAGTGGATGGATGCAGAAGTCGCGGAAGGCCACGACACACCTTTCATGATCAAATTGATCGTGTATTAGCAGAAGGTGATGTCAGGAGCCTTAGGAACAGACGAACGTGCATGACAAGAGCTATGAATGTCAAAGAAGCAAGTGAGGTGTGTAAGAATAAGCCTGTATGGCGCTCTGTTGTTCGTGCCTACCCCGCAAGGGACCTGGCGTGAAGTTATGTATGCTTGTAGGCAACAAAACTGGCAAAAGGTCCACTTGATCCTGGTCCTTGGTCACACGGTAATCCGTGTGCCGATTTGTTGCTTACATTGTTGAGACTAAGGGCCACTTGCATAAGGTTCCTTAAATTTATTTAAGAAACACAAAACGAATTTAACACCCTTAAATACAATTAGCGTCTTGCACAACGCAAAATTTGCCGCTAAATATGTGTAAAGAACTGTCAATACGTTCTGTACAAAACGTATTTAGGCAGTTTAATGCGATTAACTAATTTTATTTAAAGGCGATCGTTATGCAAGCGGGCCTAAGTATCTGTGTACGCCTCTTTTGAAGAGCCCCAAATTGTAGAGCTCTGGGAAAACTGCAGGCAGGTTCATTCCGTAACATACACACGTGTGGTATGTGTAGCGACGTAGACACCAAATCAATTAGCACATCAGACTACTGCCTGTTGTACAGAGTACAACACGCTTAGAAAGCCAACGTCTTTTCTGGGCTCAAAGAAAGCTAAAAGTTAACAATAATTTTAATTTCCATATATAGAAATGATTCTTGTGAAATAAAACATATGAAACCTTTTTTTTTGTATTACATGAGTTTGATAGTTATGCAGACGGCCTACCTTATGAAAAGCGGTCACGCCTATGGACATTTGCGACATGGAACAATGTGCTGCCGCTCGCTAAAGGAGACAGTAACCTGGCCACTAATGCCAGAACACAACTAAAAGTTATTATGCCATTAGACCATGGTGCCACCAGATGGGCAATACCCTACCACCTGGCGTGGTGTTTTGTCGCGTCTTACGACAGGCCTCCTGACTGCAGGAAATTTTATTCTTACACCATTCCTGCACGGATAGAATCAAATTTTTCTGAATCGCGCGAGACCACGCGCATTATGAAGTTTCATAATCAATTTGGAAGTCTTTTGCAATATCATCAATAATTATTTAAATTATCTTTGACGAATAAAAATTTAATCCTACTTTGTTCATCCTGTCAATCAAAAATGAATTGACAAAGATTTTGTGTTATATTTATAGAAACCCTTCTATGTGCGAAGGAAAGCAGCACACAGCAACTAGTTTTTTTAAGTGTTTATAATGGAGGTTATGGTGGAAATCTTTTATTTTATTTTCAGATTTGTAAGCCTGAGATGTGCCCTTCTAGAGAATGACATGTTGACTAATTTGCATCGGCTGCAAGCAACCACTTGTACTTGGCTGGTGCAAGTGGCCATCCGTTCGGACCCGACCAGCCCTCAACCGAGCTATGCTCCAACTAATTTGATCCTCGTACGAATGCCTATAACGACACCACCCCCAGATACATTAAGGTATGTTTTGATTATATCAAGCTAAACAGCTGCCCTGTTTAAAAATCTAGTAAGTGATGTGAAGACGTTGTCCTGCCCTAAAAAAATAAATCTAAACGGTCATGGGAACCACCTGAATAAAAAAAACCATTAAAATTGGTCCATCATTTAGGAAGGGATAAGTGACATGCACATGAACAGACAAAATTATGTATGAAGGCTCTTTGGAGGTAATCTTTATTGGCGATAAAGGCACTGATTGTATTTGTTTTTTTTAAGTTTGATGTATATATATGACTTTCGTGGGTACAATAGAGAATATTCTTTTCTAAGTAAAATCTTTACAATCTTATTCATATTGTATTAGTAAGTTTAAACGTTTCTCTAAAGAAGCATTAAAAAATCATTCACTCAATTAATAAGACCTATTCTTACACTTATGTCATTTTTGTTATCTTAATTATTATTATTTTACGCGGCGTGAATGGTCCTAGTTCCTCTATGTTGCTTATATAACAATTTAATTCGGTTTTTACATAAAATAATAACAAAGAAACTAAGTCCATTAGTCTAGACTGCCCAGTAACAGGCGAGTCGAAGCCAATCCGATTTAGTTATACAATGAATAACATGTTTATGATGAACATAGGTATTTGTTATTGAATTTAAAAAATGCGATTGCAGCGCCATCTTTTTCACTAATCCGTCTATTGTAAAGAAGCAGATAAAATGAAAATAATTCTAATTGTTAAGTCTGGAAGGATTTTAAGCTAGCACTATATCGAGTTTGATTGATATGCTTTCAGTAGTTTCCAAGAACGATACGATCGCAGCGCCATCATTTTCACTGTTTTCGTCTATCTCACGGAAAGACGTGTCTTATTGGCATAAAAAGTATCCTAAGTTACGCCTAGGGATATAAGCTAGCTCCATTTCGAGTTTTATTTAAATCGTTCAGTAGTTTTCACGTGATGCTCCGACAGACAGACTGAGAAAAATTGTATTTCGGAATCTGCTCGTACAAATTAGCCCGCCTGATATTGTTCAATTTTTTAAAGGCATTGTACAAACTCAAACCATTTTCAGATTTATTAAAGTATATAATATAGATTATTCTTTAAAAATATTTTCGATTTACAAATCGACGGGTGCAAAGTAAGTAAAGTTATCTACAAAATGATGATTTTTAGTTTATTATACCTACAATCGTTTTAATAAAACAATTCATTACAATATGACATTATTTGTTTTGCATATATTGCATTATTTCAATTAATTTTCGTACGTAAAAAAGCCAGCTACGTATGCTCTTTCAAATACTACGAAGTTAATACGGCCATCATTTCGCTCTGCTGTAAAGTAGCTATTTTGCAGATATCTCTTTTTACTTTGCACCTGTCGAAATGGTACTTTGATTGTACCAAGTGCGCAGATCTATTTTATATGATGAAAATAGGTTTAAATGATTGGGTTTTGTGTGTAGTTAAGGTAAAGCGGGTGGGTGGCTCATACAAATGATGTGGGTTTGAATATTGGTTGAAAGTAATATGATATAAGATTGTATCGTTCGTTGTTTTTAATATATTCATTGTACTATTTAGGGGTTTTGTAGACATATACGTTTAACTGAGCATTTGTCATTCCTAGAAGTCCATGACCATGATTTAAGAGAAATATTCAACTTACAGATGTGTACCGGAGTTTGTATTAGAAAACATAGTAGTTCTAATAACGATGGCGCGACGTACAGTGGGCGCCAACACAGAGGAGACTGATATTGCAGGACTGCTTCAACCGGCCTTGACATTAGTGCTCACCTTTATGGGTGATTCGTCAAGGACTTACAATCCACATTTGAGGTTAGTTTTTTCACCTTTTATTTTTTTATTGTATGAGTTCAGCGAACACCTGAAGATTTTGTTACATCAAAGGTGCTACATTTGCTGCCACTCCGTAAAAGGAGAATGAAACGTGACCACTAACGCCGGAACACAAACCTAAAGTTGTTATGGCAGTATAGGCTAGACCAGGGGTGGTAGTCATACAGATGGGCAAATACCCTACCTACCGCCTGGCTGTGGGTTGTTTTCTTGTCTCTTACAACAGGCAGCCCGGCAGCAGGAAATTTTATTAATTCTCTGTTCCTGCATGGATAAACATAGTATAACAGATATAACTCTTCTTTCAGTTCTTTTGATTCGGCATAGTATGTTCCAAACTCCTTTATATTCTAGAATACTGATCTATTACAGTGTCATTGAATAATGTTGAAATTTTTCTATTTGTCCCTAATTTAATATAATTATAAAAATAAAAAAAATACTTTGCAGATAATAATTAGACGAATAAAATAGATAGATCGAGCTCCAACCTCTCAGAGTGAAACCAGCTAAATGAAGCCGATTTTCAAATAGAAAATCAAACATGCAGCATTATGTTACGAGAACTTAGTATTAAAGCATCAAATTAGTATGGATAAAAGTGGAAATGTTTCCATTTGATACATTACTATTAACCATACATGCGAAAACCACATATATACTAAAGAAAACTACTCACATAACTTTAAAATAATGCTTCAATTCGTTTAACGCCTTTCTTTCACATAGGCTCCGTCTAAAATTTCATTCGTTTAATCATAACAATTTTAATGATGGTCTGATTGTGAGCCAAGAAGTCGCCTGAGATCGATTAACAAAGACTATATTAACTTAACTATGTTTATAACATAAGACTTGAAGTTATCCTAACATCATCTTTATAGGGCTAGATTAGCAGAATGTCTTGAAGCGATGTTACCGAACCATCCAGATGACCAACAACCCTTAAGCAGTTTAGCCTCATTTTATAGGGAACAACTATTCAAAAAGCATCCACATAGATTACAAGTAAGAATTTACAGAATTTATTTAACCTCTATTAATTTTTTATTGTAAATTAGAACGACGTTCATTTACGCAGCTTACAGTAGTTAGAGTTAACTGCCAGAAATCGTTACGTAAGGAAAAAACGTTTTTATACAATTTCGAACTTTAATACAAACCAGTAAGACCTAAAATAATATTAATAAGTGTAACATTATTGTTGTAAATAACTTGCTATGTTGATTTTTAAAAACAGATGTATTGTTATCTTTTTCTATGAATTTAATTACAGGTTTTTTATTTTTATTTTAGCAGAATGATATATACACATTGTGTTGTATATCCTCAAACTAAACAATATCTTATTGTGTTATGATTTTTATACAATGCATAACTGTTCTTGTATCTAAACATCCATACCAGAGAAAGCAAAGTAATTTTCGTTTAAACAATTTACTCTGCCTTACATTGAATTAATTTTCTATCATACGTTTATTACGTTATTTATATAGATTTAAAGTATGTTAAATAGACCCGGGCTGTGAGCTAGTTCTGTGTCGAATTTTGTTTAAATCTGCTCAGTGGTAACTTAAACCATCACGTTTTCAACAGACACATACAAATTTTAAATATAGTATTTTCGGATTTTTCTGGTATGAATTTTCATTTTTCTATGTTATTGAATTTTTTGTAAAATTTCCATTCCATTACAGGTTTATTATTATACTTTTTGTTTATATTTATTTAATGATCTAAAATAATAATTTCAGTTAGTGCCATGTTTATTAGACGTATTTGTGGGTATCGAAATGACTGGTCAAAGTGTTCAGTTCGAACAGAAATTCAACTATCGCCGGCCCATGTACCTTGTCATGGACTTTCTGTGGTCCATGGACGAACATAAAGATGCATTTACGTAAGTCTCTAAGGTTTTAAGATTTATGACATTATACATACAGAAATATTCCTCACTCGACAGATAAAAATGATCTCTTAATGTTTTAAGTTACTTAAGAAGGGGTCCTCCACAAGTATATACATGAACAGAAGGTCCCAACACCAAAACTTTAGTATGTGCTTTTTGTTGGAGAAACAATGGCACATCAGTGAAAAAATCACATTGGAATTCGATATTTTCTAATCTGACATTTTAAATCCTTCCCAGGAAAAAAAGTAGCGCAGATTTGAAGTCTAAAAATTAGCTGTCTATCAACGAAATCCGCCTAGTAGTTTTTACGTGAAACCCGAACAAACAGACTGGAGAAGAGTTTTTTTGTTGCATGAGATCAACAGACAGGCTTACGACCTACCTGATGGAAAGTCATCAGCCATCTTCTATGGCCATTGTACCAGTAAAGGTGCTTCCAATGTGGTGCCACTCTCTTAAGGGAGACTGGAACCTGCTCACTAATGCCGGACCACTCAAGATGGTGATGGTTATATGGATGGTTGGCACCATGCTCAAGACCAGAGGTGGTAGCCATTCAGGCAGGCAAATAGCCTACCACCTGGCTGTGGGTTGTTTTGTTTATTTTTACGACAGACAGGCTGCAAGAAATTGTATTATTTCTCCATTCCTAAGCGGATGTGACACGTTTTAAAAGGCGATTTATTTCTTAATGCTCTCCTATGTCCCAACATCAAAATTGTTATTGATGTTTTATTTCAACAATATGATTGATATTTTAGACGTTTAGCAAAAGAAGCGGAGGCCAACATGGAAGCTGTACACCTCCGATATTCTTACGATTCGTTAATTTATTGATGAATGACGCTATTTTTCTTCTGGACGAAGCCCTTGGAAATATGGCACAAATACGAACGATGCAGACTGCCCGGTAAGTGGGGATTCTGTCACCTAAAATTAGAAACCAGTGTTACAATAAATTCAGATATTATTTTTATATCAATATTTTAAAAAAAACAATTGTTAAAATACCGTTTTTGTCGTCTTATGGACAAGACACTGTCGTTTTATTTTTGTGACTATTTGAATGATATCATTTTGGCGCTGATTGTGGCAATCGACAATTGTGCGAGTGCGTATTCGGTTGTCGATTCATTCGTCATATCTAAATAACAATCGAATACATTTGCGCGCGCACGGCGTGATACTAAAGTTATAACGCAGGCACACCGCAATACTTGTAAAACATATTTTACCCATCGTCCTGTGCAATCTTCGATTGTTGTGCGGATTAGTAATCATAAACAATCGAGCGCAGGCCAATTGACACATCAATAACAATCACACTATATCGATGAACATGCCGCAGGGAGTCTGGCGCGTGGGCGAATATACCGCAGCAGGAGCGCGACCAGAACCACGCGAACCTGTCCCACGTCGGCATGCTGGCGCGCTTCGACAACATCCTCGGCAAGGACACGATCCGCACGCTCGTGCGGCTCACCGCGCACGCGCCGTACGTCTTCTGCCACCCGACCCTCGTCGAGAGGATAGCCTCGATGCTCAACTATTTCCTGTTGCACCTCGTGGGACCGAACAAAAAGAATTTCAAGGTATTTATTATCATTACACATCTCGCTTAACCAATCAACTATAAACTAAGATGTAAGCTATCCTATCTTTCAAGTTGGATCAAACTGCACATGGTGTGCAAATTTGATTAAAATCGGTTAAGTAGTTTACGAGGCCACCGCGGACAAACAACGTGACACGTAAGTTAAGAATAATATTAAGAAGATATTATTCTTATAGCCACTAGATACTCATTCTGTATATACATGGCAAAAACAGAGTCAAGGTAATGTGTTAATGTTTACCGTCTCCCTCTCATTTGGTACTAGGAATGGAGAAAGGGTAGATGTAATAATTATAACTACCTCATATTCATTAATTGTTCATAAAGCGCGTACTTTTAGCAACTTCGTCAAACCTTTTGGGTTTTAAGATGTATATATCTAAAAATAATGTATGTTTTTGATTGAATAAAAAAAAAAAAGTAATATGACATGCTCCTTTTGGAATCCTCTTCAATTCGGTATTCGGTATTTTTTTTTTGTACATTTACTTTGCTCATGTCCTGTCCTATCCATCGCTACTTTAGGCTTTTAACATTTTGTATTATATCTTCTACTTTAGTTTCAAGACTGTTGATCTTTTTTTTCGGAAAGAGGAGGAGAGGATGTCAACGTAGAAAAGGGGAAGACGACATAAAAGAATTAGGAACAGTCACGTGGAGTAGAATAGCGGGGATTAACTATTATTTACGCTCACCTCTGCACTTTTTTTAATTTCAACATCATATAAGATTGTATTCCTTACACTTAAAAATGTTCATAATATATTTCCAGGTAAAAGACATGAAAGAGTATGATTTCGATCCGGCTAGTACGGTGCTTGACATTTGTCGTATGTACGTTGAATTGGGCGACAACGAGCGCTTCTGCGCCGCGGTCTCGGACGACGGCCGCTCTTACTCGCCGCAACTGTTCACTTTGGCCGAAGCAGTTTTAGGTAAGATTAACATAGTTTTTACAATCATATCGTACCTTGACAAGAGCTATGAATGTCAAAGAAGCAAGTGAGGTGTGTAAGGATGGGCCTGTGTGGCGCTCTGTTGTTCGTGCCTACCCCGCAAGGGACCTGGCGGAAGTTATGTATGTATGTATGTATATCATACCTTATCCATATACGTATACTGACACTATCCAAAATTTTGACAAATCGACTTCTTATGCCAACTATCGGAAAACTTGGCAATACATGTAATAGCGCTAATCCTGGTTTAAAAGTAACAAAAATATCCATTAGGAAGACATTGTAATAATGCACGAAATTATACTGACATGCCTAAAAAAACCGTTTTTTGTTTCTCCAGTAAAGTTCACTTTTTTGGATAGTGTCAATATTTGATCGAGCGTGCAATATATATGGATACTAGCTGGTACCCGCCCGCTTCGCGTGCCGTAAAATCCGTTCTTAGTTGACCTCTACTTGGCGAAGGAAGGTCAAACAAGTCTATTTTAAATACCTATGTATATATAATAGTGATAGTAGTATTTACCACAAAGGAAAGTGAAGGATCTTAGTCCATACAACCTATTTCCATGTATGAGTATTGCAAAGGTCTTAGACAGAAGCCAACCGAAGGAGTTCTTGTGATTGCTCGAAAGGCTACATTTGACTACACAATCCACATTTTTCACAAAAACCATAATATACTCGTAATAATTGTAGTTTATCCTACAATTATAGTTCATTTAAGAGTAATTTCATATGTATTAGAAAATAAAAATGCAGAACATCCCATTTCAATTCTCGCCCAAAACGCTCAAGGTGTAATAAAATAGAAATATCTACATTTCTTGGTACCCATTGGTCAAATCAGAAAATATACCCTGTTCAACGGTTTATTTCACTTTCGACAGATCGATTAATGTTCAATTCATGATACCCTAAAGCATTACTAATTCAATTTTATATAAAAATCAAATTCTCCCATATCATTTGTTAAAAATATCGTGTTTCGTAATAACTAAACCGTATAACCCGATGTTTATACTTAAAAGTGAAGTAAAAGCCTCTTGCTTTTTCTTATGAATTTTTAAATCAAAATATATGCAGTATTGTTTTCTTTTAATTAAAACATTTTCATTTAAAAAGATTAATCATGATTAAATTTAGATATAATGACGACAGTTTAGTTTATTAAAATGGATGCATTAGATAACTGGCAGAACGGCACCACCATGTCGTTTGGAACAATGAAGTATGACAATTGTCACATGTGCAATAAACTGTCAAAAATGCTCAACTTGATGGGCGTGCAAACGTCAATAATATAATAAATAGTTGGACAGGATTTAAATAAATTTTAAAAAAAACTGTTGGTCTATCTGAAATTACTCGATCTTTAAAGAGCAATGTTTCGACTGAAAATATTGTTTCCTAAGTTTTCTTTTTTGTATGAACTCAGTACGCATTGGTGGAGGTGATTTGATCGGTTCCCTCCAAGAAGTGGCGACGCGGGTCAGTTTGTTGGCGGAACAGAGGCAACGCGACGAAGAAATACTGGCGAATGCGCCCGACGAATTCTTGGACCCCATAATGAGCACCCTGATGAGGGACCCCGTTATATTGCCAAGCTCCAGAACTACCGTTGATAGGACCACTATTGCAAGGTAACATAATAATGGACTTGAGTTTTTAATGAGAACTTGAACAGTGATTTTTTAACCGACTTCGAAAAAAGGAGGAGGTTCTCAATTCATCGGGATCTTTTTTTATGTATGTTCACCTATAACTCCGTGATTTATGATTCGATTTACGTGATTCTTTTTTTGTTCGACGCGGAATAGCTTCCAATTGGTCCCCTAAAAATTTGACATAGTTTGCCCAGTAGTTTTCATTTTACGAACATTTTTTTGTTCCCGTTTCTTGAGACATATTTTTTAAGAAGCGCGCACCCATACATAGCTACACACTAAAAAGTAACAAATAAAAACTTCGTTTAAAAAAACCGACTTCAAAAACTAAAATGTATAAAATAACTTATTTCTAAAGCTATTATTATTAATATATATATATTATCTAAAACATCATGAATCTTTTAATAATAATAGCTTTAGAAATAAGTTATGTTATACATTTTAGTTTTTGAAGTCGGTTTTTTTTAACGAAGTTTTTATTTTTTATAGTGCATCATTGACCTCTTGTATTGAACGAAAATAATTAATGTTTATATGACCTCTTTAATTCTCATAAGAACTCTTAAGTTCTTATGAGAATTAAAGAGGTTATTCATAAACAAAGGTTAAGTCTAGATAGTAACCCAGGAAATGGTAGCTGATAACTACCAGTGCTGGTCTTCTATTAGTGTTTAGCAGTAGTGTCACATTCACAAACTAACAAATATTTATTGCCATTGTACTGGCTACTGCATATTTATCTTTAGTATATTTTTATCCGCGTTTGAAACTCAGTTTGCGTCCGTATCTGAAATCCATATGAAAGACCTCTGTGGTTGAATGGGTTAATCTTTTGATTAAGATGGAACCACCACAAATCTGTTCACGAACTGTCTAAACGGCAAATTGGGAAGCACCACAAATTGTGGTCAAATACAGATAATGGAAACGAATGTTGAAATGATGCATTCTCCCTCTTACTACATAGAATTTATATTAGAATAAAAGAGACTATATTATTCTCTTGGTTTTGGCGCGGCAAAAAAATCGTATTAAATTTGGCCCCTTTTAAGGGTTAAAGCTCTCATTAATGCTTTTGAATAAAAACGTTCAAGCTACTACGTGTTCTATAAGTAGCAATACAGGGCAGTTAGCTACACAATATCGTATTTACAAAAAAATGGACACTTCATCAAGATTTCTTATTAACATAGTTTCAAAATAAAATCTATGTTATTAAAGTATAACATGGGTGTTTAGAATTTTGTAATTGTAACAATTAAAGTCGCAACGATTAAATAAAATGTTTAAATAATTTCAGGCATTTGCTTAGCGACCAAACAGATCCGTTTAACAGATCGCCGTTATCTATGGATCAAGTGAAATCCAACACTGAATTAAAGGAGAAGATACACGCGTGGATTGCGGAACAGAAACAAAATATTGCTCAAAACAGCACAGCTGATGAATAAGATTAGAATATTTTGTTAATACATCGTAATTTTTTATACTAGGATATGCCCGCGACATCGTCTACGCTTGAATTGAAATTCAATCTGTCAAAAATACCGCAGTGTTTGAAAACGAATGAAAGCTATCGTTTTAGTGAAAACTGTGTTGGAAGAAGTTAATTTTTGTGCACCCGAACAGCTAGAAATAGCTCCGGGAAAATTCCCGCGGGATCCCCGGGATAAAAATTACACATTTTTATTACATTAAATTTACTATCGATCAGTAAAAAATCACATTAGCATTCAATTTTTTTTTATCTGGTCACTTTTAATCATTCCCCAAAAAATTCCCTTTAAGTCTAAGAATTAGCTGTTGACGAGCGAAAACTGCATTGACATGTACCCAGTGTTTTTGAAGTGTATCCCGAAGAAACAGACAAGATCTAAAAACATCATTTATACAGTCTATTCTAATTGTTTCTTTTTTTAAATAGCTTTAATCTACAGGCACGGCATATTTAGAATGTTATAATATTATAAATTAGGGTTGGTACAGATAGTTTCAATGAGATGTTTAATAAGGCAGACATATTTTTTGTTTCAGTTTATTTATAATGTTTTGTTACCATGTCAAATTTATACAAAGTAAGAAAAAAGATCTTAAAGTTAATGTAAAAAGGAGAAATATATAACTAGCGACGCCTTGGCTTCGCACACGACCGTTGTGTAGGGAGCCGACCGCACGAGAGAGCCCCGTAGCACATCATTTCTGGACATAACTGGAATTAAATTTTTTTTTGCAATTTCTAGCCCTTTTATCTAGAGTAGTGATTTTTCATTTATTGTATAACAATCATGGTTGTCATGTTATAATTACGATGTAAAATCTATAATTAGACAATACAATCTGTACCAATCCTACTCGGTATGTTGAATTTAAGGGATGATTAATAAGTCATTATTTAGTGTGTTATAATGTAGATTTATTACTGAATTGTAGAGAAATAATTTTCTGCCAATCAGACTTAAGTCCTGATGTATTATTATTAAGACTTCTTAACCAATAAGTTAAAAACGACGATAAAAATGTTTCACCACTTACGGACGAATTCTCAAAACAAACTATAGAAATTGTTCTAAAACAAAAGCTTAGCAACAGCTTTTTTGTTCATATAAAATAATACAATATACATGAGTGTGAGTGAAATAGAAAATGCATTAGGTTGTTATTGAAAAATATCTAATGTTGTATCACTTACTTCAAACTAATGACAACCTATACAAAACGAGTGATGAAGCTTTTAATGTCAAAAGTGAAAATAATACAGTTATTTTGTAATTATTTTAATATATTTTCTATACCTTTAGTTATCGTTTTGAGGTCCAAATCGATCTTACCTATCGGCCAGCCTTTATTGTAACCATATGATATTTCAAGTCAAGAGCCTATTCAAAACCGGGGTCATATTTTAAAACAAAAATTATGAGTAAAATGACAATGGGACAATCTCACACTATTATGCTACATTCATTCCGGGTTTCTATATATTAATTATGGTTCAATTGCCTTATTACTGGATATAAGGCTTAAACATCAAGCCCCGGTTCCTATATCTTATCGACCATTCATTTGTGTATCAGTGAGAATTTGACATAAGCTCCAAGACATCCATAAGACAAGTAATGTTAAAATTTAACAGTCGGTAGGGCAAAGAAATGAATAGTAAGATAGGAACCGGCTACAAATGGCGTCCATTTCCTACCAAAGGTAAAAGGGGTGGTTAGTAATTTTTGTTGAATATTTTTAAGCTAGGATTCACGACAGTGCTGCGACTTTAATACAAGCTGTACACTGTTGTTGTGTTTCATGCATTAATATTGGGTTTTATTACTTACCTGTTATAGTATACTGTTCGTGCAAATGGCATTTATTTGTTGTAAAAAAAATTGTAATTTCATTGTTCAATTTTGGTTTTGCACGGTTTATTTCTCAATTTAGTGCAATTATTTATATTATGGATACAAGTTATATTATGAACTAGCCATTATAATTGTTAATTATTTCTTTTTATATTGTGCTATGATTTAAGTTGCGACATATCTTATGCAATAGTTTTGTCTATTTTTGTTTATTTCCAAAAAGCGTTGTGTTTTCTGTTTTTCTAATATGTTGATTGTATAAATTATTAGGTATCGAACATATTTATTCAAAATTAAGAAATTAATTCCTAAATGACACGGAGTGATAATTATTTGATAATGTATAATTTAGTTATGTTATTTATTTTAATGACCCAACTTCTATGGAATAGTAATAATCAGGGCCACTACACTCATTACACTTGGGGATCCCGGGTTCAATTCTGGTTGTGGATAAATTATGGAAACATCATTTTCCTACATTTTTTCTTTTCTTTTACAGCTATTTTTGATTGCAGTTATTATCCGCTGGATATTACAAATGGCACATACTTTATTTAGCTTTTAAAGTACTTTGAACTCTATGGTTGCTTTATTTACAGATTACTGAACTTTAATTTTTCTTTGAATGAATTTCTTGAAGTTAATCTTGGCGATTAGAAAAATATAATATGTTTATAAATATTGTTCTTCATTCGGTTTTGTTATTGATTCAGTTGTTATAAAAATGTTTAGTGATTATAAAGGCATAGAAAATACATAAGGTTTTTTATTCCAACCATTGTAGCCCAAAACCCAGAGCATGTAGGGAGAATTGGATTGGTATCTCTCGTGGCAGAACATGGTATTATTTGGAGTCTCCACCATGAAAGGAATCCCACATACGTAGCACTGCAATCGCCATGCTTAATCCTGTCAGAGTAATTATTTTCTAATCCATACACCGACATAGGTAATTCTTAGATCATAGAAACGTCTAGATAAAGCATAAATTGCACAAAAACGGCCAGAAAAAATTGCACTAAATTTGGTGCACTTGCTCCCCACGCATGTTACTGTCGTTTCGACTATTTTACTGGTAAGAGCTACCGCAAAAAAAGTAAAGTAGTCGAAATGACCATAAACAAACGTGGCGAGCAAGTGCATTTTTTGTGCAATTCATGCATTATCTATACGTTTATATGATCTAATCCAAATTAACCAAATCTGGAAAACAAATCCACTTGTCACCTGACTACATCAACCTTTAATTTATCGAAATTAAATATGATGTTTTCATAAAGAAATCATAAGAACAGTGTTATACTGATCGATGAAATGAGATCTTAATCTTATACTTTTCTCGTATGTCCACTTTCCGACGCATTTTGAAAGCGCAGAACGGCATAATGTTCATTTTTGCGAGAATTCTAACCAGTATAATAGGTACTCAAAACAATACTAACATGAGCGGGGAGCAAGTGCACCAGTTTTAGTGCACTTTTTGTGGCCGTTTAGTGCAGTTCATGCAATATTTAGACATTTATATGATCTAAGATTAGAACATTGTAATTTTGTGCAAATAAGTAACACTTTTTTTTAAACAAATTGAATAGCCAAATAAATGTATTTAACTCGACAAAACACAATTAAAGCACGGTAGTATGCACTGAAGTATCTTAGTCTAATAATAAAATTATAGTTTTATCTATGCTAATAAGAAGAAAAAGATTGTACTGTTTGAATAATCGATTGACCATTTTGAATTATCATTCGATTATTAGGGTTTTGAGAAATTGTATTGATTTCAATTGCGATATTTCCTCAGGCTTGTTTTGTTTTGATAATCGAAGCCCTAAATTCTTTGCAAGAAAATGAAACAAAGAAATACTTGTCTCAAATGCAAAGCTGTAAAATTATAAAGCATAAAACTTTTTATTTTTCACTACTTTTACTTATGTGTAAATTCTTCTATAAGTAAGTTGTTTTTTAACCAGCTGCTAGTTATTTATTTAAAAAAAAAACATTCTTTGCAATCAAATAACACAGATGTTTTCCTAATTTGAAATATTTCTAACTTGTTGATATTGTAATATAAATAAAAAAGATAATACATAATATGTTACGCTCTGTAAAACAGTTTATGTAGGATCAACAAATCGAATCGATTCATCGAATACTATCACTTGAATGATTGCTTGTTAATAAACACAGCCCTAGTGAAGTTGACAACTTGACATGGCGGAGTAATCAGCTGTTAATTGCAATGCTAGTGAATAGAATTTTATTTCGTATGGCATATTATTTCATTTATAGAATATTATTTAATTAAATAATTATAGTATCCAGCGATTTTGTTGCAAGTGAATGTACATTTGAACGTTCCTCACAAAAGAAAAAAAACGAATGGCGCGACGTCTCTTGTCATCTATCTGTCAGCTTCGTTCATCCATTGTGCAGAAAAAATGTGACTCGTTCGCTTTGTAATTTTATTTCTCTAAATTATGCCCTGCACGAACATTAAACACAGCAAATATATGCTTCTTAATTATTTACGGAACTGTCGATTTCTATGTTGTGGTACAAAAGTTTAGTTTCAAAGTCTGTCTGCAGTTTAGCGGGGCCTAAGAACTCTAACAAAAGTGCGGCGTCCAACAATAAAACCCATGTTGTTCTTGTGTAGTGAACGTTAATTGTGTTTTATAAATATAGAAAGCAGCTTTTTACACAAGTGTAAAGTGATAGAAATCCAGAATGTCGAGTCGTGTTCGGAAACAGTCTGATTGTCCAGTAGGAAAACAGGGACCGATGCGGGCAACCTTACCCGTATCGTCGGTGATGAAACAAAGTGGAGGGCTTAAGAAGAATACTTCCAATAGTCCAACATTATCACCCACAAACATTTGGCGACGAATATCGCCTGATCACGCCCTATCTGGTCAAAGAAGTCCTGGAGCCGTGAATTATAAAGGCAAGCTAAACGAATTTGTCTACCCTCTAAATATTTAAATATAAAAAGTGTAAATCTCTGCATCAATTTATCTGCTTTGAGATTATGGCCCAAAATTAATAGAACAATAATCATTCAATCATAGTTTTGTTTACATTTCCCTAGTTGGAGCATAAACCATCTTTTTGTCATAAATCAGTTTCGTTCCTCTTCTACTCATTCATATAAATGAATATCCAATAAACATTTATAGCGAATGATCTAATCCAATTAAATCATTTGCTATAAATACCATCTATAAAGTTTTTATGTCAAATCTAATGACATTTACCTATCAGAAGAAAGTCATAATTTATCATCTGAGATGATTCTGGAAATTCTCAGGCTATAAAACAGCACTGGTTAGTTCATGGTGCATATTTGATTAAAATCTTATGATCAGTAAATAATATAAAAATGTGTATCAAATTATGAATTTTAAGATCATTCAAAATTTAATGGAAGTTAATAATCTGACTAGTTAATATGTGACTTAAACATGTCTCAATAATCATATTGCATATTTTTAATGAATTTCATATTAGATCAATAGAGTAAAGACAAAGATAGGCAGACATACACTTATTATGATTTTAGAAGTCCTTCGAAAAGAAAAACTTTTAAAATCAGAATAAGTGTATGTTGCTCTTTCACTTTTAAACTATGGGATCCAAGTTTATGAGAAAAAATCAGATGGTATTGTATTAAAAAAACTTTTTCTGTAAGAACTTGTTTAAACAAAACACACACTTTTAGACCTCCATAGCTAAGGGGTCAATATTTAGTACCATTATTCACCCTGTGCTATTTATAAAGGAAGTTTGTTGTGTAAACAAGCTTTTTATAAGATACCAGAGCCCTTCAAAGATCATGATGGGAATAAAGTAAAAAAACAAACTGTTTTTGACATTTAAAACCTATGGGAATTTTTACAATATACAAACATTTATAATTGGCATAAATATTTTTATATTATGATAGTAATTGAAGATTTTTGATGCTATCAAAAGAATTGTAGATATAAGGTGATTGTTATTAGGACAGGCCATATTGATGGCTACACAAGGATGGAGGGTAGAGGTAAGGTGAACCATCTCTATACATGAAGAAATGTCTATCGAAATGCATTAAATTAGGGTGCCAAAGTGGTGCCACTTCACCAGGGTGAATTTTAAAGAAAGCGCCAAAAGTTATTAGAGTAGCATTATAGTGTTTTAGTTTTATAAAATTGAATATTACAAAATCACTCAGTGTATTACTCAAAATTCATGAAATAAATCACTATTCATATATTCACTTACAATTCTTTAAAGTCATATTTAATAAATTACTTTGTATTATGTAAATAGTTGACATTTTACAATAAGGTACTGTCACCAACTACTCTAATTGCCAAAGACATTATTTTTTTAATTTGTATACTTTGATTTGTCTACAACAGCTACATACATCAGTGCAATTGTGGGTGATTTTTGAACTGGTATTTACAGCTTACAACTGAGCACTTCTTCAACTATTTTCCTATATGAGATGATTCTCCTTACCTCTACTTTCCATAACATTGATGATATCTTTATTAGTTTTCATACATTTTGTGTACATATAAATAATTGCGTGATTTTTTATTTGTATAATGTAATTATAGGCAAAGGAAGGTTTGGTTCAAATGTGATCAGGCGGACTGCTTCATTAGACACATTATATCATAAGGGCCAGTGGCCCAGAGATTACTATCTGCATGCTGGCCAGCTACAAGTGGATAAATCTACACAAGTGAGATATTGTTTTATCTTGTTTTAATGGTTGCTTTAATGCTGTAAATGTGAAGTCATGAAAAAACTTATTAATGTTAATATAAAGTAATAAAACTAATATATTGAAATTAACAATTTAAAAATTTTAAAAAATGTTCTATGTAGCTATTTAAAAAAAACAACTGGAACAGTCTGTACAAAGGATGGAGATTACAATCAGATTAAAAAGTGAATTGCAATGTAATTTTTTCACTGATACATAGAAAATTTTATACAATTAATTGTGTGATATTTTTTGTCTTGGGAATCTAGTGGTTTTCCTGGGAGCGGTGTGCACAAAAGTAAGCTTATTCCAACACAGCTTCAATTAAAATGACAAATTCTGAGATTTATTTTCTCAGGAATCTTGTCAGAATTTCAATTCAAGCATGTACTAATTCACAGGCATTTCCTAGTTACATCATAAAGACATATAGTTGTTATTATTTTAATACTTTGGATCAGAGATCCAAGTTGTTAGATCTCTGCCCGAACTAAAGGTTGCAACATTGCTGACACAGTTAATGAATACTATTGATCTTCTAATTCTACCTATGCCTGACCATTTTAGATAGTAAACCCTTTACTAGCGTTTACTCTATGGCCTCGCTGGGCAAGAATTAGTATCATTCCTAAACAACCAATCTGTATGTATTTAATATGTTCATTCTGCCAAAGTGCTGAATATTCATCTACCAAATGTTTGTGTAAGATATGCGCCATTTGCACATATCCGGTTAGTATTAAAGCAATAATTTATGAAGTATTTTCTAACATTCTCAATGATAGGTATACATAATTAAAACTATGTTTGGCTACAATTCTGATTACCAGTACATGAACATATAGTTAATGGTATTCCTCCGAATAGTATGCAATAATTGGCCAAATATCCAATAATTAGAAAAGTGGCAGAATACCTAATAGCAGCTGAATAATTGTGGCATCTCCACTCAAATTACAGGTTGTAGATGGTTGCTGATATTTTATTTTATATTAATCAGAATAAGTTATTTTTCAAATTTTAGATATATACCTAGATATGTTATGTATGTCTTTTAGAATATGAAGATGTGTCTATACTACATTCCACTTGGTCTGGTTTTCAAGAAATGATGAAAGCATATCAAGGATTGTATGTTGATATTACCAGATTACAAAAAAAAAAGATAATCGATATCTTAAGAATCATATTTGAAAAAATATTTCTATAGAATGTACCATATTCAACTTGTCTCAAATGTTTTCTGCAGACTGATGATGGTGGTGGAATATCAGGTCGATCTTCTAGAGGGTCCGATGATGACAAACTAGATCGTTTTCTACGTAGCCGCTTGCAAAGGCCTCACAAACCGTCAGCATCTGGAGATTATTCAGCCAATTCAATGAGTACTGCTTTATGTAAGTAATAAACAGGGCTTATTTTAATTTTGTATTTCTCTATTAGACTCTATTCTCTTAATAAGAACTGCAACTAGTTCTCAAACTAACAACATGGAAGATAATTTAAGTGACATCCAGTTTGTATCCTTTATGGAGTTGTTAAGCAGAGAATGTCTTATTAACTGTATGTCAACTTAGGTTTTGTGGCAGTTAAATGGGGTCCAGTCAATGTGAAACTGTGATATAACTCTCAGTGCAAAATTACTTCTCGCCCAATATTTCCATGAGGCCATTTGCGAAAATCTTGGAATAATAGTTCGAACATTTTGTCAGGGTCCCGTTTTGGCAGTGGCAGTGTACCGCTTAGGGCAGCACGGTCATCTGTGGAAGGTCTAAATCAAGAGATTGAAAGACTAGTCCTGTACCCAGCGAGTGGCACACAAACACCACATCTGGACCGGCTACGAGATAAGGTACATGATGTTAGTAGTTTAAATTTGTAAAATAAGTAATTTCATTTGAACTGTACAATTTACAGATAATTTGATATTTTACAAAAAATTTGGATTATAGATAGATACATTGATTAAGAGCCGATTTCTCATAGAGGAAATATATATGTGGGCTAGCCCAGCATATATATTTGCTCTATGAGACAGTAACAGTGCATATATTTTTTGCACTTCTGTATCCCAGTGATAAGAGTATAGTGGTAGAGAGTGGTATAGTAGACCTAAAATCACTATGATTTTATTATTTGTATTAAAATTATAGTTATATTTATTTTCTAAATTTTAGGTCACACCAGAAGGGCATAGAGCTCCACTTGCTGAACTCCTAAGACGGTCCGTTAACACACAGACACCACATGACCTATGTCATACGGCACATTCATCAGGTAAACATTAAAACATACTTTATATTAAAATATAATAATATTATCTATTTTTTTATACCAATACTTGTGTAAAACGTAGAAAGAAAATATAGAAATACACCTTGTACATGATGAACTCAAACATTACTTATTACATACTGTATCAAAAACCTCATTAGTATAATTTCATTTGTAAAATTGACTATACACAAGCCAGAATGTATATTATATTTACCATAGTCACAAAATAAATCAATACAGAAAAGTGATCATTGGAGTTTTAAGTAAATTATCTGTACTTATTTTTTTTGTGACAGACAATTAGTTGTTGGTGCATAAATATTTGACCTACTTGAGAATATCTTGGTACTTAATATTGTATTTCTAATTGCCTAAACTTGTTTATGATTACAGTACGACTAATGAGTTGTGGTCCTACTGAAGTTAGCTGTTAACACGAACAAAAATAACTGCTTTTAGTCTATACAATTTTATAATCGATTATTTTAAACAGAATTAAATAAATTAAATTAAATGTAGGTATAAAGGTTTAATAAATTCATAATATGATGAAAACAAGCTAAACATTTTACGTTGTTCACTGGGTTTTTATTCATATTCATATATAAAATATAATGACACATACACTTACTTTTTACCTTAAAAAAACAACATTTATATTAATTTTAATACTCAGAGATAATTTAAATATTGATCTTACATATCTCGATTTGAATAATAATCAATTATACAACACAACATTGCACATCTCTTTTTGTTGCTTTATGCTTATTCGCCAATACTCGAGGTATTCTGTCTTAGTACACGACACACGTCAGCAATGGTGGTGTTGCTATCACTGTTGAGTGCAATCACGAGTGTACATGCGCAAAAGTTCGCAAAAGCTATGTTCAGATGGGCAATGATTCATCAGTCATACTGTAGTTATGTTTTGTACCAATTTAGCTTACTCAATTGTAGGTCTCCTGACTACAATTACAGTCTGTCTGAGGAAAGTTTAAAAGTGTGTCCACTGTCCACTTGATTTTGGTTCATCTGATGTTGCAATGTCCCAATTATTTAAATATATTACTGCCATGGTCTATATATTGAGAGACTAGAGAATTCCACACAATGCTGATTGGTTTGACTATAGACACAGAGTATAATGAATGTTTTTTCCTTCTACCTATAGTGAATATATGAGCAATGAAGTATGAAAGAGTTGTCTTGTATGGATTAATTATAGGTTTATAGAAAAAAATGTTATGGCCACATATTTGCTTTATCACCCACAATACTTCATAGAGGGAGATGTAATGACAGTATACACCGACAAGTATAAGACAATTCTCTGTGAATATTTTATTACCTGGAAAGTGTTTGTCTCTGGTCTGGGTATTATTTGTGGCAGCTGTATTTATATTTAAACACCTATGTGCAACAGGCTCAATACCCAAGTGCGTGGTGTTGTCTTTTAAAAAAGAAAATTAAAATATAAAACTAAGACTTTGAATTTAAAATTATGGGACCAGATCCACCATCCCGAGGGTCGATCTCCAGTGATGGTTCAGCGGAGCTATTGGCCGCAGGTCTATAAACAGAATTATGCTTGTACATATCCCCCTGCAGTTTTATTCAAATAATCAATTTTCATGCACTACATACATTATATTCCATTGTAAAATCCATTTTGGTGTGGTCCACTATTTGAATTTTTATTCTGTGAGGCAGATGTAAAAACAAAAACACAGGATCTTTTTTATACAAATTAGCCAGTGACATATAATGTAATGAGCTATATTTTGTAGTGTTAAACAATTACATAACATCAGATGGATAATCCATCAGGCTTACCTGCAAAAAAAAAATACAATGATAAAGATTGCGAGAAGTGGAGAAAGAATAATTTGAAAGTAGGATGCGAAGCGGGCGCTTCTAATTGAATTCATGAAGAATTAGGAATAGTGGATCAGATCAATATAGATTCGTGACATCCAAAGCATGTGTTGAAATTATTTTTGTTATTGAGTAATTGCTTTTGTACAAGAAATACATTATTTAGTAGATTATACAGAATTTTTTATACTGTAGTCCATTTTTCATTTCGTTGCATAGTGGTTTTAATATATTTTTGTGTGTTCTTTGACTATTCATTTCGAGAACCATTTTTATTAAATAATTTAATTTACAAGATGTGAGTGTTTTTTTATTTACATATATTGTGAATAGTACAGTAAATAACAAAAAAAAACATGTATTGTAGTTATGTAGTCACTAAACATACCATTCTGTCTGGGCCCCAAGTTTGCTATTACATTTGTGTCAGGAGCTTCAAACAATGACATTAGAATTGTTGACTTTGCCAGTTTTCCAAATATACAAAATCAAAAACTTAATAATAACTTCCCATTGACCTTCCAGGAAAGCAGTTGCAAACATAACCATTCAAACTATTTATTAGCAACGCGTATTATATTACTGGTAATCAATACTGATACGAAAAACCATTAATCATTAAAAACTGTTTCAAAAGGCATCCTTGAATTTAATATTTTGGGAACTATAACTTAACTTAATGTGAATTTGGTTTTACTCAATTAACGATTTATTATTATAAGTTGTAGTGGAATGATTGCCGCCGTGGCACGTCATACATAATAGCAGACTTGGCCCCCTTATTAAATAAGAATTTACGTGTAATACACTAAGGAATAATTATTTAAATTATTACAGGAGGTAGTGTATGTTCGTCCCCTGATCTGGATGGTTCAAAACTCGGCACATCACCACAAATAAATCGCTTCTTAGCTCGGGAACCTCCTGATGGTTGTGAAAAGGTACGATTCTGTTGTCAATTGAATAATAATTATAATCAATAATGTATATTTGGAGCTACAAAGAACGAAGCTACGAATGTTTAGTTCACCTATTGACTTAGACAAAAAAAGCCTGCACTTTCACACACAAATTACAATTTTATTTTTTGACTTCCACCATCCTCGTCACTTTGTTCAGGAGTCTCGTCCTTCCCTAGTTGCATATTTTCAGTTTTACATCTAGAAATTCTTAAATTAAAACGGCAGTTCCGTAATTAACCTTATGTTTGACTAGCTGTGGCCGCGATATCGTCCGCGTGGAATTTGATTTCAAAACCCCCCGATTTTGAAACATTCTTCATTGATGCTTCACTGATGACATATAGCCTATAGCCTTCCTCGATAAATGTACTATCCAACACAAAAAGATTTTTTCAAATCGGACCAGCGGTTCCTGAGATTAGCGCGTTCAAACAAACTCTTCAGCTTTATAATTAACCTTATATTTGATTTTGAAATGTGACTTTGTCACACATGTCAGGAGCCTTAAGAACAGACGAGCGTGCATGACAAGAGCTATGAATGTCAAAGAAGCAAGTGAGGTGTGTAAGAATAAGCCTGTATGGCGCTCTGTTGTTCGTGCCTACCCCGCAAGGGACCTGGCGTGAAGTTATCTATGTACTTTGTCACACACTGCCACAGGAGTTTTTGGCGGGAACTGAAAGGAAGATGTTGTGCCGTGCAGTGTTATTTTCAAAAAATGTGTAAAATTACTCTTAAAATGAACAATAGTTGTAGGATATTGTAAGTTTTTGAGTAGTGATTATGTGTTTAGTGAGAAATGTGAACTGTATAGTCAAGTGTGGCCTTTTGAGTTGTCACAAGAACTCCATTGAATGACACTAGCTGATTACCTACAGTTCAGCTGTGCTACACATAGACTTAACAAGATGAAGAAACGAAATGTATATTATAAACTAAGATCTGGCTTAAAGGCCTAGCTGCCAAGCCATAAACCTAAATAAAAAACACACTGCCACACGTGTTTCGACGCGGCGCACGTGTCTGTCTTGGCTATCAACTGTCCTATTGTTTGAAGGTGAATTTGAAAGCGGGCGAGGGCGCGTACGCGGAGGCGGTGTCGGTGATGAAGCCGACGGCGCCGGGGTTCACGCTGCGCCCGTCGCTCGGCTCCGCCTTCCAGCCGCTGCAGCCGGCGCATCCGGGGCCTCCAACTGACTCCCCACCCCTCCCCCACCACTCCCCCACCTCACACACCTCACTGAGCCCACGAAGCACTGATCTCTGGTATTACCACTGGACAGACCGCTGACGTTTTATTTTGTGCCTGTTTGATTGGCCCTCATAGTCTAAGCGCCGAGTGCGACATTCCTAATGAACTAGAAACTTACCCGTATGGTGATGGAAAATTGTTACGTTTTGGATAATTCACACTATATCTTTATAAATTACAGCCTATGATGTGTGAAGGTTCATCAAATTCCATTCAGTAGTTTTGGCGTGAAAGAGTAACAAACATACATACATTCTACAAACTTTTGCATTTACAATGTTTTTAGTATACTCCCATTGTCTCATAATGAATCTCCAGTTCATTGAATAAATAATCCTACGAAAATAGGGGCAACTATACCAATGTTGGCAACCCTCCAAGTGACAGGCACCCTGGTAATTTATTCAAAATATTAAGAATTCGTAATGTTTTATTTTGTAGCCTATACAATAATATTATTATTATAAGTTTATATGGCTAGATAATATTTTTTTAAATATTTTTAATCAATTAATAGAGTGCCAATATTTGTACAGGGTTGCCAACAATAGTATTATAGTTTAACCTCTATAATTCGTTAAAAAAATACGTATTGCTTTAATAGTTTTGTTTACCTTGGCAGTAATTTGCAATATTAGTTCCATAGACAAATGCAAGGGGCGCTTCAATTTGACATAAATATATACTTGTCACTTATATATGCAGCAGGTCTGGTGGTTATAATAGAGGTCAGCGGTACCACCTTAGTCACACGCCGCACTCAGAATCTAATAAAAGAGTATTAACAAGAAAGCCTAACCGACATGATTTTAATGGGGTTGTAAATTCATGTTAATTATTTTTTTAATTCCATCTATTCGAAATAGCTCACTAATGAAAAGTAATTGTTCTTTAAAATAAAGTTTATTATAATAAGTTTTTTGAGTGCGGCGGTAAGTATGAGTATTCATAGTTTATGAAATATATTGTTTCATGTACCTTTATAGTACAGTATCTAAGGAACATGTAAAAATAATAGGTTTGTCTAAAACCTAATGAAATAGTTATGTGAAACACTTAAGACTAAAACCTCACGATTTTCATACTAAATGTTAATTTAAGTACCAAAATTAATAAACATTTTTAACTTTTATAGAATGGAATGTATGGATCTCTAGAATTTTGTAAGGAATCACAAAAATCATAAATTTAATACTTATCGTAAATGTAACATTTCAAATGGATATAGGGTAAAATATATCATTGTTGGTAGCCACGCGATGATTAACACCTTGTCGGTTGGTTGAAGATAAAAAGGTTTATTCATATTTTTAATTTGTAGCACTACAGCCATGTTATTATTGTCATTGTAAAGCTACAAAATAAATTAACAATTAAGATTCCTTTTTTGATTTATTTATTGTGGGCCAACAATTTTTATAGTTTACCCTATAATAAATGTTAACCTTGTTTTAATATATAATTTACACAATTTAGTATGAAAGTTGGCAAATAAACATTATTTTATACTATGAAAAACTCATACTGCAAGGTAAGTTTATCTCTCTGAGGTTACCTCGACTCTTCTATGTGGCCTATAAATTGTTATCAGGTTGTAACTCCTCATAATCAAACAACCCATCAGAGTGTTGGTAAGTTTTCATCTACGGTTCATTCAGTGAACCACAAATAATACGCCGACTAATTTTAAGCTAGAACTACATTAGGCCGATACACACGCCTGAGACGTCTTTCCTGTGGACATCTTTCCTGTGTACAATAGTTCCACGAAATCCACGCCCGTCTAAGAAGTATGTCGCACATTTCACGCCGGTTGTAGCCAATTTTGTGGTAAACTAAATTTTACAGATCTTAAGCTCTTGGGTAATGACAGGTTCGACACGCCTGTCGAAGATATGATGCCGATATTTCGGCGACTGAATTATCGGTTTTAGTATTAGGTTTTCATAACACACCAAACGCGCCGCACATTCAAATAAGGTTAGTTCAGTGCGATACACAATGGATAATAGTACGGTACGAAACTTTTCCCCAAACAAACAGCTGCTAGACCAGTGTTCCGCAAACTTGTGTTCAAGGTACATCTAAGAAAACGAAAATTTTTGGAGGTACACCACAAATAAAAAGTAAGTTAAGTAATATTAATCAACATTTATTTATTAATCATCGAAATAATATTTATTATTAATCAACAAACCTAAAGCTTAAATTGCAGAAAAGGTATTCGATGCGACATCAGCCTCTCTAATCAAGCATAGACTGACTAAATTTGGCGTAATCGTTGACAAAGCTGCTCTCATCTCTTTGTCGATTGTCCTGCAACGTTCTCTTTTTTTGGTTTTTATTGTGGTAAGAGTCGAAAAGCAATTCACACAAATTTACTAAAATAACATAACCTTATTTTTCCGAGGCACACCAATTAATGACCACGGTACACCAGTGTGCCGCTGTACATACTTTCCGGAACACTGCTAGACGACAACGTTACGTAATTTCGGCTGTTGTGGCAAAAAACATACGAACGTATTTAACCGAATTTGCAGCATCGTATTTTCGGCAAGTGTCTCGCTAGCCAGTCTCCACCATCGACGAAAATCTGGATCGCTAGATCGGTGTTGCGTATGTAGGTCGTATCGAATGGCGTGGATTTAATGTAACTTAACAACTAGCCGGTATATAAAATGTACGGGCTCTGACGTACCGTGGCCGACGTGTACCTAATGTAGTTCTAGCTTAATACTTTGTCTACAACAGACTATATCATTTTAGCAAGAGAAATGATGTTACTCATACTGGGAGATTACGGTTATAATGCTAAGAAAATCCAAATGTTATATCAAAATAATACTGAACCAAATAAGACAGCCGAAATGTATTTAATTTAACAACTGTTTCATATAATAGTAATAACACTCGCCCAGTGTCTAAAGTTAGGTTGCAGACAACACTGTTGTTGAGCTTTGGAGCTCCGATTTTGAAGCTGTTCGTGCGCTTTCATCATTTAGCCTATTTTGGCCATTTTGCGATCACAATCGAATGTCGCGTTTTGATTTACTGCCAGTTCGTATATCTTACTACTCATCCATTTGCCTTACCATTGGTTGAATTTTGACGTCACTTGTATGGAGCTTATGTAACATTTTAAGCGATAGTAAGGCACCGAAGAAATGAATAGATAGAACAATCGGTAAGATATGAGGTCAAAACACCACTTCAATAGTTATTATACCTAACCGTTTTTCTTCACTACTAGTGTTACGTGCTATTTCGACAGCGACTTTGGTTGAGCGGGCTAAGACTTTGTCGGTCTACCGCATTGCAACACAGAGGCTCTGTATTCCATACCTGGTGTGGTAAATTTCTTAAAGGAACTTTCTGTTATTTACTATGGTCTGGGTGTCTGGGATCGGCCTTAGTGTAGTCTGTTGTATATTACCCATAACGCTAGCTTAACGTGCTTGGGGATATACAATCTGTTTGTCAGCCGACTACTATTACGTCACGTTACATGAATTAATTTATTGTGCATCATTTAGCAAGGTTAAAATTTGGGCGATCCACGAATGTGACAAAATCTGATTATGTGAATATATACTAAATATAAATATATATAGTAGATATTACAGTAAGAGATGCGAGGCTAAATATTTGCTTTCGTATCTCTTAGGGTAAGGTCTATTTTCTATATGGATTGATTTAATCATTTTGATAGATTTTTTAAACAGTTTTAAGCTTGCTAAATTATGCAACTATAAATTGGGCCACGTAATGTGACAAGGCAAAGGCAGAAAGCTTCTTTTTTTGTTACAAACTAGATTTTTTGTTTGCATTAACACTAAATAAAAGATAACTCCAGTTTCGTGTCATCCGATTCTAATCTAAAGGCGTGATTATACTTATAATCTAAGATGCCGTTGCGTCAGGTATCCTTCACAACCGCAGTTCGCAGCTTAACACAAGACTAGTATTTCTAATGTTTTGTTGGAACATATTTAGTCAATTCTGTCCCATTTACATATGCAAATGTGAAATAACTAAATGAGAGATATACCCATTATGTTTCCCATCACTACAAAATTTTGTAAGCAATGTCTGTTCTTCACTTATATGTATTGCTTTAACTTTTCAAGAACATCGATTCATATCAGCTTGGATAAAACAGGGTGATGCGTATTAACTACGTTGCAAAATTAATGGGAATAAACTTGATCCAACTTTACGTTTCATTTTCTAAAATTTTATTTTATTTGGAGACAATAAAATACTGGATATATTTTTCGATTTAAATTGAATAAACAGATTCATTGATTTCTTCTTAATATTCCAATTTGGTGGCATTATCAGTTTTTTTTTTACATTTTAGAGTGTTATTATTATGTTTCTATTCCTACTTACTGTCTTTATAAATCTGTTGTGACAATAATATCAGTGTTTTAAAGTAGTACTTAGACCTTGTATATTGACACACGAAGACTAGATTACTGGTGAAACCTCAAAAGTTCTTCATATTTCAAAAGATATTTCCTATTCAACAAATATTCGTTTATTTTGAATTTTTAAACACATAAATTTAAATTTTCATTTGGAACACCCAAATAAAAACGTTTAACAACTTTTCAAATATCTTCATTTCGAGCGTCATTTTTACTAACGATAGTATGAATACATGTTTATTTGCGTGAAATGTGCTTATAAATAAATTACCTGTAATCACACTGCTTTGTGATAAGCCTGAGTGATTAACGAGCTTTGGCGTCATGTTTTTAGTGTCAATAATACACATTTCCAAACGCTTAATTGAAAATGTTTGAAATCCACCAAAGTAATAATCACATTAGGCATATTATGAATGCCAAATAAAACGATATAATATAGTCCATTTAGCTACAGAAGTCTGCAGTTTTATGTGTAAAACCGTTTGTTACTTGACCATCTGTTACTAAGAGCGGCAATAAGGTTTGATGCAGACTGGCCTAATTGGGATTTTAAATCATTTTTGTGTAATAAATGGAAATATTGTAATTAAGTTTTATAACCAAATTTTTATATTTTATTTTTTCTCTTTAATTAAAAAGATATATCCAAACTAATAAAAATAACATTTTGAACCCAGTACCGAAAACACGCCGACGGTTTCCGAACAAACCCGAGCGCGCGTGTGACAGCACTATGATAGTTTCTAACTTTCTACTCACGTAGCACACAGCGATACAACTGTGTGCTATGAGGCTGTGTTATAACGAGAAAAAAATTGTTTGTTATAAAATTTACCTATATATTATGGCCTTTTAGTTTATTTAAAAAAAATGATTTGAAAACCCTAAAGCAAAATACATATATTTTGCGCATTGTTCTGGTTTTAATAATTAACGTAAGTTTGGAGCATTTTATTTTTCTTTTTTTTGTTATCTTTACCACTCATCACTCCAGCTTAAATTGATAATGTGGACTGGATATATATTTTTGATCTCATTTTATGTATTATTTAAATTTATGTAAATAGCACTACATGTTGCACACATATAATTTTAAATTTGTTTTTAAATACGCTTATGATTAAATTTAAATAAATTTGCTAGCTTAATGTCCAATTTGAATAAAATACCGTAAGTATTCTAGTTTGACAACATGGATCACTAAATAGACAGGAAATAATATGTTTAAGACCCAAACACAGTTAGGGGTGTGTCACTAATAGTCTGAAGTACATCGGTTCCGTAGATTACGAACATGTAAGAAAATGTTAAAAATAACAATCTTCCAACAACATTGTCTGTTAACTCTGCAAATATCCATATTTCTATCTATCTCATCTCAAAATATTAATACAAGTAACACTTTTGTTAACATTTTTAATAAGCCTATAAAGCGTATAACATCTCCTTTTAAATTTTTGACTGAAATATGATGATATGATATTTTAAATAGTAAAATATAAAAATCGACGGAGAAAAATAGTGTGAGGTTTTAGGTTTTAGTTGGTAGTTTGAGAATGTTTTCGAAGTTACATTTTACTTGACGATTGTCAGTTCTATTGTATGAAACCGATATACTAGTGCATAACAACACTTCACAATAAGGTGGTTACGTCTCTATGCAACAATGCCTGATTAGTTGTCCAAAATTCAGCTAGCGAATTTATTAATATTAATAATGGTTTTCCGTAATTTTGTGCTGGTTTTAATAACTTGTTCTCGACATGGAATTGTTTTAAGTACCTATTTAAAGTAAAGAATAATGCCAACGGACCAAATGTAAAGAAAAGGGCCAGAAAACTTTGACAATGATCACTTGGCTGTAATTAAAATGGTTGAAGGACAAAATGCATTAAACCTTACGATTGATAAGAGAACAAACTGAACTTACCAAAACTAATTACTCATAGATAGAGTTATTTTAAGTTGAATTGTTAGTCTGTGTGCAAGTTATATGCATTCGAAGGTATTGAAACAACTAGAGATTCTTTTGCATTGGGAATAATGATAACGCCAAAATTGGGAGTTTTTGGAGTGAACTTTAAAGGATATGTTGTGCTTTACAGTTATATTTTCAAAATATGAATAATATTGGTTTTTAAGCAAGAATTGTGTATTTGTATTCTAAATATCAATTGTTTAGTTAAATTTGCTTTTTATAAATGCCATAAAACTCCCTTGCTTGGCGTCAATCAAAGACCTACAATTTAGCTGTCAATGGGTCTAAGTTCAGTTGTAGAATTAGCTTTGAACCGTTGGCTTCAAGAACTCATTTGCAACTGGCAAGCAGACCTGTATGTAGTGTTAGATTATTAAGTGCCTGTAATAGTTATATTACAATTTCAATATCAGTCCACGGTTCAGTTTTTCTCTAAAACACATTTTATTTTGAGAACGCGTATTGTTGGTTTCGGGAACGCAAGTGGAACGTAAAGGTTTTGACGCGATCTGTCAAGGTCGGGACGTACCACGCATTTGGTACTCTCGTTTAGGCCAAAAAACACTTTTAGTATCGAGACTGATAAAGTAGTACATATGTTGACAACTTACACATTTAAACATAGTTGATCTGCTTTTGGACATACGCAATTATTTTTTACAATTTTGTAAATTTCGATGGCAAATATATATTTTGGATGGCTCACCTTTGGTATATAAATATAGTATATAAAAACTTGTCATTGCTCAAATCAAAATTTTTATTAAGAGCCACACTTATGATATAATGCCGAATTTGAAAATTTTAATGTAGTGATTGTAATATTCCCAATCGCTGGTGTATATTAAGTACATATTAATTATTCAATAAAGGAGATGTGATGATAATGTAATAAGTATTGATCGAGACAGGTGTGTTGATCGTTGCTTCGCAACTTATGTGGTACCGCGGGTGTTAAACGCCGCTTAGACGACTTGTACAGTTCGCACCAAATTTGATGTTATTTCCAGAAACTCAAGGCTGCACAGTACTGTCAGTTAAACGTTTATTAAAACTTACAATGAGAAATGCTAAAGATTGCTATGAAAGTCCAGATAGCGTATGAGCGAAAGCGCAACAGTCTCACCGCGTGAAACTTATCATTGTGTTCCGCATATTGACTTGTACAAACTTCATAGAAGCATTTAAGTTTTGCACATACTATGCCTGATTTCGTTACAAAGTTTCAGCAACCATCTGTTGTTAACTAAGTATCATAACTAATAACATTTTCTGAAGAAGAAAAAAGTCCTTTATAAATCAAATTAACTATTATAGAGTCTGGAGTTAATTGTATATAAAAAAAAAAGTTTTTTTGTATTTAATCCACACGGTTCAGAAACTTGTCACCAACACTCCTTAAACTGGTTTGCCCAGTGAAACATTTTTACAAGTATGCCTAATTTTCAAATAATGTTAGGAGACTGCTATTTTTGGTCAGACTGGTACGATTGAACCAACAAAATCATCTGGTGTCAAAGCTCTTGACGCCGATAAAGTACCTGTAATATCTGTTAGCACCCGATGTACCCATTCGTTGTGAAGTATAAACGAAGGTGCTGCATAGTGATTGTAAGTGTAAAGAGAGGCATGATTATGTCTGTGGATAGGGAAGGATATTGTGGGACAGGTTTCGTTGGATTCGATTATATTGTATACGCATTTGTAAGCTGGAATCAAATTGACCTCATGTGACAAAAATCCATAGCCCGGTGTAAAAAAATGGTAAACATTCCAATACTGTTTGCCAATTTGGTATTTCTATCAGGAAAACAAGAATGCGATTATTGTAATATTTTGCAATAAATGCCACACCAAAGCCGATGATTTCATATTTAGTAATAAAGTTGTGGAAGAACATTACATGGAAGAAAGCCGAGCCAGTATTTAAAATCCGGATTTCTGTGTAAAATGTTTCTGGAATAAGTGCAATATAGCTATAATATTGGATAATGTACGAGAAAATAAGATTTGTTTTTGTCAAACATTTTCCATGTTGTATTTTCATAGGTTTTTTCGCGACTGTTATATAACTGCAACTTTTTAACAAATTTAAGCGCCTGTTTGATATTATTAAATAATGTCATTTTTAAACACGACTTGCCTCCATTCATGTTTTTGAAAAAATATCAAAGCTTTGTGATTGTTTGCATGGCTTCCTAAAAGCTTCCATGTGGCTTGTAGACTCCCTTTCACTTCAATCCGAAATTATGCTTTACTAATAATGTTAGACGTACGTCACAGGTCCAGGTTGTAATTTAGAATTTATATAAGTCTCTCCCAATGTCGTTACCTAATTTAAGGTTTACTATACTACCAACGTAATTGTGCACTGGCTTAGAATTGGTTTCTTTCTCACCATTTAAAGCTCTGCGACGGTTCGCTTGTTACATAAATTACACCTGTAATTTAGCCTTGTTACCACTGGATTGATTGCTGCATGTAATTGAAAACAATTTTTTTAGGTCGATTCGAAGAGTCCTTGCGAGTCACTCGAACTAATATTATTACTAACTTAAGAAATTTTGTTCGTTGCGACTGTAACATTCGGCACCTCGAGTATCAGCGCCAATCAAACGGACATAAAAAGTGACAGTAGCCTGTCCAGTGGTAATAATAAGGGTCAATGATTCAAATTCAAATGATCCAATATTCTTTGGCTTCATTCCAACGCGATTACACACCGCCAGAAAACTATTAAACACTTGTGAATTAAGGACTTTCTAAGGGAATGGTTTACACGCGTTCTAATCTCCACTTAGGATGTTACTCTCATTGTGCAATATATATGTATCTGTTAACAGTCGCGGTAATAATCCATTTAAATGAATAAGTACAATAGTGCGACATTCAAATTTTACAGAGTTCATTTTCAAGAATCGATTTATTCATTATAAAAGACGAATCTTTCTGTCATCATAATCTTCATCCGAGCGTTAAATCCTGGTTACTTTCGGAGCGATCACTTCGACGCCCAGGGCTTTTCTACTTTTTCTTCCACTTCGCGCGATCTTCGGCGTCACTTGTATTTAGACGATTGGCATGCATGTCATTTCTTAGAATGTCAAGCCAGCATTTCCTGAGCCCACCCCTTCAACCGGGATCTGGCGGAGACGGCATGGCTAGACGTTTGTTCCTCACGTAACTAGCCGACGTAAAAGACGAACCTTTCTGTATTCCGGTGTAAAATATTAAGAGCCCACGGATATACCGCGCTTTTACACTCGTGAGTTAAACTGTTGAAAAATGCCTTTCTAATCTGGTGCACAGTTACGTTAGACGTGTAGTAGTAATTTTTAGTAATGAGAACCGAAAATTATTAGCTGTTAATAAATGTGTGCTATAATCGGTCCCTTACTATTTTAAAATAAGCCACCAGTGAGGATGTATTCCGTTCAAGATGCGCCTCGTCGTTAAGGGTTCTCCACATTCGCGACAAACGAGAATGTAGAACGTGGTTTAAACAGAATGCTCTTGAGATGGGGACGTCTTGACGTAGGAATCCGATGTGGTTTTTTAAAGTACATAAAGATATTTTTATATGTTCAGGGTAGGAGAAGCGCGAGAGTTGTACCATAAAAGTAATTTGGCTAGGACCTTAGATTTGATAGTTATTTTATAGATGGTTAATATTACTTTAATGTTTGCTTTTAGAGAATGATAAGTTTGTAATTTTTATTATTATGATATTAGATTAATCACTAACAATTAAACTAAACCAAAAGTGCCCATTGAGATAAGTTTATAATTGAAGCAAGCCTTTTGTTCGGCATTTTGTTAATGTTTAGGCGACAAAATTAGAAATTAAGGAAATTTATCGAAGGATTGTTGAGTTTTAGTTTTCTAAAATTGTTGAGGTTTATTGATAAAAAAATCATTTAGTTTTTTTACAATTGATGTTCAACAAAAGGCTTGTTTAGTTAGAGGCATTAATTAACATCAAAATATTAATAGTATCTACTTTAATCTTAAGAATGGTTTTATAAGTTTTGTTTCAGAGAAGAAATTCTAATTACTATTTTTGTTTCCAATATTTTATCACTTATCTGTTTTCACTGTAATGTATCTTGCTGTATTGCAGACATATCCAATATACAGACTGATTTAATATGTGTTTTCTTTTTTGTCTTTTAACATTTGTATATGGAGATTATATTTTTTTTATAATATTGACCCATTTCAGTGAACATACAATAGCCTTGCACATCCGAATGTCACACGTCATTTATATAGATGTTGCAGAATTTCTATTAGGTTTTATTTCACTGTTAGCAGGTATATATATAAAACTAATGGTGCATGTTCCCCTGGCTAGGACTCAACTGAAATCATCATTCAAAGCTCTCGCAATCAATTCTATTGCAAGAGCATTAAACTAACACGAACATAATTGCACATTTTTTTTTTATTTTTTTTTTATTTTTTTTTTTTTTTTGGAGGGTAGGTGTCAAAAAAGTAACACAGTTTATAAAGAGCTCTTAAAATTTAATTTGAATTTAATAAAATTAATAAACTAATTGTTAATTAAAGTACATGCATAATAATAGTGTATAGTTTACCCACCTGCCAAAGTGTTTTCCTAGTGCAACACAAAGGCTTTGTTGAGAATTAGAACTTATACAAATCACACTAATTTTCATTTCACAATGGAGGCTTTACAAGATGCAATGGCTCAACTTGGGACTGTTTTTAAAGAACGTATGGAGAACTTTGAAGGAGAACTACAGAAAGGAGCAGGTTCATCAACTACTCTGTCTTCATTGTCGGCTGAATTTGCTGCTTTTAAAACATTAACCTTAAACAGTTTGAAGGTATTACAACAGCAAATCGATTTACTTCAACAATCCACTGACCATATTGAAATGCATAGCAGGAGAAAAATTCTATTACTTCATGGTGTAGTTGAAAATAAAGAGGAAAATGTGGCTGAGGTAGTATCAAAGCTTTTACTCTCTAAGCTGAAATTAGATGGGTTCAATTTAGAGGATATCCGTCGTTGTCATCGGTTGGGCAAGACATCATTAGCGCCTGGTAAACCCAGACCCATTCTCTTCAAGTTGTGTGATGTCAGTCTTCGGAACAAAGTCTGGATGGCTAAAACCAAGCTCAAAGGTTCTGGAATCACGTTGTCTGAATTCTTGACGAAGAATAGGCATAGTATTTTCACAAAGGCAAGACAACGTTTTGGCATATCGAAGAGTTGGACACAAAATGGTATCATCTTTGTATTAGGCTCCGATAACATTCGCCACCGCATTAACCAACTTGCTGACTTAGACAAAATAGTTCTGCTAACCAAGGATGAACAACAGATTAAAGAAGTCCCTGCAGCCTCAAAACAACGTAGAGCTGCGTTTAAAAAGTAGTTATTATTCCCCACTTGTTTTTGTTTGTTTGATAAAGTTTTCCTTTCTCTTTTCTTGGCACTACAAATTTGGAATAATTGTTCTTACATCCACAAATAGGTTAGGTATATTGCTAATAGTTGTAACATAGTTCTTTACTACTTTATCACTAACTCTATTTCAAATTCGAGGTAATTGTAATAAACTATTTCACAATTATTGTATAGGTTATGTTATTGTTGATTAATGTTGATCACTTTTTTTTTTTTTTTTTGTGTGTTCGGAAATGTAATAGAATTTGTAGTGCCGCGTTCCAATGCGTTCTATGTTGTTATTTTACTCATAACTTTTAATAATTTCTTTATTGTGTTGTATGTAAAATAACTTAAATTAATTTCTTATATTATGTAATTGGCAGGTGCATTATTAAGGCTTATTTTATAATTTTTAAACTTAATAATTTTATATCATTGTATAATATTTATTTATTTATATATTTCTTATAAGTAAAGCATATTTATTTGTATATTTATCTAAAAAAATGGCTAGGTTTTCAAGTGATAGTGATGTTGAGTCTGAGTATTTATCTTGTTCCCCTGACAGTAGTGACAACGAAAATCACCCATCATTACAGGAACTTCTTAAGGCGCGTTTTTCAAATGCATCCCCGAATTTCAACGCTGTTCACTTAAATGCGCAGAGTATTCCAGCTCATTTTACAGATATGTTGGCGTCGTTTGATCAATGTAACATCCATGCTATACTAGTATCTGAGTCCTGGTTAAAACCATGTCTCCCTTCAACGTTATATAATTTACCTGGATACCACCTTATCAGAAATGATCGTACAGGTAGTGGCGGTGGGGGAGTTGCTATTTACCTCCGGACACATCTTCCTTATACCATTGTAAGCATGTCACCGCAACCTCCCTCTTCTGATACTGGTGAGCACTTATTTATTGAAGTTGAGCTTTGTTCTGTAAAGATTTTGGTAGGTGTGTTTTACAGCCCTTCCCTTAAAATTAATTATTTCTCGTCCTTCGAAAAACTTTTAGAAGACTTAATCCCAAATTATAAACATTCCATTATTATGGGTGATTTTAACACCTGTCTTCTAAAACAGAATCATCGTAGTATGTCCCTCGAATCTTTAGTTACGGCTTCTGGCCTGACCATACTTCCACTGAAAGCAACACATTATTTTCCCAATTCTACACCGTCTCTCTTAGACTTGATCACTGTTTCTACACCCTCTTATGTAATTTCTCATGGTCAGTGCCCGGCGGATGCTTTTTCTTATCATGACTTGATTTTTCTCTCTTATAACATTCGTCCGCCAAAAGCCAAAAGTAAAGTTATCCTGCAGCGTAATTTTGGTGGTATAAACTTGGCTGCCCTAGTCCAGGACGCCCAAGAATTGGATTGGTCTGGGGTCTTCAAGGCTGCTTCTGTAGATGAAAAGGTGTATGTATTTAATACAGCCTTGTTGGGGTTGTATGATTTGCATGCACCTATGCGACGTGTTAGAATAAAGCATCTACCTGCACCGTGGCTTACAGACGATATCAAGAAGCTCATACGTAAGAAATCTATGGCTAAGACCAAGTATAAGCTTAAACCCAGTGATGAAAACAAACAAGCATTTATAACAATTCGTAATCGCTGCAATAGAGTGTGTAGGGATGCACAGCGCCGGTATATTCATGAATCAGTTGAGAAAGATAATCCTTCAAAAGTATGGAAGTTTTTGAAATCACTTGGAGTTGGAAAGTCAGTGCAAAATCCTATTCCGAATAACTTCGACATTGATAGTCTTAATCAATATTTCACATCTACAAAGAATTTTGACAATTTGACTAAGTCAAACACATTGAAAAATCTTTCTTCTTTTCCAACTCCTTTACATCCAAGTTTTAATCTTAGTCTTTTATCTGAATGTGATGTTAAGAGTGCTATAAACTCTATATCTTCAAATGCAGTCGGCAGTGATGGTATTAGTCGTGGCATGATCATTCCCATTCTTGGTGTCATAAATCCTATTATAACCCACATTCTTAACTTTTCCTTCACATCTTGTACCTTTCCAGTTGCTTGGAAAGAAGCACATGTTATTCCTCTCCCCAAAAAACCAAATCCTTCGTCCTTTTCTGAATTTCGTCCAATTTCTATTCTCCCTTATCTTTCAAAAGTTTTAGAACGCCTAGTCCACAAGCAATTTAGCACTTTCCTTTCTCAAAATTCATTAATGAACCCCTTCCAATCCGGTTTTCGCCCAGGCCATAGCACAGTCACAGCACTAGTTAAGATTACGGATGACATCCGGCATGGGATGGAGAATGGCTTGTTGACTGTACTATCACTGTTAGACTTTAGCAGCGCCTTCAATAATGTTGATTACGACTTATTGCTTGGTATTCTTCGCACTCTTAACATATCTCCATCAGTAATCGACTGGTTTCACAGTTACCTGCTTGGGCGCCGGCAGAGAATTCGTATTGATGAGTCATACTCATCCTGGTGTGGTTTAACTGCCGGTGTTCCTCAGGGCGGCGTTTTATCTCCCCTTTTATTCGCTGTTTTTATAAATTCTATCTCCGATAATTTGACTTCTTCCTACCACCTATATGCTGACGATTTACAAATCTACACACAGAGCGACACTGATTCACTGAATACTGCAATTAATAAAATCAACACAGACCTGGATCATATTCTAAGATGGAGCAAAAAGTTTGGTCTTGCTGTTGAGGATGGTGTGACTGATGATGATGGTGGTGGTGGTTGATGGTTGCCGTTGAGCGGTGTACGGGTCAATGAAAGATATTGTTTGCGACGTACACTTTTAATCACACACACACTCTCTCAATGTTACAATATTATAGTTCAGAAGGATTTTGGTATGAAGGCAAGCAGCGAGCGCGAAAACTAACGTTTTGTACACGGGCACGTATGTCGTGCGGTCGCGTTGAAGACGTGAGTCAGACTGTGTCGAGATGACCCGAAATATATTCGGCTCTCGGCTGTTTCGCGGCAAGTGGATTGCCGCGAAAAATTGTGGGCGCGATGTCATAAAACGGCGCGATGTTTTGCTTGCCACAGATAAATATTGGTTCCGCGCTTGCGTGCTTGTTTTTATGTTGGCACTAATGTCGCCACACTGTAAACCCTCAGAAAACTCAATTGATTATCGTCGGTAGCCCTAGGATGAATGCTAAAGTTACCTGGTCTTCCTTACCACAGGTTATTTTTGACGGGACACACATTCCTCTTAGCGATACTGTCAAAAATCTCGGCATAATCATCGATAGGGAGCTGTCTTGGCGGCCTCACATCACCGATTTAAGTTGCAGAGTCTTCTTGTCTTCTAGATCTCTCAGAAGATTAAGAAACTTTCTGCCCACTGCTACCAAGATTACGCTTGCTGAGTCCCTCTTGCTTCCCATACTTGATTACGCTGACGCCTGCTATCTAGATTTAACCTTAGAACAGCTGAACAAGCTTGAGCGGCTTCAGAATTTTTGTATCAGGTTCATATTTGGATTGCGAAAATATGACCACGTTTCCGAATATCGTAAAAGACTCAAGTGGCTTCCTATTCATTTTCGCCGGAATACTCACATTCTCATTCTCCTTTATAACATATTATTTACTTCTAATAGTCCCCAGTACCTTAAGGAACGTTTTAAATTCCTTCGCCTTTCCACTGCCCACAATTTGCGCCATGAAACGTATCGAAAACTTATGACGCCTGCACACACTTCATCCTATTATGGTAATTCTTTTACGGTGCAGGCTGTCAAACTTTGGAATATGCTGCCTCTTACTGTCAGAGAGGCCAAATCTTTACCAATATTTAGAAATTTGCTCAGAAAGCACTATTTGTCCACAAATAGCTATGTCTGATTAACAGAATATAACCATGCTAATACTTTTATTATAATAACTTGTGTATTATTGTATACATAATCGTGTATATATGTATGTATTTGTGTATATATATATATATATATATATATATATATATATATATAATATTAGTTATGAATATTTATGTTTCTATTGCCATTCTTCTGCACCACCTATTTCGCCTGATTCAAATTTTTCTCATTTAGGTTGCCTGGAAGAGATCGCTTTGAGCGATAAGGCCGCCTATTGTATTGCCTAGAAAATATTGTAAATGTTATGGTCTGTTTCTGTAATTGTATATTTTGGTGTGCAATAAAGTGTTATCTATCTATCTATCTATCTATAATGCAAGATAATTGGAGAAAAAATTATTGCCAAAAGCTGGAACTTCACTTCTGATGAATGTATCACTGCAGGTTACTAACATTGCATCACAAAAGAGTTCACAAGACAATGAAAAGTTTACTAAAGTCAATTTTTGGAAGTATACAAAAACAACATAAGTCTGCTTATTTGATATTATTTCAGCAATAGAAATTAACTTAAAACTAATATTGTAAACTTCTTTTTGTTTGTATGTCATCTAATAGAATTCGAAGTTCTTCATCTTCAAATCTTCCTTCTAAAGATGGTATTAGAGCTTTGGCTTCTTCTGCAGTTTCGGGGCATAAATTTGCCAAACTAGCTACTTCAAACTTGTGTAGTTTTTTTGCTTGAAGAAGACTGTAAAGGAAAAGTATTATCAATATCTAACAGATCTATTAGTACAAATTATTCCATATTCATAGAAGAGTACTGGCAATTATTGTGAATAAATGTTCATTTCAATGCCCCTTAAATAATCAAACGCTAAAAACGTCTAAATCCTCGACTTCTACAGGGATCCACAAGACATTCTTTACATCATTTTTAAATAGAAAAGCATCACTAGACTTTCAACTTAGTTTTATTACTTATAAATAGTTTTTAGACCTAATCAGTCTGATTTTAAAGTCTTAGCAATTATTGGCTAAATGTGTTAAGAGTTAAAAATAATGCAGTTATTGAATGCCTCTATAGAAGTTATCTGTCAATATTTAATGTCTTATTCTACTGGGTTTAATACCACACCACCAATATTTGGATAATATTTAAGCAACAATATACCTTCTTACAGCAGCAATGGTTTCCTTATTTTTAAACTTTTTAAACATATTTGTGTATGTAAGGGTTTTCACAAAGACTTCAGAAAATTCTTGTTCATCTTCAGCAGATTCATTTTGAGCTTTTCTGTGTTCCAATAACATGTCAACTTCTGATATTAACAAGGTTTCGGCATTTTCAAATTCTGAAAAGAACTTAGAATATAGTTTGATTCTTGAGAGACCACATTGATGTTTCTCTTTTTAAGCATATTTCTAACAATATGGTTACTACTCAAGGCTAAGACCAAACTAAAACGTATTTTTAGTTTATTATTGTTCTTGGTTAGTTGTTTCTATTGTAGTGTTTATAAAACTTACATATATGATAACCTTAAAATATTTAAAACTAATTGTTTATGTTGTGTTTAGAAACTATTTCATTCATAGGCATTAAAAACTAAAATCTTTGGCATCTACGACAGATTGCACAGAAGTACCTTTCGGGAATTGCAAATCCGCTGCGTCTTCTTCGACAACATCTTGTGCTGGTCCAGACATAATTTAGTAATATTAAATAATGGCGTAACTAGAATATTCAATACAAAGTCCAATAACTAATAACTATCGGTGAATTCAGTCATACTTTTTAAGTACAAAGTACTAATTTATCCGAAAATTCTAAAACTGCAATTTCAAAATAAATATAAAAATGTACTGTTTTTGTCAGTTTGACAACTGTCATGTCTTTTTTTGGATTTTATGGCTTGGTTTCTATGTTGTCATGTTCGGTGTTCCACATCGCAGACTACTATGGCTACCAAGAAGCTTACACCAAGCTTCTTGGTTCGAACAGTACGTTTGCATATTGCTCTTTAACTTAAAATCACGCCTGTTTCTCATGGGGGTAGGCAGAGACTATGGATCTCCACTTCCTCCATAGGCGTCTAATAGTTATTTAATTAAAATTTATTTACTATATTTAATGTTTAAGTATTTTCAATTTAAAATATTAAAGTGTACTATATTTTTTACAAATACTATCTTTTTAAATTTTTTATGCTATCGTTTTCAGCTTACCCAAATTCAACCCTGGCTGCAATAACCCCAAAAAAAGAGCATTATTGTTTATTATTATATTATTTTGACGTTTTATTTTGTTTATTTATTTAAAGAGAGATTAATGTTACATTTTGTATTTTTTTTAATTGAAATACTTAACCTTTGTTGAAAATGGCTCTAGTATATCCAGTATAATTAACAAATACATTTCATGTGTAAATAATTGAGAATGTCGAAAACACCTACAAGATTGGTGGAATCGGCACCTAATTTTGTACCAAAAGGTAAAGTTATTGGCACTAGAAAATTAATAGATCTGTTAAATTTATTACATTTAAAAGTCATGTCTATTTACAACTCAAATGCGTGTCCTGTTTTTAGAAATAACTACCCCAAATAAGGATCAACCCGGACTTTCGAAAACTATTTTCTCTCATGTTTCAAATTTGCACGGCCTGCTTAAGGATTGGGTTAAAATAAAAGATAAAGGAGTGAAGTTTTGTAGGGGAATATCTTCTGTAAAATTACACGAATGCTCTCCTGAATACTACCCTCAGCAATTACAACCTCTCACGAAAGGTCTTATTGAAGCATTGAATGGTTTAAATGATATAGTAGAAGGTAATATTTTACTTTTCTTTATAAAATATAAAAAAATATTTACAAAAACACTAACCATATTTCATTTTATAATAAGTGGTTTGGGATGCGATAGAGATATACGGCAAATTTATTTATTACTTAGATATAAAATTATTTTTGGGTGCTTATAAAAAAATAACCATACCGCCAACCTATAATAAAAAAGTTCTAATTTGTTCATAATAAATAAAAGTGCAATGTATCTATACCCCACCCGTGGTTTGTCATGTTAAAATATTATTTTACCTTTAAGATTTGTAGGTGTATAACTTATAATTATAGTGATTTGTTATAGGGCCATTTTTCATAATATTAAAGATGGGTAAAGTTAAATGGCACTTTTATTTATTATGAATAGATCACATTTTTTAATATAGACTAAGAAAAATTTGCAAGGATTTCAACAAGAGACATCTGCCATCCCAAGAACTTTGTCACACAGGCTATTGTGTAAGAAGTTTATGTATTAAAATATTTGATTACAGGTGTTAATTTACTTAATAATCAACTTAAGGCTCTTGCAAAATTACAGCCATCTGACCAACCAGTCATATTTACTTGGTCAGCTCTACATATCTCAGATGGTGTCTCCAAACTGTATAAATCATTGGTGCAAGAGTTTCATCTTAAAGAGCTTGTTGTAGGTTTGTATATATTTTTTAGTTAGTAATCAATGTCTAACCTATTAAAAATATATAACTATTGCAATTGGTATATCAAGGACAGTCAAACATAAAACTAAAATAATAGGTACTGAAAAAGGCTGCATGTGTAAACACTGCGTTGTGGAAGATATTAAAACTATCTCTTGATTGAAATGCAAAAGTGTTTCTAATGAAAATTATTTGTTTGCAAATGAGCTATTACTGGTCTTGTATACCTATGTGTGGGCCTTTCAGTTTTATTCTTATATTTAATCGTTTGAAGTGTCCCTGAAAACCTTAAAAATATACATAAATAATGACACTTCATATGGAACATGGATTTTATATCTTCTAAAATCTAAATCATACCAGATACTGAAATGATTTTTTGATAGTTATCAAAAATCAAGGTCATTAATTATTGATAGATTATTTGATTAAGTTATTAAACATGCTGTACTTTGTTCATTTTAATTTAGTTTATGCTGTCTCCTTGTTTTATACAAATAAAGATTTTTGAATGATTAATAAGACTTATTTTATTTAATTTTCAGAAAACATTGCACATTGTAGAGATGAAAAACTAATAGAAGTTTATACAAGTTCCTGGGAGTTTGATGCCTACTTGAATTGGAACTCAACAGCATATTTATTTGCTGAGTGTGGATTAGCTGGTATTGCATAATATCTTAGAATATATGATATATAATATTATATATATTTTATTTATTTATACAATGTTTAGGATACAAAAATATAATTAATTAAAGAAATCTGAACTGATTAAATTATGTATTTTTATTTTTAAATAACAATAAAATAACTATTTGTTCATCCCGAAGTTTCAATTTTTCCATAAATGTATATATAGCTTCTGAGTGTAGTTGATTTAACTTTTACACTCTTTGAGATTTTTAGACATTCTTTTGCCTAAAACCTTTGCGGCAGTACCCATATTTCGCAATCGAAAAAAAATCTGGCAAGTCCACTGTTTTTGTCATTTGGCTACGTAACCACACAAATGCATTTATTCGAATATTCTTCTTATGAAAACTACTCAATGGATCCTGTAAAAACCGATTTTCATTCTCATAGGTACCTCAAAAGTTAAGAGGGCGCACAATTTTTAAGACTTGGAACCACCACATATTATTGACAAGTTAAAGAAAAACTAAAGATTTGCCCACGGTAACAATAATCAAATAAATTACCGCGCTGAAAACCGTTAAAACGTAGTTTTATTATGTGTACAAGTCGCGAAAACTTAATATAATATACCTATTATTATTTAATGAATGATTATGTAACTCTATATTATGAAATATAATATAATTTGCTATACAGTTGTTTGTTTCATTAAAATTATAATTGACAAATAAAAGAGCGACGGGTGACATTGAAAATTGGTTTGGCCGTAGGTAACTACAAACAATTCCCACTAAAAATAAATATATGAAGAAATTTTGGCCTTGGCATTCACGGCAATTTATTGAATTTACATGAAGTTAATTTGAGATGCGATAGGTCGACGAGATCGTTCGTTACCATAGCGCGCTGGTGGCCAAACAAATGGTCAACACGATTTATCCGTAACAACAAAACTAAGTCTAGACTACTCTAGAAAATATCTACCTACATTCTGTTATTAATCTCTTGTAAATGGTAATTATTATTAATCATTAAAATAATTCCATCATCATCGTAATAGTGGCTAACGTCGCGAGGTCTCATTCAAAAGATATGGATTCGAATCCTGACTGGAAAAGGTGCACCACATTGACAGTTTGGAACATTGGGTCCATATTGTTATAATTGGGACATCATGACCAATAGCATGGACTGGTCTCAAAGAGGGTGTAAACCGAGCATGTACACCCTAAACCTTAGTCTGCACTTTCCATTACAAATTGTCGTCCCAGATAACGCAAATTATCCGTGCGGGAACGGAGAAAGAATACAATTTTCTGCGGCCGGGCCTGTCGTAAGAGGCGATAAAACGGCCCACAGCCAGGTGATAGGGCATTTGCCTGATGGCTACCACCCCTGGTCTTGAGTATGCCGCCATAACAACCTTGATTTGTGTTCCGGCTTTAATGACCATGTTCCAGTCTCCCTTAAGAGAGCAGCAGCGCATTTGTAGCACCTTTGGTGTTGCAAATGTCCTTAGGCGATGGTAACCGCTTTCCATCAAGTGGGCCGTCTGCCTGTCTGCTGAACTCCTGCAATAAAAAAATATTGCAGTTGTGTGTAACATTGTGACGATATTCGTACATCGAGATGACCGATTTATGAAACCTGCTGCCAATCGGACTCTGACAATCGTAGCGCTTAGATAAGTGTGCTGTTTCTCTCTGATAAAAAAAAACTACTTTAGTCGAGGGATGTTCATGGCTAAGTCTGTTCGAGTCCTCTTAGAGCTAATATTTTTTATTGTTTTTATCTGGAAACAATTGTTTAAGTATCTACTCGTAGATATACTAGATTGAAATTGTTGGAATCTGTTATCCGAGCAGAATTTACCTAATATTAATATTAGAATGTAGAAATCCAAAATAAATGTTTTAATTCACAACTTCCAAACATGTCTTTTATTCCCCTTACTAAATTTTGGTATACGCGCACGTTAATGTAAAACTGTTAAAATAAGTCAAATACATTTTTGCGCGTTCATTATTACCTATACAAACATTAACGTAGTTTTATGTTTACGACATTATAAATAGAATGATCGCGAAAGGGCTTTTGGTGTTAGGGATCCCTTGGTTGTGTCGAAAATTGACCTAAATTCATGCGGAAGGCGGCGCGGCGCCTGCCGCCGGCTGTCATCATTTCACGCTCAATTTACTATCTGCTAAGCACGTTTGGGAAAAGATCCATTCAAATATTTCTCAAATGTGTGGGATGGCTTTTTAATGAAGGAGAAAATTTGTAAAGGTTGTCACGCTTTGATGCTTTACTGTATATTCTGTATCTAAGCGAGTCAATTTCATAAAAGTTACATGAAATAATATGTTTGTTCAAAATTATATTCGACGCCTACCGTCACATGTGTTTTAATTTCGATAAAATACATTTCTGTAAATGTTTCCTCCCATACTAAAGAGCGTTCTGTGTTTTTTTACATATAAATGATATTCCATCACAAACAAAATAACTTACAACCAGGCAGACGAGAAAATACCCTACCAGGGCATTGCTAACACCCCTGAACTAGAGTACGTCGCCATAACAACCTTGAGTTGTATTCCGGCATTAGTGCCAGGTTCGGGTCTCCCTTAAGAGAGCAGCAGCACATTGGTAGCACCTTTGGAGCTACAAATGTCCATAGGCGATACTAACCGCTTTCCATCAGGTGGGCTGTCTATCTGTCTACTGAGCTCATACAATATTTAAAAAATCTATATTACTTTTAACATCGGTACAGACAAAACAGTTGAGCAATGTGCTTGGTTTCCTATAAGTTCTTTATTGTTATCATTGCTAAGCTGATAAAGAAGCAAACGCTCTTGGAAAGTGGTTATCGTCGCCTGTAGACGTTTACAACACCAGGGGCGACGCCAATACGTTGCCAGCCCTTACGATGGGTTTAAGAGAAAATTAACTAAGTTAGTGTCGTCAATTAAATTACATAAACGCCAAAAATACGGATACTTATTAAAAAAATATTGTAAAAGTAAAAAAATAATAATCTGTGTTTCAACCATTTACACAAATCACACAAATCTGGCATGCTTAAAAGCAGTTCAAAATCACTTTGAATAATGGCCATCAAAGTTCTTTCTAAAAATTCAAAAAGTTGTTGTGCATATCCGCAAAGCAACCATATTCGGTAGAGCCCTTCTTTGGAGCATATCCTATGCGTGCTCAATTGGGTTGAGGTAGGCGATTGAGCAGCCCACGGCAGAATGTTGATGCGAGCATCGACAAGAGTGCGTGTTACGACTCTATCCAGGTGTGGACATGCATTGTCGTGCATTTGTTGAAACGAATCACCCAACCGACTTCGCAAAGGGATGATCACGTCTGAAATCTGCATAAATCTGAGCATTCAAGTTGCCCCTGATTCAAATAAGATCGATTCTGCCACCGATCCAAATACCGGCCTAAACCATCATTGTTCCCCGTCCATATGAATAATTATATAAGTTATTCTTAAGGTACACAACACAACACAAAAATCATAAAATTAATGTGACACATAATAACACATAAACAATAAGCGTGTAAAAATTCAAAAAACTCTAACAATAATTAAGTTGTAAAAAGGGTACAGAACTAGAGTCCGTAGATTAGTTAATTTAAAAAAAAAAGAAAAAAAATATCTATTTTTGCGAGCCCATTGTAAACGGGCTCTACAATTGCGGCACCCCGCAAGTCTAGAGCCCGTTTATCATCGTTGTAGGTGGAACTCTCAACGACCTTCGGGAACGCAGACCGATTTCACGTAAATGATTTCGGATGGTTTGGTAATAAGCCTAAAGAGCTGTAGATCCTCGTAGCCAACAACATGGCGGTCATGGTACGATTCCATCGAGCAGTATTTTGGATGTAGCGGTCCTGTCTCGGATTGGTGTTGCGAGTTCGTCCTCCATGTTCCTCGGCCAAACTGCCCGTGATACGATAGCGTGTCCAGAGATAGCTTATGTTGCTCTGTGTAGTGCCAAGAGCGTCAGCCACAGTACTTTGCCTGGAACCAGCTCGCGACATTCCGACGGCTCTCATCATCTCTTCTCGTGTCAAATGATGTCGTCGCTCCATATCGAATGCAGATATTATAATGGTTTTGTAAAAACGCTATTACACACTTTTTTTATAGGAATCTGGATTAACAGTTTTCTATTTTTATGAATTATTTTGCAGGAATTAACAACGATCCAAAAATGTTAAAATAATAGTCCTCAATTGCAGCGATACATACTCTTAAAAGTACTTGATCCCTAGACACTTGATCTAAATTTATAACATACCCCGACGGTGATAAGAAATCACCGCAAATTTGTTTATTTTGTATTTTAGATTTATTATTTTACCATTTATGCCTTATGTTCCATCCACCTAGCCTATATCTTTATAAAACACTGTAGCGTATTATCCTATAATCCTACGTCTTATGGATACCCTAGAAAAGCTTACCGACATATTAAAATAATAGGTACTACAGGAAATATCTGTACTTGTCAGAAGCAAAATAAGTAATACAGAATCATTATGATTTTAAATAAAAAGTTATTTATAATGTTACTGGTTTATATAATTTATTATAAAACATAATTACATATTTGTTTTATTTCAACAAAGTTTTTCAACCTGTAATGAGATTATTTTGTATACCTAAATACTGCGTCGGTTGTGTAAGATAGGTAAGTAGAAGAAAGAAAGAACAAATATTTATATGGATACATAATGAGATATTTATTATACATTAGAGAGAAAAAATGTAACACATTAAATACGTAGCAAACAATATGTCTCGCGATGGTGCCAAATGAGCATAGTTCAGCAATAGCGAGTCATAATGTCTGACGCTGGTTTTCAACTACACCCTGGGACATGGATGTCACACTGTAGATGTAGTGTAATAGGTAGGTAGTTTTATGACCGATTTCTGTTCGTTCATTTATCTTACTATTGGTAGAAAATGTACGGTATTGCTATAAATTTTATTATGTAAAATTTTCTTCAGTAAGGCAAATAAACGATGAGTAAGATATAGGAGTCGTCGGATTTAAATCGTGGTAGCATAATGCACACACGTACCTAACTCAAAGGGCGTGGGTTCGATCCTGGCTGGAAGAGATGCACCACTTAGGCACTTTTCTGACCTAATGTGCATATTGTTACAATTATCACGTACTAATAACGGTGAAGTAAAGCATCGTGATGCAACCTGCACATCGAGATAATCGATGTGTCAAACCTGCCAAGCCGCCTTGGACAAGCGTGGCGGGTATACTGTCCTTTCCCCCCATAATGGGAGGCCCGAGTCTAGCAGTTTATGGACTGTTATTATTTTTATTATAAGATATGGGAAACCAACAATAGAAAGCCGCCATGAGTAACAAAAAAATATTTTGGGACGTACTTCTTCTATGGATTATAATGGTCCTTCAACTTCAATTCTACTTTAATATACATAAAAATGTTCAATGGTAAAATTACTTTAATACATAATTTAAGAGTAGAAGAAACATATCATATATCAAAAACCAATTCATACCTAACTTATAAAATTAATAGAACTTATAACGATAAAACTACAATTAATATTGAAACAATTGTTTTGACTAAGTTTTCCAGTTATACGCGTAAAATAATGAGATGTATGAAAATTACGCGTATGAACGACAGCGCATGTTTGCACAGTACTGAGCACACAAGCAGATAGCTTTATTGTTCCCTTGCTTATGTCAACAAAAAACGTAGCCTACTGTATCATGCTATAGAGTCGCCAAATTACTATTAAAATAAATAATCTCCACTTTGGACAAGATCTTTCACTGTCTATAATTATTTATTTATTTACATTTAGTAAAAAAAATGCATACCTCGTTTGCTCAAACAGTATCTCGAATTTTGTGTTTTTTAGAAAAAGTGTTTATTCATGAATATTTATTTTGTACCTTTCAAAATAATTCTTCTTGGATGTAATTAATACTTTTATACCTACGTTCTGTCCAATTCTCGAAACACTTAATTATTATTTTTTGGGATTTTGTTCTGCTCCTCCTTCCATGCCGTCTTTGTCTCCTCAATCGTGGCGTAGCGTCGTCCTTTCATGGGCCTCACCTCAGCCTCACACCCTTCAGTTTTGGGAACATGACAGATTGCTCGCGAAAATTGCACATAACTTGCAGGTAATATTCCTCCTTATTGACCATAGATCAATAGATGACTGAGCTTTGGTATCCACTTCATAACCATAAACCCGTCATTCGTCACCAGTTATGACCCTCTGGAGCAATATTGGGTCGTCGCGGACCGAGTCCAATAGCCTTACGCTGTTGTTGGTTGAAACAGCGCTTTTGGCATGAATTTCGGGGTGACTCGGGTCATGCCCAAATAATTGGTAAAAATCGAATGGCACGAGTTAATCTATGTGTTTAGGTCCTCAGCAACTTCTCTAATGGTGATTAGAAGATCGGCCAATATTATTTTCGTCACTTCATCAACATTTTAGTTTATGTGCTTATTAAATCAATTTAGTTGTGCTGACGACGAAGGAAAAACATTGTGATGAAACCTGCATATCGAGATAAACGATGTGTCAAACCCACTAAACTGCCTTGCACATGCATGGCAGCCAGTAGTGAGACGTTTATGTTCGTTTATTTTAATCAATTTATGAGCTGGTTCATGAAACTAGCATGTATTTAATTTTTACGGCATTCCATCGAAGACTGGAGACAAGACATCCATACTGCTAACTTCAGATGGAAGAGGCTTATGACAATAGCATTTAGAAATCCGTTATTTAGTTGTCACTTTCACTCACTAGCCTTGACCCATCACGACACTCTGAATTTAAACCCGGCTTTAGCTAAGTATTAGTTAATGCGATTTATTTCATTTGTCGCGGTTGAAGTGATTCTGAGCTCTGTTTTTATTACCATTATTTTCTTTGGTTTATGTAAGAATTCGATTTAATAATTATAATCAAAAGCGGAAATATTGTTATTAGTTAGTTTGTTTTTTTTAATACCTATGTATTAGTTATATTTTAGATAGGTTGTGAATATTCCTGAAAATATCATAAATATTCAGAATGTTTCTTTCTTTCCATTGAAAATTATAATAATACATTCAAAAAACTATTAGCCATTTGTTAAATGATTTGGTGTGTTGGATCCGGATCCAGATAACTAAATTTTTTTTCGAACGATTCTCTTTTTTTAATTTGTTAATTATTATTGTTTACTTTGATATAGCTCTGTGTCGAGTTACATTGAAATCCGTTCAGTGTTTTCACGTGATGCTCGAACAGACAGAGAGATAAAAATTCTAAGAAACTCCTGGTCCGAATTAGCCCCCTGATAATATTCACATTTTTAAACGCAATGCACAAACTCGAACTATTTACAGATATATTAATAAAAGATTTTATTTTCCGTTTTCCGGTCAGTAAAGGCGAAACAAATCCTATGGTCAATTAAAATATTTTTTCTAAGTGTAAAACTATTCGTTTTAATTATCACCTTCCTACATAGTATGCTAAATCAACTGATGCTTCCTGAATAAGCCAAAGTCTAATCTGCTAAGTGCTGACGACATGTTTCGTAGTCGTGATGCATGATACATATGCTTTGAGTTTATTGAAATATCTATCACGATTTATCAAATAACGACTGTAAAATGTTATGAAATGATTTTTTATCTACGAGTGTGCTATAATAAAAAGCATGCATAGTGATTTTTATGACTTTACTGATATTTTATTGCTTGGATACTAACAATAACTAAATAAGAACCCATGGCCAATAGCTTAGCCTTTATCGACTATTTTCTTATGATAATAAATATATTCGCGTTTATAATGTAATCTTTAAAAACAAAATGATATGGAAAAGCGTGGTTTTAATTTCAATCCAATCCTTTATCTATTTTAATTCGTAGTGGCTATTGCACTCATGTCTCATTCAAATGACGCGTGGGCCCGACTTCTGACCGAGAAACATAGTTATAATACTCGGGTAGCCTTTCGGATCTTATGTGCATATTGTTACAATGGGGTTTGTTCACAAAAAATTACCCTCTTATTTTATATTTTTATTACGCAAAATAGGGTATTTTAAGATACTAATTTGAATATTTTTGTATTTTAAGCGTTTGTTTTTTTATAATTCGATTTTAAAATTATTTTTCCGATGACGTCATAAGGGACAAGTTTACAATGATTTCTTTGCCTAGAAAACAAAAATAATAAAAGTAAGTTTTATCTATATATAATCATAGTAATCTGTGCTACTATTTAAATGTCACTCTCATTACTCATTACGTATCGTGATCATTTTAGTGTTTTTTGTCGCTAGGCTTATAATTTTTCGTGTTCAACCATTATTATTTTCTATAGTTATCGTTAATTTTTTTAAAGTGGTCTTTAGAGAAAATCCATGTTACAGAACTTAAATCAAATAATGCACAGCTAGAATTTTTTTACACCTGAAACAGGCAAACAGGCAGACGGCCCATCTGATTGGATTTAGTAAGGTCAAATAAAGGTCAAACGCATTTCTTACAAAATACAAGAAGATCGTACGTTTTTTGGAATTTTAACTAGACAGAAATGATTAGGGACACTATTCCTCGTAATGGTTTTTCAAATAGCTAGATTGAAAAAAAGTGAACAATCGGTGAGTGAAAAAACGGTGAAGGAAAAGATCACGAGGAGATCTACTCCTCGAAATAACTGATTAGCATGAAATTTAATATTATATATGACCATATAATTTATCAGTATATGCCCGCGAGTTCGTCCACGCTTGACTTGAAATTCCCGGGACACAAAGTATCGCAGCATTTAGAAATACAATGTAAGCTATCGTTTTAGCGGAATCTCTGTCGGAATAAGCTAATTTTTATCCATCCGAACAACTTCAAACCGCTCCCGAGAAAATTTCCGCGGAATTCCCGGGATAAAAAATATCATACATTTTATTACTTAAAATTTGATATCGACCAGTAAAAAAATCATATTGAAATTAGGTTTCTTTTTTAATCTGGTCAATTTAAATCATTCCCAGAACAAAAAGTAGCGCCGATTATAAGTCTAAAAATTTGCTGTCGATCAGCGAAAACTGCATCGGAATCAGTTCAGTAGACTTTACGTGAATCTCGATAAAAAATTCTAAAAGAAGTATCATGTTCTCCATCGTATATATAGTATAGTCCAATATTTTTTAAATAGCTTTATTGTACAGACACGGCATGCTTAGAATTTTATATTATAGATATATATTTTATCCTGGTAAATCATGTTAGTTTTAAAGACCTCTGTGTAGTAAAGATACTTAAGATGTTAGATTTCAATCTTAAGTACCTAGAAAGATGTATGTCTAGTATATTTATTTTCATATTCGAGTTGAACATAGATTCTTTTATATATGAAAATAAAATAGTTTTCATGGTATTAACTATATACCATGAACACTATTGCATTCGGTTCACTGTGTGAACTTTAGTTAAAAAATAAAATATGAACAAAGTATTTGATAGAATTCGAATTGATAATATGCATTTTTTTCTATCACATTCATAAATGGAGTCCACTCCACGGATGCCTCTGTTAATCTTCCCAGCACGACCTATAATTTCGGTTAGCGCTCAGTTAACATCACTTGTAGAGCAGTGGCGATACAAACTACATTCATTGGCTTTCTTTTATTACGAAAGCGTAAATTAATTATTGATTTGTTGTCGAGATGTAGCCGTTTAACGTGTTAACCGACTAGAGCGGTAAACATTATTAAATCTATGGTTTAATTTGTTTATTTATATTCCTTTATCCTTTATGTAAAAGTTTATCATTATTGTTTATTCTATCGATGTAGATTTAGTAGTCTTTAATAATATAAAGGAGTACACTTGAAATCTGCATAAATTCAGCATCGTAAGGAAATTTCAACGATGGGTCACCTCTTGAGAAGCGCCTTCGTGCTCGGCGTAGGAGGAAAAGATGACGAAGGTAAGAATATCAGCCTTATATATATAAATGCCAAAATAACTGTGTGTTTGTTATCTTTCCACAACTAATTTGATAAACGGATCTTAATAAACTTTGGAAATGGCATAAATAACTATAGGTAGAAACCGGAGAAACGTAGCTCGAATAATTTTCTAAGTAGTTTTCGCCGCGGCTACGCTGCAGGTTAAACCCGAGTAAATAGCTCTATTTTACTTTTTTAGAAACTTGATCAGGTGTCACATGTGTCGTGAGCCAAGCCGCAGGCTTAAGCTATTAATATATATTACATAAACCTTTCTTGAAAAAATACCTAGTTGACGGTGAAAACCGCTTAAAATCCGTTATGTGCTTCAAGAGGAGTTAGTGGTGGGTATACAGTGAGTCAGTCGACAGACGCAGAATGGGACTTTGTTTTATACTAGGCAAGGATTAGTTTACAATTTATGTTTTTTAGTTCGTCCCTCGTGGCCTTACAATAAACCCGTGTGGTTTCATCTCTTTTTCTATTTCATATTTCTTCACCTTCTTTTTGTATTTTTTATTGTCATCTTTTTATGTTATTTTTATGTTTTCCTCAGTTCTTTAGCACTTGAAAAATAGAGTATTTTTCTAAATACTTACTTATTTGTTTTGTTCTTAATTTGTTATATTTCTAATATTTATTGCTTATCTTATTTACTATTTGTTATATACAACTTAAATTAAGCAGTTAAGTATTACCGACTCGATCCTGCCAGAAATACCTAATTATCTGTTATACCTTTGGATGAATCTCATTAATTATTACAAGTGGGACCCGTAGTGCTAATAAAAGGATCCTATGAAAAGGTGAAACTCGAAAGCCGCGATATTCTTTGTTGCGAAGTATGCAGCTGACGCTGATACTTCCTATATTGTTGACTAAGCATTTTCTATGTAGTTGTTTCTATGTAGTCTTGACCTACTTGCTGATGTAAAAATTAACTTGATACTATAGGACTTTGGAACAGTTGAAATAGTGTGTCAGCGTATACTATATTTATAGTTGGCCTTGACCATGTACCTGTCATTCAATATCAATTTTTTATCGTAAATTGTTGACTAAAAAACCAACCTCACTAGTGCGTACCGTCGCAGAATTGAACAACTTTTCTGATTCTATTCTTTAGACTTGTCTTTTTTAGACTTGAGTCTTTTCTTTAGTATTGCATTCGCTAGTAAATAGGCATGACCTAGACAAACATGCTTTATGCTAGATGCATCATCAGGTGAAACAGCGCAGCGGTTAAATGCGAACTTATTAAAGATTTTAAAATATATCCAACAGGCACATAGCGGTTCCATGTTACACCAAAGGTGAACAAGATTGACTTGTGAATGACCGTTATCAATGCACGAGTGTATAAATAGGCTTAGGATATTAAGTTTGAGTTAGGTAACACATTTATGAAGTTGATAAAAAATCAAACTATTATCACTAAACTAAACTTTATATCAATAAAGTCGGAATATTGTAATATAAATATTAGAGTTTTAAAATCTGACGCCACATGAATTACAGTGAATTTTTCGTAACTAAGACTGAAGCGTTGTTAAAAATTTAACTGTATTGAGTACTTTAGAATATAAAAACGCCTAATCTAAAGAATAAGTTCCTAAATTAGCAACATTATTGGGCTGAAAGGCAAAATTGATTATTCACCTTGTTTCCCAGTTTCCATGGCTTGCTCTAATTAATATAACAAACGCATTTACATTGTTAAAACATGATACAACATTTTGCTAAGTGCTTGTACATTTAAATAGATCCCTATCTAAGCACCCGGAGTTATATTAATTGTATGCTTATCAATTTTATCTCAAGGTTGTATTGTGTGTGAGATTAATGTAAATGCTCTGTATAATGTAGGGTATAAATAATTGTCATTATTTTGAATACAAGTATATAATCATTGACGCAAAAAATAATTCCTATTGTCTCTTTACTTATCACGATAACGTTCTGTGTAAATAGTGCAATCAAAATCTAAATAATATGTCTTATGAAGGATTGTGAATGTGGTGCAAAATAATACTGTTATCAATTATAAAAACATCTTTAAAACTGTTTTACCGATATTATATGGTTCTTTTTTTCTTTTGTTCTGGATGAATGAAGCAAAGTAGTCGTTAATCATTCATTGTCATAGAATATCGTCGTATCCTTTCATTTCTGGGCTTTTCAATCGAAAATATATTTTTTTTATTAGTTTAATATCAGCATTACTAAATACAAATGTTTAGAATTTCCTTCTAGAATTGAATATTTTAGGTAATTATTGCTATATCAATGATTTTAATAGAGAATTTAAATATATAGGTAAAACAAGAATAGCAGACAATGCTAATTTAGAGGAAGATCGTTAACGAAAATGTATCCAGCTGAAAACGAATTCAGGGACCTTTTCTTTCCAGTTGCTAAGGTGACTCAATACGAGCATTTAGACCACGACATACAGAAGACTTCAAAGAGCGTATATTTATCAAAAGTAAATTACATCAACTTGTGGGAACGAGGTATACTTCAAATTATCTACAATAAAGTTGAAGACGTTCAACATTTGTTAGTGGAATGTGTCCGGACCACAGACGGCAGCAAGGGGCATCTATGCTCTTCTAGGAATGAATTTGATGGACGTGGATGTTTTCTAAAGCATTTTGTGGCGACCATTTTCTGCTGCGGCTCTTTTAATCTAAAAATAATGCTGAAAACTTTAATATAGATTTTATTATATAATTGTAAGATTAGGGTAAGATTGGGGCTGATATGGTGACATCATCACTAAAACCCCTAAATAAATTAGATTAAAAAACTCGGAAAATGTAGTAATCGATATATATAAACAAATATCTCGAAGTTTCGATTAATGTAGGAAATAAGTAATTCATCCATAGGAAAAGTTTATATATGAGGCAGTCATTTAGGCTTATGAGCTCGTAAATTAAGTAATACCTACCGGTAAGTTTGCCTGGTAACAAAAAATATTTATGAACAAGAATGTGTGGTTAAATTGGAAGTAATTAATAACCAATTTAGAAAACACACTACGTAGTACTCACGTGTTTTAAAATAATATTACGTATCAAGTGGAATATATTATTTTATTTGTAAAAATGAGTCGAATAACTTGCAATACATATCTATACTAATATTATAAAGAGGTAAAGTTTGTTATTTGTTTGTTTGTTCAGCTTTGTTTTTTTCTGGTAGAAAGCTTTATTATTCCTGATTGACACAGGCTATATTTGATTGTGATTAATAAAAAAAAATGTGAAATATCAATTCCGAGAAAAACGGGCTGATTAGTTGATTTATCGACGTACGCTGATTAAACAATAAATAAATCACAGAGCCAAACTTTGTATTATCTTGAGAAAGGAGTGTTTTTCCCGTATGTATAGGTAAATATTTTTTATTAAATCTTTTCAAAGCACTCTTCACCAGCCTTTATACAAAGTTTCATGCGTCTCAATCCGTTTTCGAAATAATTATCCAGTCTGTGAGATAAAAGGGTACGCACCTTGCACAAATTGGTCGTGTCCTTCGATAGCTTAATGAGCAGGCGCCAGTATAACACTCTCTCACATCTTCTAGTTTAAAAACATTAATATTTTACACACGTCGCGGCGCGGATGGATTGATTTTGAGTAATTATTTGAATATTTTGAGTTGATACTTTTTTGTTTGCGTACGTGCGTAGCGAGCGAGATTTGCAACGTCTTCTTTTTTGGTGCGGTAGCGGGGTAGAGGGGGGAGATTTTTAATACGGAACGGGAAGGAGTGAATGAATGGAATGAACGGCCCGTACATCTCCCCCGGCCTAGAGGTTATCCTCTAGAAATAGAGTGAATATATTAAATAATAATAGCGTTATATAAATACATATTATAAGTATTTATACATTACATAGCGTGAGATAAAAGTATAGAGTAATAAATATATAAATAAGCGATATATGTGAGTGTTTTATTGCGATGGTAGAGGACAGACTTTGACCACAGGACGAATGTAACTACCACTATTAGTGCGAACTTTGACAGTGCGTGTAACATTATCTTTGCCGTGGTAGACTTCTTCGATTACTCCTAATGGCCAAAATATAGGATGCGTGTTATTATCTTTATCTTTATTATCTTTGATAACCACTACCGAACCTAACTCCACGGGTTCGGTCAGCGTGTTCCACATCTCGCGTTGTAATGAAGGACCAGTATCTAATTAGATACATGAAAAATAGTCAAAATTAACTGAATTGAGCAATGTTTAAAGACAGTGCAATGGGGTGTTTTTGTTCAAAATTGGGTTTGAGTTGAGACGCGAATAATATTATCGGAGTCGATAAATGGGTTGAGTTTGAGAAGCGCTTTAGAGATGCGTTTATTATTTTTAATAGTGCGTATATCTTGAGCAAAAATGTATGTTGTATATGGCGTATAAGAAAGAGTTCAGCGTAATCTAAATCTAATGGCGTATGTTGAGCGTAATATTTTTGCGAAGCGTAAAACATAAACCGTTGCGCGTAATAGTATTCTATAAGATGAAATGCGTTCTATTAATTGATCGAGAATGTGAGTTTCCGATATATCTACGTTGGAAACTAATGCTATAGTTTTCATTTCTAATAAATTATCGTCATTAGAAATGACTTGGAATGGCTTAATAGGCCACTGCGAAAGCGGGTGGGAAACCCAACTGGGTCCGTGATACCAAAGCGGTAAATTTATTAAGAGTTTGGGTGTCACAGGTCGTGATAGCACGTCCGCGGGGTTTTCATCACCGCCGACATGATACCAGTGATCAGAGGGGAGTTTAGAGTTCAATTCTGTTATCCTATTGGCTACAAAAGTGTGGAATTTAAAGGCGGGTGAATGAATCCACGACAAACTGACAGTGGAATCAGAAAAAGCGTGAATAGAACTAATAGGGTAACGTTGAGATATAATGTCGCGGACTGAAGTGGTAAGGTTGGCTAAAAGAAGCGCAGCACACAATTCAAGACGAGCGAGCGAGATTTTCTTAAGCGGAGCGATTCGCGATTTTGAGGTGAGTAGTTTAACAATTCCAGGCGAACGTGAGTCTGGGCTAACGCGTATATATACAACTGCGCCATAACATTTTTCGCTAGCGTCAGCAAAGCCCACTAACGACACGTGACAACCTGCGATTATACCTATATGGCGCGGTATTTTTACTAGCGATAAATACGTAAGTTCGTTTTTGAACTGGGTCCACTTCCGTTCAATGGAATAAGGGACGGCCTCATCCCATGATAATTCACGTTGCCAACACTCCTGTACTAACAATTTCATAAAGGCGGTTACAGGGCCTAAAATGCCCAAGGGATCAAATAAACGGGCAGTAGCGGACAAGATTTTGCGCTTTGTACATTGACCTTCATCAATAGTACAAGTTTTATAAAGAAAAATATCTTCTTTAGGCTGCCATTGCATGCCTATAATTTTAGTGGAGGCGTTAGAGTCAGTATCAAAATCCACAAGTTGGGTATTTTTATGTGAGTTAGGGATTTTATTCATAAGTTCCGAGCTATTTGAGATCCACTTCACTAATTTGAAACCACCGGCCAAGAACATATTAACCATTTGGTTATATGCCTGTTCAGCGTCGAACAGGCCGTCCATGGACGATACATAGTCGTCCATGTACATTCGAGTTGTGGCTTCACTAGCGGCGATTGGGTATTTGTCGCGTTCGTCAGCAGCAAGTTGCCGTACGACGCGCATAGCGAGATAAGGCGAGCTTGAAACACCGAAAGAAACCCTATTAAATAGATAGGTATCGATCGCGGACTCTGAATCAAATCTAAATAAAATGCGTTGAAAAGATTGATGAGACAGATTTAATTTTACACAAAAATGCTATATTTTTTTTTTTATGAATTAGCGAGTAGAGTAATTGTATAGCGATTAATTAAATAAATTAGAGCAATTAAATCAAATAAATTAGAGCGATTAAATTAAATAAATTAGAACGATTAAATGAATGAAAACTTCGAAAATATTAGTTTTAATTTAGACTCGTAAAAAGTTAATTGCGTTTTTTCCGGAAGCGGTTTCGTTGGAGCTTTCGTTAAAAATCTAAAGGAGGTGTTTGAATATTACGAATAAATGTTTTAATACGTTGCTTTGGTTGCGAACGCGGGACAACACACTGAGCTCGACCCATTGCGACGTAGCCTAGTGTAGTTTCAACACCTACGATGGAGGATTGCGGAGAACATATTTTATTTTTGCCTAATAAAAATGGGAATACTTCATTGCCTAGCAAACAGTCAACGCATGCAGGCGTGTAAAAATCTTCATCTGCCATGGGCAAATCTTGTAAATGCGTTGCCTGAGATAAACAAATCGGTGCGTTCGGTAAATAGTCTGTGATAGTGTCAATAACGCGGGCTAACACTGTGTACTTGAATCGCGTATTGAAACGAGACTGAAAAGTTAAATTGACAAAACCTTGCGAAATACTTTCCGAACGCCCTATTCCTTTAATTAATAAAGGAGAATAATTGATTTTTAAATTAAGTCGATTACAACAATCTTGCGTTATAAAGTTAGTCATAGATCCCGTGTCAAGAAATACACGCAACTTATGACGATTTCTATAAGTATCGTACGCATATACAGAAGCGGTAGGCAATAACACGGTAGAATAATTGTATTGCGGGTAGGTTGTAGCAGAGAGCGATAAGTTGTTTCTTTCATATTTCGTTTGTAAGTTATCTGCGCTAGCGACCTGTGAATGAGTAGATGAATGCGTGTTGCACTGAGTGAACGGAACCGGCGGCATCGAGTGAGAAATATGATGCGTGTGTGCTGAGGGTGTAAGCGGCGCGGAAGATTCGGGCGGCGACGAATGTGCGTGCGCCGCCGTACTCGGCGAGATCGGGCGACATCTTGAATTTATTTGTTGCGATGTTACGGGATGGGCAGACATGTCCGCGGATGTTGTATTTTGTATGCCACAATTATAAGTATTAGAATTATTGTTATCAGTGTGCGAATAATCAATGTGTATAAATGTGTGATGTTTGCGTTGACAAATTGAGCAGCGATTTTGTGATTTGCATTGTTTAATGTTATGAAAACCTAAACAGTTTTGACAAAAGTTGTATTTAGTGACGAGTGTATTGCGAGTTTGTATGTTTTGAGATAAGAAATGAGTGCATTTGTATAGTGCATGAGCGGGAGATATTTTACATATTGGACAAAATTTGGGAATATTTGAGTTAAATTGTGTTTGACTGTTTCGATTGAAGTGAGGTAGAGAATTAGCGTTTTGCGAAAGGTTTTTGTTAGCGGTATTAATGAAGTATGAATGTGTGTGATTAGGTTTGGACTGAGTAATGTTAGGTTTATTTTGAATGTAACTAGGTTTGATTTGCGTAAATGTTGTGCGTAAGGAGTGCATTCGACTTTGCTCTTTTATGAACTGTTTTAGAGAACTGAAAGAAGGTATTTTTATATTCCTCTGAGACTGCTCAAATAAAGTAATAGTGTTTTTATCAAGTTTATTAAGCGCAATATGCGTGATAATGAAGTCTGAGAGATCTTCAATCTCCAGGCGTCGTAAAGCTGCCTCAGCTGAACAAAATTGTTCTAGGAAGGTTTCTAAAGATTGCGATTTAAAGTTAAGCATTTGTTCAAAATACTGTGAGGCTTGTACTCGAACGTCATGATATTTATCAATTAGTGCATTCCAAATAATGTGGTAGTTCTCACCAGTTGGTGGAACACCTGAACAAACCGTCAGAGCATTTCGAGATAGTTTTCCTACTAAATATTGTGCTTTTTCAGCTGTAGTTAGCGTAGGGTTATCATGGATTAGCGATTTGAAGTTTTCGTAAAATACAGGCCATTTAGTGGGTGTGCCATCAAAGGAGGCTAATTCAAGTGGCGGTAATTTTTTAGTGACATTGTGTGCATCACGCGCTGAGTTCTCGCGACTTTTAGATATTGCCTTTTCGGTAGCAATGATCACACAATATAAATCATCGAATGCGTTAATTTCAGCGTATGAAGGTTTAGCGTCCTCATCTAGCTTTAAATAATGTAAGTTTAGAGTATCAATAGTGTCTAAAAAGTCTAGCCTAGACCTTTCTAAAGACTGGAAACGGGCTAAAAATAATGTTTCAAGCGCTGTGTCAGTAGTAACTTGTTGAGATAGATCATACAACTCTTGTATTCTTTGGAACAAAGCTTCTTTCTTTGATTCCAAAAGGGTAACCTTGCGTCGTAAGTCTTTCTCTGCCATTGTTATCGACAATAGAGTGAGTGTTTAGAGAAAGAATGTTTGCGTGTGAAATATATAATAATAAATAAAGTGTAAATAAGAGTATGCGTTATAATAAATTGGTATATGAGTATGAGAATTGAGTGTAGCGGTTAGCGTTATGAAGGTATGCGAGTGAATAAAATGGCGGCCGCGCCGTATGTAATAAAATGTAAAAATATACTAAATATATAGTAAATCTGCGTGTGAAAAATAGATATATAAATAGAGGAGATTTGTAAGGCTCGAGGGCGATAGAGTTGGAGAAGGATCCGGCTCGAAGGACCAGAGAAGGTGTGAGATAAAAGGGTACGCACCTTGCACAAATTGGTCGTGTCCTTCGATAGCTTAATGAGCAGGCGCCAGTATAACACTCTCTCACATCTTCTAGTTTAAAAACATTAATATTTTACACACGTCGCGGCGCGGATGGATTGATTTTGAGTAATTATTTGAATATTTTGAGTTGATACTTTTTTGTTTGCGTACGTGCGTAGCGAGCGAGATTTGCAACGTCTTCTTTTTTGGTGCGGTAGCGGGGTAGAGGGGGGAGATTTTTAATACGGAACGGGAAGGAGTGAATGAATGGAATGAACGGCCCGTACACAGTCCGCCTCAGATATCTCATTTACAGCTTGCTCGAATGCTGACAGCGCATCTTCCCGCGGCGAAGATTGAATCCATTTGAGCTGATTTTTATTTTCGGAAATAAAAAAAAGTCCCACAGTGCAAGGTCAGACCTGTAAACCAAGATTTTGACCGGCGTGCTGTCCAGGAAGTCCCTCGTTTTAAGCGCGGTATGAACGGGAGCGTTGTCGTGATGGAGCAGTAGCCCGAGGACCCCTGTGTTTGGTGGCTTGTTACTCACAACAGAAAATTTCTGCTAACTATTTGGTAGTATACCATTCGGCGTTGATGCTTCTGTGGTTTTGTAATGGAATCGAAAGTAGCCGGTCAAATTGAAAAACTCGCGGCCCAAAACTTCCTCCTGTTTCTAAATTGCTTCACGTTGGTGGGCGTTGATTCGTTTTGAAACACCCAAACCGTCGACTGGCGCTTTGTTTCTGGATCGTATTGATAAATCCAAGATACCTGTAATTATGTCGTAACCACGCTGAGACGAGTCAGCTTCAGATTTGTAGAGCATATCACGGCTCCATTCCACCTAGGCCTGCTTCTGAGCATCGGTGAGGTTGTACGACACCCAGCGTGAAACTATCCTCTTCACGTAAATATGCACGTGTAGAATTTCGTGAAGGCTTCCCGATCCAATCCGCAGTACGTGCTGAATCTCTTGATACGTAACTCACCTATTGTCGTGGATTAAATTTTTCACTGCTAGCACGTTTTCTTCCGCAATAGCCGTCAAAGGGCGACTACTTTCTTCGTCCCCCAAAGTTAGTGGACGGAGCTTGAATTCGTTGTATCTAAACTCGGTATATATGTAATTTTTAATACCGAGGGTCAACAAGGGATATTTTTCATCTCAGATAATGGGATAAGTTTGGGGATAGATTTATTTGGTTATTTTGGTCGGTTTAGTCGATGTGGTTGATTTAGTCAATTTGGTAATTTTGGTGTATAAATGTAATTTAATACCGAAAACTGGCATAGATACTTTTCATCCGGGAGATGGGAAGGTTCAAAATACCTTTTATTAGAGCTATGAGCTCAGAATTTCTGCAATTCAATAGTGAAATATGACACAAAGTAGTGGTATTTTTTTAATAATAAAAAAATAGTGGTTGTATAAAGGCGGACCCCTATTTCTTATATATTATTTTCCAATGACGTGGGTTCGAATCCTATTCTAGAAACATGCACTGCTTAGGTAGATTTATTGACAAAAGGTCCAATTTGTTACAATTACCAGGTTTTGGCGGTGAAAGCTATATATTGTGATAAACTATGTGTGAAACTCGTGCTGATGCTTATCCACTAGGTCGTTAGGACTCCAATAAATGAACCCTCCAAATTTTCCGGGTATTATTACTTTATATGATAACTCGGAACAAGAATCGTATGTATACTTATTTAATATGTAGTCCTAGTAGTTTTAAAATAAATACATGTGGAAATAGACAACCGGAGAGATAGACAAACGATACGACGATTATGTACCATTTTTTCTTAAGCTTTCGCGACTAGTCTACATAATGAAACTACACTTTAACGGTTTTAAGCGCAGTGTTTTAAGTACTTCATTTTATTACATCGGTTGTATCATATTGGTTGTAGTGTATCGATTTTATTGTATGCGTTGTATTGTATTTTGTGTTAGCTTCGTTTTCGCCAAATTGGTTAAGAAACTCTTACACATGCTTTATAACAAAACTTGGACTACGTACTTCTACTTCAGACTACGAGTGAGCCGTAGGATACCTTAGCCACAGATCCACCACGAGCTAAGTACGTGGTAATTTTCCACTTGTGATAATTTAGTCATGACGCCTCACTACCTTCCAACAAGCTAGATATGAAATATACAGGGCAACTTGTGTTATTATTCTAGTATATTATTATCAATATTTACACATTTAATACGGAACAACGTTAAACATACGTGACGCTTGTCACGAGATGTAAATAATGGTGTTTTCCTAAATTGGTATTTGATTTTTTAAATGTTAGTTCTGTAAAAAATGATAATACGTGTTACTTATTCTGTCGACAAAACTGTGTTGTTCACTCGTTTTATTTTTAGCAATGATGCGGAATGTAGTGATTGTAAAATGACTATAGATAGTGATCGGATACAAAAAATTAATATTAAATCCAAAATAAGTAGAAAAGCGACTGTGTACTGTCGTAAAGACGACAAAACAAACCACAGCCAGGTGGTGGTAGGGTATTTACCTGTCGCGACCACTCATAGTCGTGTACCGTAGCGTAGTACCGTAGTCGACCACCCGTAGTATTCCGCCATAAAACCTTGAGTTGTGTTCCGGCATTAGCGGCCAGGTTCCAGTCTCCCTTTAGCGAGAGCCAGCACATTCGTAGCATCTAAAAATGTCCTTAGGCGATGGTAACCACTTTGCATCAGGTGGGCCGTCTGCCTGTCTGCTAAACTTGTGCTACAAAAAATGTATATAACTATAATACATAACTATGATACATAATTATATTAGCAGTATACAATGTAAGGTTAGAAATGAATATACAAATCTACGACTCTAATGTTACGTGAGTAAAACGACTTAAATTAAAATATCTATCTATCATATTATAAAATTATAAACATGCCGTGTAACATTGAAGCTATTTAAAAATAGCTGGAATAGTATATATAAGGCTGGTAAACACCATGCAATTTTTTTTGATTTCTTGTTTGTTTGTCTGTGTGTTCGGGATTCACGTAAAAACTACGGGGTTTATTTCAATGCGGTTTTCGCAGATCGACAGCAAATTCTTAGACTTAAAATCTGCAATACTTGATAATTGAACTCTAATGTAATTTTTAATTTATCGGTAACAAGTTTTATGTAATAAGATGTGTCATATTTTTTATTTGGGGAATCCCGCGGGAACTTTCTTGGCAGCGGTTTGAAATTGTTCGCGTGCATTAAAATTAGCTTATTCCGACACAGTTTTCGCTAAACGAAAGCTTGCGTTGTTTTTTAAGTACTGCGTTTCTTTGCGTCCCGGAAATCCCGCAGTAAATTCAAGTTAAGAGTGTTTTGAAGTGTCGGGTATTTGTTACTGCTAGTTATACATAAAATACCAGCATACATATACGTCTAATCATAATCATAACTACAGATTAGACCCTTCCCTACTCAATTTAAACTTACTCGTACATATTACATGCAAACTGCATATTACCTCTGGATTAGATGTGACAATCTCTAGTCAAATTAAATCCCCTCTTTATATGCCTTATAAACCGCGTACCAAGTTGTTGGAAACCGTTAAATTGTGGAAGAAAAAAATGAAGAAGAAGAAGAAGAAAAAGTGTACAATCTTAAAGATTATTTAAATATTATATATTATTTTAAATATATTTTTTTTAGTTTGGTTCGCAAACTGGCCAACTCAGCTTACTTTTAAACAAAACTAGAATACAGATAAAATATATTTGCTGACTAGCCTTCTTGGTGCGAACACATCATGCATTATACATAAGGCATTGAGTACATATTAAAACATAATTGCACACAATTTCACTTATTAGAATCTCCTGAATATCTGTATCAAACATTTTTGATGCTGGATTATCTAAATGACAATTATTTCCAAATTAAATCAATATGGATTCGGAAAGCATATAAGAATAAGCCGAAACGCCTTATCAAACAAAAAATCATGGCTTTGAAAACTAGCGAATAAGGAAGGTTGTTGCCAAAATTGACACATGAAGATCCGCCACCTATTGCCTAATGTGGTAGTATTTGGACATGCTGATTGTGGTAGTATGTGATCACATATTCCTGGCAGAAATAGATGTCACATGCGGCACACGAGAATCTCGGTCTCTATAAACGAAATTACTTTAAACAATTTTAAGTATTATATTGAAGAAGTCGTGGTAGCGCAATGACTAGTGCACGCATCCCGAACTCAAAGGGCGCGGGTTCGATCCCGGCCGGAATGCATGCACCACTTAGTCAGTTTTCTGATCTAATGTGCATATTGTTACAATTACCACGTGCTAACAACAGTGAAGAAAAACATCATGATTCAACCTGCACATCGAGATAACTGGTGTGTCAAATCTGCCAAGCCGCCTTGGACAAGCGTGGCGGGTATACTGTCCGTTCCCCTTATAATGGGAGGCCCGAACCCAGCAGTGGGACATTTATGGGCTGCTATTATTATTTATTATGATTAAAATTGATAACTTGGTTTATAATTTATAATATCTGCAGTTGATCAGAGTCTTGGTTACTACCTCGGACCACATATCACTATGCCCATCCGATGACGTAACGTAGCCAGCCTTTTTGCCAACCTTACCCATTGACTTCGAAGTTCCAGGCGCAGTATTCTACATATAGTCTTAAGAGATTATATGTTGAATGCAATACAATTTACATTTTCTTCATTGTACTAGTTTATAATAGTTCTTTGGATTTCTAAGTTATAAACTATTTAATTTATAAAAATTGAATTACAAACTATACTATCAACTATATAAAAACTAAAACTAAATAAAAAAGGAGGGAAGTGCCTAAACATTAATTAATGATCCCAAACCGTTTATAATTAAATGTATATTTTCTTTACATTTTCTTCTTATATACAAAAATGAATGTTTGTCTGTACGTCCTTTATAGAATCGTAAACTAGACATTTGATCATGTGATGATCTTTAGCAAAGTTGTTGTGCATGAGCCAGAGAAGGTTTCTGAGTCGCTTCACAATTGGACCCGGTAGGTGGCGCTGCTGTCGGCATATCGATTGAAGCTTTTCCGGGCAGGACGACGTCTACCGGGATAGCTAGTAATAGTATAAAACAAAGTCGCTTTCGGCAATTGTCTATTAACTTCTCCTAACCCACACAACGGATTTTTAAGGGGCTTTCACTATCAATTAAAAAAAATTCATTCAATGTCTACATATACAGAAAACCTAATTATGGTATGTAAGCAAAATAGAGCTACTTTTTAGTATTGTAATAATTAAAAATAAAAATTTATCATCAGCGACGCTTACCTGTAAGGAATTAGGTTTTAAGCGTCACTTGTCTATGGACATGTGAAAATTAGGTACATATGATGTCGACTATTTGCAGAAGGCTTCAGCATCATGTGTGATTTGACTTAGAGCCGTCACCCGTCAGTGTTTCGGTACACTTACCGCGGTCGCGTTCGCGCCGGTCAAACTCACGAGACCACTATACATTATTATTCAAAAATATTATTTTAAATTCGATTTACACAGTGACTGATGACTCGTAATTATACATAAATATGTACAGATGCTTTAGGGAACCAGGTGTGAGTACATGTTAAACATTGTAATTATTATTCATTGTAATTAAACAATAACATTGCACGCGTTAGCTATAAATATTTATAACGATTCCACCGTGTATTGATTTGCGAAATTAGAACTTATTTATATTTATTTATAATATTAATTTTTAGCTGGGAATTAAAAAATAATGTATACTCATAGGGTTATTTAACGTGTACATCGTTTCTTCGAATTTGTATTCTGAATCATTAACCGTTTCCAGAAAATTACATTTATTTATTTAAAGATGACTCTTCGTATAATCATATTGAATATGTGCGTTGAAGTTGTTAAACTATCTAGTTGAAGATTATAATTTTAGAAATAAATGAGCGTTACCAGATGGGGGGATTCCCTGCAAATTCGGGGATTTTTTTCACGTCTGGGGGGAGATTCGGGGGTAAAGATTCTTTGGCGGGACTTTCGGGGGGGAAATATTTTGTTGTGAGAAATTTTGGAGAGATATTTTAAGTATCAATAATTCATCTACAAACACAATTCTCATCACTACAATTATTATATCTAAGTCACAATACGGTATTATTACTTTATCTTAGAATTATACTCTACTAGTGAATCATACCATAATTCAATAGTTCATTTTAATAATTCAATTCATTCGTTCGTTCATTTGAGTTATTTATTTATTATGCCGTCTCTACTCGTATACGTCGTATCCCATAGGCTACTTTCCGTTAGAGACTGACAATGATCACGTTCACAATTGCGGCTTTTCCCGTTTCACTTATTTGCTGGCGTCACAATCGTAAACTCAAGTGGAATGGTTATTTAACGCACCTATTGACAAGGGTCGTTGTGAGCGCCCCGTGAGGGAAAATCATGACGTCATTAGTGACGTTTTCGCTGCGACGGTGGTTTTGCCTTAGTTTTTCTCCTTTAAAATAAATAAAAACTATTTTGTGGGTTTTTTCTCAAAAAGCTTATTTTTGGGGTTTTTGACAAAAATTTGGGGGTTAATTGACATGGTCATCTGGCAACGTTGAAATAAATCCTGTGCTTATTGAAATTATTAAAATTTAACATAGTGGATTTTTTTCGTAAACTAAGTATGTAGTCAATTGTCAATTGACACTTTTAATTGTTTAAATTTGATTAAGTATTAGTAAAAAAGCAATGTCACAAATTTAAATCATTGTGAAATATTATATGTGTATGGAAGCGAGCTTTGAAGGCTGGTTTCCTGTTACGATTAACGCAAACAATGTACGAAGTAGAACCAACCTTTTAGTCACATTTAGCGTAAAATACCAACATTTATATTTGAAGAAATGTTTGGCCGATGGACTTTCAAGCCAAAGATTTTCATTTTTTTTTATTGCAGGAGTTCAGCAGACAGGCAGACGGCCCACTTGATGGAAAGCGGTTACCATCGCCTATGAACATTTGCAACACTAAAGGTGCTAAAAATGCGCTGCTGCTCTCTTATGGGAGACTGGAACCTGGTCACTAATGCCGGAATACAACTCAAGGTTGTTATGACGGCGTACTCTAGACCAGGGGTGGTAGCCATCCAGTCGGGCAAATGCCCTACCACCTGGCTGTGGGTTGTTTTGTCGCCTCTTACGACAGGCTGCCCGGCCGCAAGAAATTGTATTCTTTCTCCGTTCCTGCACGGATAGATTCCATTCCAAGTGCCACAACCAAGAAACGACTTCTTAAGAGTCTAGATTTGCGTTGTTATGGAGGCATTCTCACCAGTCCCTTAATTAGTCGTTAGAAGATGAATGATTGATTTTAATTAAATCTAACCTGCTTTACCGGTATAGTTTAAACAACCATCTGTTCATAGCGGTGTTTTTTCGATTTTACATAAAATATTATTGAGGTTTCTGGGACCGGTTGCCCTTAGCACAAACAGTTTATTTTAAAATTGGTTGCTATGTCTACAACTAGCGAGACTATTTCAATTACAATTAAACAACAAATGAGTAGATAAAATATTTAGGAAACATGCAAATCAGTTAGAAGTGTGTACTAAATTAAATCTGCGGTTTCTATTTTATTTTTTTGCTATTACATGTATTTATTATTCCAAGAATATGAATAATATAAATGTTAGTAATATTTTTTTGATGTTGAAAACCTATTGAAAATCCGTTACGTAATAGACAGACGCGAAAAGTGACTTCGTTACTATTTAATGATATAAATTATAAAATAACTACTCAAATGCTCAATATGTGACAATAGCTACGACACGTACTCTACATATTTACCTAATTAAAAAAGAGATATAAAAAAAATGATTGAACAATATAAACCTATATTGTAATGTACTCCTTGGGTATTAATAGCTACATTGTACTTTTTATGAATAGTAAGAAAATGTTTATTATTTTAACAAAGAGTTACACCATTAAAAAATAATTGTGTTTTTAATGTAGTAAGTCATAAAAATATTTTTGTTTTTATTGCATGAGTTCACCAGACAGGCAAAAGACCTACCTGATGGAAAGGGGCTACCATCACCTATGGATATTTGTAACACCAAAGGTGCTACCAATGTGCTGCTGCTCTCTAGAAGGAGACTGGAGACAACTCAAGGCGGCATACTATATACGAGGGGTGGTAGTTATCCAGTCGCGCACATACCCGGACCCTACCATTTGGGTGTGGGTTGATTTGTCGCCTCTTACAAAAGGCTGCCCAGCCGCTTGAAATTGTATTCTTTCTCCGTTCCTGCACGGATAAAAATAACGTTGTTACATATTATATGATTTAGTACTTTTCCTAAATTGTTGCTTGACAGCTACGTGACTATTCATATGACGACATTAATATTTTATGTACAAAGCTTTGTATTCGCAAATATGCAAAGATGGTTTAGATATCACTTTAGTGTATCATTCCATTATCTACATTCGTCAACGTTATATTTACATTCAGTATCTGGTTAGTGCATCGGTTGAATGAACCAGTTCAGATAAACAGGCTAAGGTTGTTAGAGGTGATCAACAATAGTCTAGATAAAAATAGTAGCGAGGTACAAATATATCTTCTATGTATATGCAGACAAATATTTTGGTAAATACATTGATGATTATCATGTTTTTTTTAAAGGGCCTTTCAAGCTTGACCACTTCCTGAAATAGTCACAGACACCTTCTAGAAAATTTAAAAAATGCAGTGTCTGGACATTGAAGATACAGTGAAACTTAGATAAGTGGGCCCTTGATGTGTGAGAAACTTCTGTTATTGATAATTACAATGAGGTCCCGCCCTTTATGTACTGAAATATATCTTCGACTGGTGTGTGTGCGGATCCGAAATTTAAAATTACCCGAATATTCTGTACAGACGAAGCCGCTGACGATAATAGTATATTTTTTGCCTTCAGTTGTTGTGTAAATATTTGTTGAATAATAATAATAAATAGAATAGACTCACTCAAAATCCCGTCAACTAAGAACCTTGGCTTCATAAGAATGTATCTTGCACACATCTTGAAACCAGCTCTATCAATCCTTCAAACAATAACAATCACTGTTCAGGGCGGCCGCCATTTAGTTTGTTTCAATAACTCACTGCACTTGCCAAAAAACGTATTATTTCTTACATGTCTGTTCTTTTAACACCGCAAATGGAGCCCGACGACACCATGGAGGCATCTACCATCAATTAAGTAATAGTTGGGAGGAGTAGAGAGATAAATACAGTACATACACACCAGTATGCAAAAAGAGAGGGAAATATGTATGACTTTGTATCAAGAAAGTGTACTGAAATTCGAACAAGAGATGGGTTATAAAGACATAAAAATCCCAAAATTTGTTCAAGTGTGCGCAAAACTCTTGTTTTATCTATAAGAACTTCAAAGTAAAGTATCATTAGGTACTTCCCATGTATGTACATTGACTAAAATAATTTCCGCAACACTTAGGGAAACTAAGATTTAATTTTTCTTATCTTATCTGCATATTATTATATGAATTAACTGATTTTCACATTGAAATGTAGATAAAACGCAGTGAAATATACTTATACTAGGGTATTAACTTCACGAAGTGTTGTCATATTCCTGGAATATTTTTTTTTATTTCCAATTAGAAATATAAACAGATCCTAACAAAGCCACTTACTCACTAGGTACTTAATTAAAGAAATTTTGTAGTGAGGCCATCAAAATGACCTGGACTAGTGATTACCTAGGCCCCATGGCCATGGGCACCGCCAACAAGTAGAACCCTTTTTCATATACAATTAATTTTAAAGTAGCCTAACACTTACAAAAAACTATTACTATCCCCGTATGCCTCATGTAGCATTGCAGCTAAGGACATGCCCCGGATTATTATATAGAAAGGCTCAAATAAGAATAATGGTAATGCTAGTGGAACTGACGGATAGGTTTGCTGCAGTAACAATCTAGGCTACTTCCGAGCATTATGTCTTTAATACTCCTGATGATTTTAAGTCTTAGGCGTTTGCGACCTTCACTCCACACAGCTGGCTCAAGCATACACGAGATTAGGCCTTTTTTAGTAGACCGAGGGAGTCTGATATCGTTCAATCAAGACTCTTCTTAGTATGGCTATACGTGTAAATAGATTTTCTTTTGTACGTGACGTATTTTAGCTTAGTGTGGACTTTAGTAATTCTCCGTTTCATATTTAATGTGTTAATATCCAAAGTTATAGGTGCATGTTCATTATATTAGCATATACATACAAATAGTGTAAATCATTAATATCTAAATTTATACAAGAGCCCATACATTGAATACGTCAAACCAACAATTGATGATAAGCATTGATGTAGATTCAGGACATTTCAATACAAAACTTTTTATTTTAGTCGGATAGTATTTAATTTACGTACTCATAATTTCTTTATTCGAACGCTTGTTGTATAAATTAAAAATCAACAGATATGAATAGATAAATATATTTTTATTATAAGTCATAAATACTTTTTGTTTCTCAAAATAAGAAAAGCAATGTATTTATAGAGGGCTTTTCCTTGGGGGCACTGCGTGCATCGAAAAAAATAAAAATAATTACGTTACGTCTTTATATTTATAACTATAATTATTTTCTATCCTTTTATTGCGCTTTTGTCTTATTGAATATGCACTGTTTGCTACAACTCCATTAATTCTTCAAAAGTTATTCTGTAACATAATTCTGTATAAAATCTTTAAAAAAAAGTACTTAAATGTAAAAATAGAACAACAAATATAAAGAAAAACAATTTTTAGCTAGACGTGTTGCTGGGGAGTTTCTTGCCGCTTCTTCTCCTTAACAGCAATAACACGTTGCGAAGCGGTGTACATAGACTAGGAAGTAAAATTATTTTTAACCTATATGTATGACCTTCAAAAAGTGTTCTCCAGTGGAACTTATTTTGAATAAAAACTTTTGAATTTGAATTTGAATTTGAAAAATTGTAATAAAATCTAATCTTTGTCTGGATCTCATGGAGCGACATCATTATCGCTATTGGTTTAGGTAGCTATAGAATAGACGATTTTAGCAGTAAACGATCAACTGACACATCCTTTACCAAAGGATCGAAATAGGTGGAGACCATCTTCCTACCTAGAGAAACCAGACTAGGTCTAGGAAACCTTATTATATGTATGTAATGTCATACTGTTTCTGTAGTGTATCAGTAGCTATTTGTTCACAGCTTGGAAATAGCCTTGGTAACATGTCACGTTCAATTTCAACCTGAAAACTGTTTCCAGGCCATATTTGTACAGGCTTCTGATTTTGTTTGCATACGGTTGTTCACACGACGAGAACAAACAATTCAGAAAGGCGTATGAGATGAACGGACGGCGAGCAGGGCCTTTTATCACCAACTGTCGGCTGCACACCACCACGGTTTGGCACACACTACTTGTTGTTTATTGTCAATAATAACGACCCTAGATGTTTTCAACGTCAGTCGCCGCGTTTTATCTCAATCGTGTCTGGCTATGAAGACTTAATAACAAATCAGTAATACAGTATCGCTTAAACACTTAAGGTGTCGTGGTGTTTGTGATTTCCATTAATTAATACAATCACTAACGATTTAATGGAAATAAATCGTTTTGGTGATCACTAAAACATTAGTGCAGTACTTACATAGTGACGAATATGGAGTTTCAATACTACGCACATTACGAGCGTTCGTTGCCGATACGTCGTATACAAGACGTGCCATGGTGGGAGGAGGAAGATAATCTATCTGACAGGCGACTAAACGGTAAGCTAATATAGGTACATTAGCGACACTCTTTCTTTTATGACAGGTCAGGAAAATAGGTCATATAAAATAACCGAAATGTATTACACCGTGTTTAAAGTTGCTTAATGGTCTTATTTATTATATGCACTACACTATTTGTTGTATCAAATTTTAATATATTCTAAATGTTCGTATCGTTTTTGTCGATCCGAACGTCAAGAACACGTTTATGAACGTGTTCTTGACGTAAAGATAGGAATATAAACATTAGTACCTACTACTACCTATTTGGTAGAATATGCATAGGAAGACATACTATGCCGACTTCAAATATTTGAGTGTAACCTTTGCTATACTCTTCTCAAGTGTGAATCATACATATTTTTAATTCGTAGGTATATGCCCGTCTAGACGGTACAGGAAAGCCGGGCCATATCGATTGGACGCTAAGATAATTTTAGATAATGTCCCTTATTCGGAATGTTTCAGTTACATCCTGAGCATCTGTGCACCACTTTTGCCGATAAAACCTTTTTATCCTATTTTAATTCTATTTATAAGAGACAATATAAGCTGATATTTTACATAAATATTTGTAGTTAAACTTACATTCAAAGTCCTCTTTTAGGTCAAAACTTGCTATATCCAACTTTGGAGCTTACGAACGTCGTATTTTAACAGGCGTATACCATTTTCCTCGCTTTGACATTCTAACTAGTCCTTACCACCGATTTGATCTGACCCTGTAGACGACTGGCATTAGGCATATCGTTACGCTTAGTTTTATGTCATTCCGGTACATTTTCATTCTATTCGATTAGTAGAAATGCTATTTTTCTACAGGGTCTGTGGCGTTGCACTCTGGAGCACGTTAATAATGCAAATCAAATATTTTGCAAACCACAATATTCCGTAAACATTAAATCTATGAAAGAAGAAATAAATGCTATAGCTAAAAGTTACATAATTAATGTTAATAATGTCTAATGCATAAAATAGTAACAATATTTACAGTCATTTGTAAGCCACGAAAATTGTATAATAATTATCAATGTCTATTAAATTAGGGTTATGAACGCTCCAAAAAGTTATTATTCTATAATATAAAAAAGATTTGTGTATACCTGATACACAAATCTTTTGTCTACCACATATGTGACTAGTTTTCCATATTCGAAATATCCTAATACGGAAACAAGACACTGTAGAGAACATAAATTAATAGTGTAACGTAGCCTAAAGTGCAGTGAATAATTCCACTGATATGACGCGTAAGCGAGGCTTTGATCCCTCCACCTTTGCTTTAACCGGAAAACCTAGATAAGAAAAACAGCTAAATAGATATGAACGAGATTACTAGATTAGAATATAAAAAGATAACATTTTATTGCACACCAAAATATACAATTACAAAAACAGACCATATTTACTATATATTCTAGGCAATACCTTAGGCGGCCTTATCACTGAAAAAGATCTTTTCTGGCAACCTAAATGAGAGAAATTTAGTCTGAACAGTCCCACACAAATTAGCGTGTTAAAGCCACCTATACATCTGTTAATGCTTCATAGTGTGAAATCGCGTGTCAGGTCCAAGTATATGATGATAATGAAGTTATTAATAATGTACAGCCCCGTTAACAAGGGATATACCCGTATTATACATCATACGTACATATGCGTATAATGTGACTTAAGTCATTTGTGATGTCGTTAGGTGTCCAAGTCCATTGTTATTCATGAACTGACTAAAGTTAGTATCGTGTTTAAATTTTCCGAGTATCGTACAATTAATGATTCCAACATATTTGTGGCACTAAAGGTATTAGTGTTTTGTGTTCATCGGTAGCAGTTTATTAGTTTAATAATATGACCATATGGTCATGTTATTAACTGATATGAATGGAATATATATTTTAAAAATTGTTATCGTATCAGATTGCTAAAAAAGATAATTAAAAAAAAGTGTTTTATAATGCTACCACCTGTAAGTATTTTCTACAATAATTTATTTTTTTATTATTAATTACCTAAATCATAATTATAGTTTATATATAGTGTGTGTAGTTTTTTTTCTTTGTTACACGAGTTCAGCAGACAGGCTGGCGGCCCACCTAACGGAAAGTGGCTATTATCGTCTAAGGACATTTGCAACACTAAAGGTGCTTGCTACCAATGCGCCGTTGCTCTCTTACTAATACTGGAAAACAACTTAAGGTTGTTATGCCGGCATATTCTAGACCAGGGGTGAGTCATACCACCACCACCTGGCCGTAAGTTGTTCTGTCGCCTCTTACGACAGGCCGCTTGGCCACAGGAATTTTTTTATTTTCCGTTCCTGCACGCATAAATTATTTTGTATCTCTATCTTTATATCCTGTCTAGAATTACTGGTGTAATGTGAAATTCCCGTCTGCGTAGGAACAATCATCCTGTTTATTTTTGCCTCCAAACAGTTTCACTGTGTTACGGAGAAGGGTAGGTTTATGGGTTAAGTTTATGTTGTTTTAATAATAATATAAAATTCTAGCACTGAGACAAAATAAATATCGGCAACACGTTTATGACATAAGACATAAATCTCTTAATACTATAGGCAAAAACTGAAGGCGGTGAGTGGCTCATCTGCTTAGCATATCTATCTAACTTGAATAAAATAGAAATTAGAAAATAAGTATAGTTAAGGTGGCGAAATCCGTCAATGGGGAAAGTTCATTCATCGCTCGTTTTTTAAATTTAATAAACAAAATTTAACGCTAGCTATAATTCGAAGACAGACTTTCAAGGTGTCTTAGCTTCACTGACTGATTTGTTGTCCTCGTAACTATTCAAGCACGGAAATAATAAGAGGTGTATGGAGTTCTCCCACTGACCGACTTCGCCACCTGTACTATATACTAAAAAATCATATAAGTAGGTAGCAAGTTCATTATTATTCTAATACAAAATAATAAATAAGACGTCGTTTTTAATATCCATTTATACCAGATAATTATATTATAACGAGTCTTGTCTTCAGGTTATACAAGTTACGCTTGGGTTAGTAATATACAATGGAGCATTCTGTGGCCGATCCTAGACACCCAGACCATAATAAATAATAAATTATTATATATTATAATAAATTTCGTTTACGGAATTTACCATTCCAGGAATCGAAACCTTCTGTTTCGATTTTCTTTTGCCGGTTGACGTCACACACATCTCACAGTCTAAGAAAGCACTCACCTATTATGTTTTATTACCTACAGTTTATTATCAGGATTATTATTATTTTTTATTTATCAGGTTTATTATCTGTATGTCTTTCAAGACCACGGACCATAAAAATGGCCCGGACATTTGGAGGGCTTGCGTGGGGCCATGGGGAGGCCAACACGTAGAGAGAGGCCCCTTGACAAATTTAATGTAAATATGTGGCGTGACAGTGACCGGCGATTATCCCTGTCTACACCATATAATAATGCACCCAAGGACAAGCCCCGGCCAGTGTAGGACTATTGTGGGAAATGAGGACAAAAAGTACCGGGCTATTGGGGTGAACTGTTAGTGGTACTAGCGGTCTGGGAATATGGGAACTATGGCGTCTGCCCGTCGCAATGTTCAGGGAACATGGAAAAATAGGCAGACGGTGACTCGCCACTCTCTGCATGGGCCCTTAAAAATGCCATAAAAGAGAGGGACAACATGGGTGTGAGTGGCTAAAGGGTGTAGAGAGGTGGGCTGCGTATTCACCGAAGCTACTTCTGACGTGATTCCATTTATCACTTCCACCCCTGGAGCTTGAGTCTTAGCTCTAGCGACCTCCACTCCGTGCCGGCTGGTTAAGGCAAGCACGGAGGCGGGGGCCTTGTCTTGGCCCCCGGAATTAGGTACGAGGTGTCGCCGCTCACCTAAGGCTTCGCCACAAAGCCCCCCTGCGGGATTATTATTATTATTATATTTATTGTCAGGAGCCTTAAAAATAGACTAGCGTGCATGACAAGAGCTATGAATTTCAAAGAAGCAAGTGAGGTGTGTAAGTATAAGCCTAATTGGCGCTCTGTTGTTCGTGCCTACCCCGCAAGGGACCTGGCGTGAAGTTATGTATGTATGTATGTATAGTTTATTATAATCGAATTTTCAAACCACAAGATGCCTGAATGAGGATGCCTCCTATTTTAGCTCCGTTAAATACAAACACCAAATTGCAAGCTTTGCGAGAGAATGTTGAACTTAAGATAAAATGTTTACAAATATATCTAATATTGACGGCGACCTCGCTTTATATAGCACACCAAGCCATTGCTCTAAATCAGTCATATTTAAAAATCATCCAAACACACTTAATGTATTTTCATTATTTTGGAACTGCTTCAATTAAGATTTATATCTTTATTGACCAAGTAAACATTCTGATATTTATACATTCACTAGCAGGCCTGAAAGACGCTTTCCTGCCTTGAAAAATTAATTTACATTCATATCTTCTAAATACTGCAAGATATTAAAATAAAACAGCAGAAAATTGAAGCCAAAATTCTTGTTTTAACCACTACTTTTTTCATTGAAACCCATCGAACCGTTTCGGCAATATTTCTAGGAGATTTCTAGGCAGGCAGAAATTCTTTAAAATACAGTCATTTCTAACGAATATTACTTAATAGCAGTTTTCACTTCAATTTTGGCATTTATTTTAACATCACAGACAGATATTTAATATAGATACACCAGTAGTTTTGTTCTCAGATAATAATAGATAAGGAAGTAAATTTCTATTTATTTCGAGCAAAATGTCTTAATTTTGAAGATAACTTATTTTTATAACACTTATATTTTTACATACTCATTATGTTTTCGGAGTTTTTAATATTTAAACATTTGCCAGCAAGCTAGCGCTGTGCTATCCACTTCAACTATCGTTTCTCAAATGAAATGCATGTATCGGATACTGCTAAATAAACATTTAAATGTATTCCTTTGTCGTCAAAGCTACAGGGAACCCTGATGAGTTAAGCAACAGCTATCCTGGCAGCGCAGCTCTTTTAATTGAAAAACGGTTGTCCAAACAAAGGAAATCCAATTTCCATCCGACCAATGCACGGGGACAGGTCAGCGATCTATTACTTTGTTAACCTACATGCCAGGAGAAAAGACATAACATTTTATTCATTTGAAGTTTGTTTTTAATCGAGTGGTGCTTTATATAGGAAAAATTTTTGTTTGTTTTTCTTCATACTGGACTTTTTCAACCCCGTTTAGTAGAGAGAATTATATTGCATTACTTATGCATATATTTTTTATAATTCAGTGAATTGAATACACTTTATTGATCGCCTTAAATTAAAACAATGCTCTTAAAACTTAATTTTATAATACAACCAACTATACCCGGCCGAAGTTGTCCTGTCCTAAAAGAATATAAATTTAGAACCTAATTGCAGCGTCATCTACCGGGACCAATTGTGAATCTAAATTATTCTCGCATCCACTTGAACAACCAGAAATAATTTCATCAAATTTGGTCTCACCGTTTAAGAGGATTTAGCGGCGCTAGCTATCGGGTCCAATTGTGAATCTAAACCATTCCGAGACCCACTTGAATACACACAAAAAATGCATCAAAATTAATTCAATCGTTTAAGAAGAGTTCAGTACCATACACACAAACAGAAAAATTGTATATATAAAGATTTTTGGGTCCGAAAACCTTGCACTCAAAAGTCATAATATCATGCTGACCCCGACTAATTGGGGTAAATAAGTTGTTGGGATAATGTGAAAGAACAGAAAAAAATATTTTTATGAACTCATAAAAATACTTTATTCAAAGATGCTATTAATTTTCTCTTACACTTCTTCCTGAAACTACCACCTTCGGTGGGTAGTTTTTATTCTGACAACCAAATTTCTGTGTTAACAGCGTTATAAGAGACAGAATGCGTTTTTAGATCGATTTCTCAACAGTGTTTACAGTAGTTATACACACTTTATTGCGGTGAAAAAAATATATGTCAATCTTGATCATATTTCTGAAGTAAACTTTGTACTCGGAACGCATTTGCGATAAATTATCTCGATAGAAAATAATTGCAAAGTAACCTCTAAACGAGTTATTCAATCTTCGTTATTGTTATTACTGTTAATCGTACATCGCTAAAACAAATAACAGTAACATATCATATTATAACAAATACAATTATAGAGTTTTATTCGGTTACTTAACTTAATTTGGAAGTAATTAATTATTTTATTAAAAATGACTGCAAAAATCCCGCCTGCCGGTCCCAATGTATGGAATTTATCATTCCGCAGGACGGCTTCGTGCTTAACGGTCATGTCGCTTTTTGTAGCTCCGCTGCTAAAAAGTAATTTTAAATAAATGAAGAAGCAATAATAACCAGAATTTTGACGCGGTCGCGCTGTACTTATTTGGCGTATACGGTAGAATTCTGTTCTAAATCACAGGATGTGTGGGTTCGAACCCTATTAGTTTCACTACATCTAGAAGATTTTTTTATTTTTATATGAAAGTTGATAAAATGCTCTGTTTCTCTTCCTAAATAATTTTATAAAATGCAAGAAAATACTTTTCTAAATTTTTATATTTCATTTCATCTCTACTTTTATACTATTGACAATAAAACGTATTTAAATCAATCTTACAGGTAAAATAAAAATTCGAAAGCGCCATCTATGTTTCTCAATAGAAAATTACGTTGACATGTGGATAGTTAGAAATAATATGAAGATTCAAATTCAAGTTGAGTGCTCGCTCCATTTTCCTTTTCTAACTATTTTTTTTTATTTAGCCCTATTATGTTTTTAACACGCTTTTATTAGCTTCACCTGTATGTATGTTTGTAACCGACCCCTTTGAGCTCGATTTTGTCCTACTTTGAACGATCAGATTTAATTCAAACTTTGCACACCTGTCAAAGGTCGAGGACAATGCAATAATATGGTACCATGGAGCTGATCTGATGATGGAGTCGGAAGGTGGCCATAGGAGCTCCTGTACTAAACAAGATAAACCCTTCGTGTTTGGGCTCATATGTTTATATCGCGTAACAATGCAATAATATGGTACTATGAAGCTGATCTTATCATGGAGTCGGAAGGTGGCTATAGGAACTCATGTACTAAACAAGATAGACCCGTCGTGTGTGAGCTCGTTTTACTTATCATGGCTAGCCCTCTGCTGCTACATGATATGCAGGATCTCAAAAGATTGTTTTAAAAACATTAAAAAAACAACTAAAAAATGAAAAATAAATAATAGTTAAAAAAAAAGCGCTTTGAATACACCCCTCGCTTTTTTTTAAGACTCCATTCATCGGAAACCAAATGTATTAAATTTTATTATCTGTTTTTTAGTTGGATTTTTTATGAAAGCGTGTTTTTTTAGTTTTTTTGAAACTATTATTATTTACTTTATAGTTCTTATCTATACAGATAAATAAAAGTGAAGTGCCTGTTTGAAATCCCAAAATAAAATCTAAAATAATCGGACTAGGCGATTCCGATAATGCTATTTATAGAATTTTTGCCTGTCCGTCTGAGTGTCTGGATGTTCCGGCTAATCTCTGACACAGTTGGATCGATTATGACGTAATTTTCATTGGCAGATAGCTGATGTTATAAGAAGTAACTTAGGCTACGTTTTTAGGGTTCCACGAAAAAAAATCCACAAGTATATTTGTCTCACTGTTTGTTATCCTTTTATGGAAAGACTATTGAACCGATTTGGCTGAAACTGGGTACATACGTTATGTTAATACCGAGGGTGGCCAAGAACTACTTTTTATCCCGAAAAATGAGATAGTTTCCGAGATGAAAATATATTTGGCCGAACGGGTCTAAATGATCAAACGGCTGAATAGCCCAAATGGTCGAATTGATCGAAATGACTGAAATGGCTGAAATGACTGAAATGGCTGGAATGGCCCAAATCACCGAAATGGCTGAAATGCCCCAAATTTCTGAAATGATTGAAATGGTCGAAATGGCTGAAATAACCCAAATGGCCAATAGGTCGAAACGACCGAAATGGCTCAAATGGTCGAAATGGCTGAAACGACAAAAAAAATGATATGGCTGAAATGGCTGATATGGCCAAAATGACTAAAATGAGTGTAATGGCCGCAATGACCGAAATGGCTGAAATGACTGAAATGGTTGATATGGCCCAGATGGCCGAAATAACCGAAATGGCTGAAATGACTGAAATGGCCGAACGGGTCTAAATGATCAAACGGCTGAATGGCCCAAATGGTTGACTTGACCGAAATGGCTGAAATGACTGAAATAGCCGAAATGGTCGGAATAGCTGAAATGGTCGAAATTGCTGAAATGGTCGAAATGGCTGAAATGACCAAAATGGCTGAAATGCCCCAAATCACCGAAATGCCTGAAACGACTGAAATCGCTGAAATGGCCGAAATGGCTGAAATGAATGCAATGGCTGATATGGCCCAAATGGCCGTAATGACTGAAATGGGTGAAATGGGTAAAATAACTGAAATGGCCCAAATGTCCGAAATGGCTGAAATGGCCCAAATGGCCGAAATAGCTGAATTGAGTGAATTCGCCCAAATGACTGTAATGGCCAAAAACATTAAAATGGTTGAATTGACTAAAATGACTGATATGGCCCAAATGGCTGAAATGATTGAAATGGCTGAAATGGCTGAAATGACTGAAAAGGCCCTAATGGCCGAAATGGTCGAAATGACTGAAATGGCTGAAATAACTGAAATAGCTCAAATAGCCGAAATGGCTGAAATGGCCGAAATGGTCGAAATAGTTGAAATTACGGATATAGCCCAAATGACCCTATTGGCCGAAATGGCCGAAATGGTCGAAATGGTTGAAATGACTGATATAGCCCAAATGGCCCTAATGGCCGAAATGGCCGAAATGACTGAAATGGCCCAAATGACTGAAATAGCCGAAATGTCCAAAAACACTAAAATGGTTGAAATGACTGAAATGGCTGAAATGGCCGAAATGGCTGAAGTGGCTGAAATGGCCCTAATGGCCGAAATGACTGAAATGGCTGAAATTACTGAAATAGCCCAAATGGCCGAAATGGCTGAAATGGCCGAAATGGTAGAAATGGTTGAAATGACTGATATAGCCCAAATGGCCCTAATGGCCGAAATGGTCGAAATGACTGAAATGGCTGAAATGGCCCAAATGGTCCTAATGGCCGAAATGACTGAAATGGCTGAAATGGCTGAAATGACTGAAATGGTCGAAATGGTTGAAATGACTGATATAGCCCAAACGGCCCTCCTAGTGGCCGAAATGGTCGAAATGGTTGAAATGACTGATATAGCCAAAATGGCTCTAATGGCCGAAATGGTCGAAAGGTTGAAATGACTGATATAGCCCTAATGGCCGAAATGGCCGAAATGACTGAAATGGCTGAAATGGCCGAAATGACTGAAATGGCTGAAATGACTGAAATGGCTGAAATGGCCCAAATGACTGAAATGGCCGAAATGGCTGAAATGGCCGAAATGGTCGAAATGGTTAAAATGACTGATATAGCCCAAATGGCCCTAATGGCCGAAATGGTCGAAATGGTTGAAATGACTGATATAGCCCAAATGGCCGAAGTGGCCGAAATGGTCGAAATGGTTGAAATGTCTGATATAGCCCAAATGGCCCTAATGGCCGAAATGACTGAAATGGCTGAAATGACTGAAATGGCCCAAATGACTGAAATGGCCGAAATGGGCGAAATGGCCAAAAACACTAAAATGGTTGAAATTACTGAAATGGCTGAAATGGCAAAATGACTGAAATGGCTGAAATGGTCGAAATGACTGAAATGGCTGAAATTACTGAAATAGCCCAAATGGCCGATATGGCTGAAATGGCGGAAATGTTCGAAAAGGTTGAAATGACTGATATAGCCCAAATGGCCCTAATGGCCGAAATGTCCGAAAAGACTGAAATGGCTGAAATGGCCCAAATGGTCCTAATGGCCGAAACGACTGTAATGGCTGAAATGGCCGAAATGGCTGAAATGACTGAAATAGCCCAAATGACTGAAATGGCCCAAATGGCCCAAATGGCTTAAATGGCCCAAATGTCCGAAATGGCCCAAATGGCTGAAATGACTAAAATGGTTGAAATGGCCAAAATGGCCGAAATGGCTGAAATGGCTTTAATGGTCCAAATGGCTGAAATGGCTAAAATGATTAAAATGGCCTAAATTTCAGCAAATCGTTCCAGTAGTTGTTCCGTGAAAACGGAACAAACAGACAGACAGTTCCTTTCGCATTTATAATATTAATAGGGAAGAGCTAATATGAATTCATTGTTATTCCATAATACAATGAAATAATTTCAATAAAATTTACCTACCTAAAAACTAATATCATTAAAATATTTTATACTGCATCAAATTTAGTTAGAAAAAGTGAAAAAAATAACAAATTTTTTGGGGATCGAGTCCTATACCTCCTCACCACTAGAGTAATAGAATACCATTAGACTAAATATGTTTAATATTAAAAGTCGAATTTTCAATAGGTATTATCCATGTGATCTCTCACTTTAGGATTTAGGAAATTTAGGATGTTTTGTCTCGCTTCCTCTTGTTCTCAGCCGCATGAATAGTGTGATATCGTGCCGTGGACGTTAGCTACGTACCTACTTATCAGAGAGTACTTTATATACTGCTTATGTTATGTAGCGCATGTTCGGTGATATACAATATTTTACCACACGCACGCACGGCTTAAACTGGCGCTGTTCCATCGAAGTAAACATTGGTTGCGCGGGGGTAAACTATGTGAAACACCGATTTGAATTAGGAATATACAGGCTCAACTCATTGGTGTTCCATAGTACAATGAACTAATTTTAATAAAATTTACCTATCTAAAAAGTTCTTGGGAAAAAAAAAACGTAAAGTCTGAGAGAAGGATTTGAACCCTGTACCTCCTAGTTACCGTTGAGCATGGTAAGCCGTTGGGCTAAAGACGCTTAGGAATTTGTGTCAAAATTTCAATAGCAATTACACATACAAACGGTCTATCTCACTTTAGGACAGTTTGTCTCGCTCTCGTGGGCTTTAGAATCAAATAAATTGAATCAAGTCGGCAAGTCGGTGCGCGTCGGTATGGTCAATTGCAATATTTCGCCACGGTCGAAGTTTTATTTGGCGCTGTTCCATCGAAGTAAATATCGGACGTGCGGGGTTGATTTTATGAAATGCCGATTTGAATTAGGCGTACATAGCCTCTTAAGTTCTAAATTCACGTTAACCGCACTATTTTGACATTGCAAACAAACACTCCAATTTTATTTATCTGTATAGATTCAACCACGTGATGCCATTTAAAGTTCACTTTGTAGCACATAGTTAAAGAAGTTAGAGATAAAATACATTATGTCGAACATTATTCATTACCATTACTCTAGAAAGTTACTTTTTGATTACGGAATTGTTTATTATGATCGTTATTGTCATTGAAGTATATTATTATAATGACAACACTCTCTTATAATGTGTGGATTTCGATAACATAACTGGTAAAACCTATCGTTATTAATACAATTATATGCGTTATATTGAAGAAATGTACTTAATCGGTTTGGGTTATCTATTTGTAGAGTGAGTCAAGGTCCTGTAGTTTTTACACTGCTATAACCGACGCATCTTTCTTGTCGGTTCTATAAATAAACAAATCTCGTCCAATATTTCGGTTACTAGGAAATTGTTGAGAGCTCCGTATAACACTGCGGCCTAGGCGTGAAGCGTAAACCGTCTTTGGTTTTTCTCAAAATTAGACATCAGATTTTGCATTCTTCATAAAATCCTGTGAAAAATACTTGAATGTTATGTGCCCCAACACTAATTTTATAATTTTCGCTTATCGACTCTAAAGCACTGGCTTGTATGCAATGTATATGTGTTACTATGGTATTCAGTGAGAAAATGCAATCAGATTTTAGGAACATTCCCAATTTACGGCCATCTAGGACCCATATATTACTATGTCATTTTGAAACCCCTATAGTTAATCCAAAACTAAAATATTGTAACGTGCGAGCAAGTAAGTATTACACTTAGGATCGCAAGAAAACGCCAGTTTTTTACTACAATGACCTTTATTTATTGTTACATCAATGGTTATCGACCCTTATTTATTTACACCTTAAATCTAATATACCGTAGTCATTATTTTAACTGAGATCTGTTTACACACTTTAACGCGATGTCAGTCATCCCTTAGTTCGGATGGGAACACCTTCATAAGCATTTTAAACTTAGAACGGTAATGACATACTCACGCGTTCGTCTGCTATAGCACGCCTTCATGTGCCGCCACACCAGCGCACTATCAACGATGCGGGACTCATAGGACGCCTGCACATGGCGTTCAACGCTGCTAACTTTGAGCTCTCCTTAACTTCAACTCATTTTACTCTATACGTGCGAATTCACATGCACGTCTGCCACAGCACACCCTCGACGATGTCACGCCGCACCATCATCACCGTAGAGCAGTGGTTCCCAAAGTGGGCGATAACGCCCCCTTGAGCGCGCTGCAGTTTTAAAAGGGGGCAGTTAGTGACCCAGAAAATAAATGAGCATTGGCAGGTGTAGCCCATGAGAGTTAACTTGAGACCTCAGCGCCTTTGTGTACTACCTACTGCGCTTAGGTCTCAAGTTAACTCTTGCGGACTATAGTAAAAGTCTCGTTTAGAATGAATGTTTAATCTCCGCTAATGTAGCTCTCATTAATTAATTAATTTAATATGACGTTATAATATTTTTGAGTAGGTGAAAAAATGGGGTCGCTAAAAAATTAATTATTCTCAAAGTGGGCGGTATACAAAATAAGTTTGGGAACCACTGCCGTAGAGGATTGAGTAGAGTAGGAGGTACTCTTATCGATCCTCTACCTTCTCTCCACTATCGTTGTTATCGCTCTCTCGTTTCCCACAGAACTCAACGTAAGGTGCACCTGGAATCTTTTAGAACCCATAATTTCGATCATCTATCCCTTTCAAGGATGTATCCGTCCCTAATTTTTTTTCTAGAATCTTCTACCTTTTTCTAAACCAAGGGAAAATCCTAAAACCAATTTCCTTTGAACTAAAGTATACAGAACAGACGAGCGTGCATGACAAGAGCTATGAATGTCAAAGAAGCAAGTGAGGTGTGTAAGAATGGGCCTGTATGGCGCTCTGTTGTTCGTGCCTACCCCGCAAGGGACCTGGCGTGAAGTTATGTATGTATGTAAAGTATACATGATTAATAGAAAATGACATATGAATAAATTATTATTAATGTTCAGCTGCTTACCACCACAAGAATCTGTTATATAATAGATCTTAAGTACCTGGGTAATCAAGATTTTAATGCCCTTTATAATTAGATTTATATCAATAAATATCGCATAGATATAATAAGATAAGAACGTGTTTCTTGTTATTTTCAATCTTAGATATAAGATGTAGATTTTATGACTAAACCTGTTAATTCATGGAATAAGAATACATACCATTTGAATGTGTTACCTTCATGGTTAGTTATTCGCTTGATGTCACTAATATCGATTCTTCATTATTCTTTATAAGACCTTTGGAAATGTATTGATTTTAGTTTATATAAGGGTCAAAGTAGTACAACTAAAGAGATACTAGGGTAAACTATACTGTTGTTGGCACCCACTTAATTTATTCAAGATAATAAAAAATCCTCATATTTTGTATTTTAATTATAATATTTTAATTATTATATGTCAACATAATAAAAAATAAGTTTCTTACTATTTTGAATAAAATAATATGGTGCCACAACCAATCATATTAGCAGCGTGCCAACAATTGTATCTAAATCTGTTGAGCATTTTTTGATATATGGTGTATTATCGATTCAATGTTTTTTAAGAATCGGTAGCCTAATAACATACTTGGTCGTCACCTCCGCGGAACACTTAATTTGTGTTTATGTTTGTCTTTTTAAAATATATTTAATTGTTTCAGGTAAGTGGGACATCTTACATGAGTACTGTGCCGAGACGGCATTCTATAAACAGTACTGCAGTGGAGGCCTCAGCTCACTTCCATGTCTCTCGTCTGGGTATGTATACATACATAACTTCACGCCAGGTCCCTTGCGGGGTAGGCACGAACAACAGAGCGCCATACAGGCTTATTCTTACACACTTCACTTGCTTCTTTGACATTCATAGCTCTTGTCATGCACGCTCGTCTGTTCTTAAGGCTCCTGACATCACCTTCTGCTAATACAAGATCAATTTGATCATGGAAGGTGTGTCGTGGCCTTCTGCGACTTCTGCATTGTATATCTGTTTAGTCATTATTCTAGATAATATACCTCAGCTATATACCATTAGCTAACAATATACACATTAGGCCTAAAAACTTGCTAAGCTGGTGCAGGCCCCCGGTCGGAATTCAAAATCACTGCTCTGTATTGAGACGCGAGTGCGATATGATATCTGTAAAAAACGACGGCACTAACTAGCTATAACACTTTCGTAAAGAAACAGTAGATGGTGTAATATAACAAAATATGTAGGTACTTGTCGTCGTAAATCCCTTACTGACATCAGAGATACAAAGTTAAATTAAGTAATAAAACTAATACAAAAAAATAATAGTAGAGCAGTGCGAGTTGAACTCGCGCTTGAATTGACCATTTACAAAATAGAATACGTATAGTAAATTAATTACTCAAGCTAACTTAAATATAAAATTAATTTTACAGTACAGTTAGATGTATAATGCAGGTTTCATGTTCGACTTTGATTTTTATTATTTTTGAAATTTTGCTACATGCGGTGTAGCAGAGGAACATTTTGAGCACGAGTTCAAGTTTTCTAATGTCATTAGAAAAATTGTTGTGACATACATAAATAAACAGACAAAGAGTCAGACAGGCGGATAATTTTATAGCAGTGCCATATTTGCCAAAATGATTCGGAACCCTAATAGATAAAGATACTGGCATATAAATATAATCTGGAAGAAAAGAATTACGTACCAATAAGAAGTTTTGTCCTTGGACGTCCTTACATAGTATCAATCTACGTGTTTTTGTTGCAAGAAACTATTGCTTGCAAACCATTTATAGCAGCACTTAAAAGTCAATTTATGTAGTGTATGATGTCATGATAGCTGAACGGACAGTAATAATGTTAATTAAAGTATTTTATTTTGTGCATTATAAAACACAAACAATGTATACATAACAATTCTTAATTGTACTATCATGGTCGTATAAGTATTTGTCAAATAAATATGTGATTTTTAGGCGGCAACGTTTGCTAAACATACTTTTGTATGGTGTAGATGAGTATTTTAACACAGGATAATTTTTATAACTTCTACAACCATATTTTTAGTTTAAAACATAACATATTTAGTATAAAACAATAGCACTAATGTGCAATAAATTTAAAATATAATTAATATTTCAAACAACGGAATTTCCTTTCACTGCAGAAGTATAATTACGATTAAATAACGGTGATACCTAGAACTGTAACTAAATAATATTATGAAAGATGGAAAGAAGTAAAGAAGATAATTTACTAAGATAAGGATAAATTATAAGACAAACAATATATATGCAAATTAATTTCTTTGCAGTAAATAAGACAGATAGGTCCTTGACTGTCTTAGGGTAGGCAAATAGAAAAAAACTGATAATTCCTATATCCCATGGGCCATGTAATCAAAGATAAAGTGTAAAGTCTATATGTAACGAAGATTAAATAAATGAAATATTTAAATTAGTTGCAGAAAGGTATTTTTAACATGTTACCCAATCGACTTTTTCATTTCTCATACTCGAAAAACATGCTTGAAATAAGCTGATCACAGGGATGAGAACAGTACTTTTCGTTCCTGGGAAACTTAAAAACTAACTTTTTATACAGCCAGTATTACCATGCGACATAAAATTATAATCAAAATTATTATCAATTTTCTAACATGACTATATGCTTATAAATTACTTTTTTTTACATTAATTTAAGCTAAATATTTACTATCAATAATGACAAAAAAATACAGCCTGCCAGAACGCCACATAAAAATAAATTTTCTTGACGTGTCATATATGACATATTAAATGAGTTTAACAGATTTAGATATAGATTAAACGCCTGATTTCATTAGACAAGTAGTTGTTTATTTAACCAATTAGTTTACTTTCGTATACGAAACGAAAAGCATTGCTAACCTCGGGTGAAAGGCCTATGGCAGTCGAACTATCAGCACCCTCGCTACGCTCGTGCGTCAGACCATCTCGTACTTAATTAGGTCACTTTCATCCCTTGTGTAACAATCTACTATTTTCACATACCGGAACAAAAGATGTATCATGCATATACTACGTGTAATTTTTATGGTATTAAAGTCGTACAATTCCTAATAAAAGTGCTTCTCTAGGCCGGATACCCAGTATAGCAACTACAAGTAAACAAAGACTTCCTCTGGTTTAGAAGTGAAGCGTTAGACCCGCTGGAACAAAGTTTCCGTATTCGATTCTTGACAGAATGAATTTTACATGTACACTTTCTTCTATTTTTCTGATCTGGATGACATAGATGGACCGTTGTATTTTAACTATAACTAACCCGTTTCTATATCTTATCAACAGTTCATTTGCCTTTCTAGCGGTTAAACATAAGCTCCATACAAGTAATATCAAAATTCTACCTATGGTAAATCAAGTGAATAAATAATAAGATGTAGGAACCGGTCAAATACGAGTCTGGAATTATAAAAAAAAACACGTGTTTTATCGGGAACGCCATGCTGATTTGCTATTTTTTTTGTGCTTGTAACTACTTTCGCCAGATATTAAATGATAACTGTTGACTCAGTCTAGGATAGACCAGGCTCACCTAGGATATTATCTATTCACTAACGACTTGGATACACCTTGGTTGTATCAGGAAAATCCACTCCGGCAAATTGTTACATTTTTCTTGGAGCTGTCCAACAAAAACAAAGAGTTTCACTTTGATGCTGATAAAAGTGAAACTCTTTGTTTACATAAAGGAATAGTGCGTGATCGGATTTAATAGTGTTAAATGCGATTTTAATATATTTTATTTATTTTAAAATGTTAGAATCAAATAAAAATCATTTGAAATCGCGCTTAAAATCGTTACAACATAATTTCAATTGTGTGTACCTATCGCGAAAATGTAAGAAAATACTTAACAAAGAGTTTCACTTTGATGCTGATAAAAGTGAAACTCTTTGTTTACATAAAGGAATAGTGCGTGATCGGATTTAATAGTGTTAAATGCGATTTTAATATATTTTTTTTATTTTAAAATGTTAGAATCAAATAAAAATCATTTGAAATCGCGCTTAAAATCGTTACAACATAATTTCAATTGTGTGTACCTATCGCGAAAATGTAAGAAAATACTTAACAAATTATTGCTTCAATACTAACCTGCTACGCGCGAATTGCTCATGCTTACGACGAACACGCGATATCCTAATACATATTCGGCGTAAGAGACTTCATATTGAGTTAGAGCAATTTTGTAGACTTCTTTAAGAACCTTAAACTTACTCTATCCTTATATGAATAAGACTATAATGACTCACAGAACGACACTATTACGTCGCTTAGAATGAAGTATGACAATTGTGATATGAGAAAAATTACTGGCAAAAATTTCAACTCGATGGACGTGCAAACTTTAAAAGTAAAATAAATGGTTGGACAGTGTATAGTGACGACGTTTGATAATTTAAAAAACATTATTTTAGACTAAATTAACTAAGTGTGCCAAGACCTTCAAATTATTTATTCGTCCTAAAATTGTTTTATAAACCAAAAGACAAAATGCGTAATAAGTAACATAGTCGTCTAGGAGTTGGGAGCTTTGCAATTACCTTTATCATTGGACAATTATCATTCCCAGTATTCTTTTACCATGCTATTATTTATGACAACAGTGAACTTATTATCTTCGGGTTATCTGCAGCTCGGTATGTGGTCTCGAAGCTCTGGATTGTTTTGTACAAGTCAGTGAAATTGACGATTATTTTCTTCAAAATTGTTATTATGTCGGTTTATTCATAATATAGACAGATTTGTTACGTTACGTTAGTATAAAGTAATTAAACAGCTGTTTGCTTTATTTAAAATAAGTTATCACTTATCTTTAACAAAATATATAGTTATTCATAATATTAGCTCTGCCATATCATAGGTCAATCATTATTAGCGTTCTAATTGTACAAATAGTTAATCAAAAAAATATAGAATTGAAAAAAAAAGTTTCTACAAATAACATAATTATTACTTTACTAAATGTTGCTGCAGTGCATATATTTTGAAGTGATACTTCTTAAGGGAGGGTAAAGCGCTACTTTACGTAACGCGTTACTGCGCCAATCTGTCTGGCTACCCTTTCTCTCACGTTAGATTAGTTTAAGTTATCACTTCTGTCGGGCGTCTCGAGACGCATGTCTTTTTTTGCTTTTTGACGTTTTATTATTTAATACGTAATAAGTAGATGTATGAAAGAAAAATGCCTCAATAATTTTATTTTCTGTTTTATAGTTTTTGTACTGGACGATTGTAATTCTTATTATTTTTGATTTGTTTCACAATAGAAATATACCATACCATTGCATAATATTAAGCCAACTTTTTCGAAGGTTTAATTCTGAAAAGAACGGGCAATTTTTTAACTAACATTAATTTCTTCCTGATTAATTTGAATTAAAAATATATATGTAAGTGAAACACCCGTAGGTTTACAATACTAATTAAAAAGATATAATAACATTATAAAAATACGTAAATATTAAGCGAATCCTTAAAAATTTACCCCCTATATAATACTTATACGAAGTAAAAATAATGATTTTCAGATTCGAATTATTAATGCGATTATCATATTTTTTTTAATCCATATTAAAAAAAAAACCTACTAACCATATTTATTTTTATGCCGTAAAATACTGATTAAAATTATGCACGCGAAGCACAAAAATTTAAAACTCTAATAACTCAATACTTTATTAGTAACTTTATCGTATAATAGAACTTTTGGTCGCATTTACATACATATTTGGCTACTAACAATATATCTTTTTTTACAAAGCTACAGTAAAATAAGGTATATGCAATGCAGTACATAGGTATATACATCCGTCAATACTTTTGCAATAAAAAGAAAGCAAAAGACCTTATTTGAAGAAATAGCTACGCACATATATTTAATAAGAACAAAAACGTATCACAAATAACGCATTAAATTGCATTTGCGTGAAACGGTCAAAAACCTTCCTATATCTTACAATTCATGCACTTGCCTTACCAACGGTTGAAATTCGACAGTATCTGTATGGAGCTTATAGCAAATTTTAACCAATAATAAAGCATATGAACTAACAGTAAAAGATAGGAACCGGCCATAGGTCTATTCTAGACAGTTGTAATTTTGAATACTTGATTTACGCCAGCAATGTATGTTTCCCTCACAAATCTTTGTGACAACATGGTTATGTATATAAATCTGTCGATTCGTAATGTAATCATACTACGTCAATGACGATCACTTCCCGATAACCATATAAGAGGCCGTACGACCTTCGGCCACGATTACGATATTAAAACATTGTACGCATATTTTTTTGCTAGCCCCCAACCTGTTATTTTATTGACATACCAGCTCTAACCAGCTGTTTCTCTTTGTTCGTGAAATGTTGATTAAGTAGCAAATTGTTCCTTGACATTTGACTTTTACTCAACCAGCAAGTGAATACTATAGGCCGGCAAGTTCATAAGTGGCACTCCCATTATACCAGCATGTAAGAAGCGTGCACGTGGTTCGAAAACTTAAATCTTATTATACTACTAGCTGTCCCGGCAGACGTCGTCCTGCCGGTAAAAAATAGGGTTGATCGTAGAGGGTTGAAAATCTAGGGTTGTATGTATTTTTGTATGTTGTATCATAAAAAATAGAAATTAAAATTTTTGTCTAAAAATAAATAAAAAAATTTAGGGTGGACTACCCTAACATTTAGGGGATGAAAATAGATGTTGGCCGATTCTCATAGATACCGGATAAGCACAAAAAATTTCATCAAAATCGGTTAAGCCGTTTCGGAGGAGTATGGCAACGAAAACTGTGACACGAGAATTTTATATATTAGATATTAATTTTAAGACAGTGTCATAACTGCTTGAGCAAGAGCATCAATTAAAGCAGCATTCTTCTTAATTATTGATAATTGATTAATAACTCCCGTGCATAAAATCCATATCCCGGGTCGTCTGGAAGAGATCGCTCTAAAGCGATAAGGATGCCCATTGTTCCTACTTTTTACTGTTTAATGTGACTACTGTAAATTATTTATTTCATGTGTATGTGGTGAACAATAAAATGTATTCTTCTTCATTCAGGAACTTTTTCGTTAAACCATTCCATTTTCCCAATGCCATCCATGTAATTCAATCCTATATCACATCTCTTCTATCTCATTCCTCTTCTCTGATCCTTCTTTCTCGTCCCCTTCCCCTTTTTATTGCATCCTGAAGGCCGGCTTCGAGTCTAGTGTTTGTTAGAACGTCTATAGGCGACGATAACCACTTTCCTTGAGCTGGGCCCTCTGCCTTCTAGCCAGCTCCGCAATAAAAAATCAGGATGGTGTAATAAGGAGAAGAGAGTCGGAACGTTCATCTAGGTCGCGACTACTGGGTCCTTAAAGCAGTGCAGTGTGTACCGACATTACACATCTTTACTTTTTTCACCCCCTCTAGCATCCATCCTTCGCTAACCGCCGAGCACTATCACAATGTCACGGTAAAACTTGTCGGCCTACAACTATATAGGTTTATTCATTTTTCTTTACCTTGACTATTAATTTTTAACTATATATAAACTAATAATTTTTAGTTCGGACTCGTCAGACAGTTCTAATGGGCTAATCTGTATATGCCTTTTCGGCTGCCATTTAATTAAAATATAGAACATACATATATGTTTTATACGTGAGATATATACAGAACAACCATAAACGTTTTGTAAGATAGAGTAACTTGTTATAGATACGTATATATCGGAAACTTTTCTTACTCTAATTAGTTAATTTTATTTCTGCTAAATACATTATGTGCCCCAGTCGCTTTACATATGTGTATACTAGTTACACTTATTTTCCCGAATTTTATCTCGACATGTTTGTTATAATGGATAAGTGGAAATGAAAGTACCTCTTTTTCGCAACTCTTTCTTTCCTTCTATCTTTTTCGATCTTTTGTTGTTGAATTTCCACAAAATGTAAATAATATTCTTCATACATCCTAAGCATCTCTATCTTTACCTACTTTTTGTTATATCCGTTTATCTTTCACTTTACCATTATTTTTGCAACACAGTTTCATCCCTCCTCATTTTGTTGTATACTTAAATCATACCAGGTTCATCATCTTCCTCACAATAACAGCCTTTTCACGACCTTTTCAAAAATAAACCCGTGAAGCAATCGTCATCAATTTTAATATCTAAATATTTATTAGACACTAAAGATGATGATAATGTTCTTTATATTTCAAAAATATGCAAGGTTTGTTATAAACATAAATAATAATTCGGCTAAATGCGTGACTATTCACAGTGAACGGTTCCGTCGGTGACAAACGTCCCTATTTTTGGTATTTGGCTACGGAACCACAAAAAACCATTTAATCTAAAATACTTCATAGGTTTTTCAAAAACTACTCGAAATTAAAAGATCTTGATCAAAATAAATTTTATTGGAGTATTTTTAACACACTAGCGCCTTTAGCTTTTTAGAAATTTCCACCCTATAGTTGAAAATCCACTATTTTTTTGATCAAATTGTTGTAACATATTACGGCTTATTTATTTTAAACAATACCTATATATTAGAGCTGCTACAATCAAGCTGCGGCCCGCCTGGTATATATACTACATAGTTGTTTAGTATAATGGATTCCGTTGATAATTAATTACCAACGGAATCCATTACAATGACCACGTGCTAATAACAGCAAAGTAAAAGCCGTGACAAAGCCTGCACATCAAGATAACCGAAGTGTCAAACCTCTCAAGCCTCCATAGACAAGCGTGGCGAGAATACTGTCCATTCTCCTGTAAGTGAGGGGTCCGAGTCCAGTTGTGGGATATTTATAGGTTCTTACTATTATATTTATTTGTATAAAATACAAATTTAATAATTCCCTGCCATTGGATTCTGCGTGTCTGCTGAGCTAGAATATTCTAGTATTAAAAACACAAATAAAATAATAATGTATCCCATGGTACCTCATCTAATACGTTAATTTATCCTATTAACAAAAGGTTGCGAATGGCTATATTAAAGTGATGGATTTTATAAGAATTCCTTTATTGACAATATGTTTACGCAACCCTAGAAACCTCACAAGGATATTTGAAATGTATTATTTAATAGGGTACTTAATTTTTTTTTTTTTTTTTTACATGGGGAAATGCGTTGCCGCACCGTCAGCCGCGCGGGGGATCATGCGCGGCCGGTGTGTGGGGCTCCCCGACGCCGGTTCAATACGACCGGCTGCCGGTATACCCACTAAAACCCCATGGGAGCCTTCCTTCCGCCTAGCGCCGGGGTCGCGGTACATGCGTGAGCTTAACCCGCAACCCCGGCAGCGGCCGGCCGCCTCGTAAACAGAGGCGGCCTCTCCTGTGTGCGGGCCGGGGGAGATGGTGGTCCCCGGCCCTGAGAGGGACGCGCGGCTACCTCTCGCGCCCTCTCGCGGCATTAGTGCGGGCGGAGGTCTATGTTGATCCCCCAGACCTCGACGCCCGCTGCCGCCGGGAGGGGGAGGCTGCAAGGAATACTCCTGCGCCATCACCCCTCCCTCTCCTTCCTCCTCCCCCCGCCGCCTCGCGCACTCAGCAGCGTCAGCGGCGGGGGGAGTATCTTCGCGATGGGGGGGGGAGGGGGAGGCTGCGGAGGATTTCTCCTGCGCCATCACCCCTCCCTCTCCTTTCTCCCCCTCCGCCGCCTCGCGCTCGTAGCAGCGTCAGCAGCGGGGGGGGGGCTTCGCGGCGGGGGGAGGGGGAGGCTGCGAAGGATTGCTCCTGCGCCAACACCCCTCCCCCCTCTTCTTCCACCCCGCCCCCCCCACCGCCTCGCGCAATCGGCAGCGTCAGCGGCGGGGGGGGCCTCGCGATAGGAGGGAGGGGGAGGCCGCGAAGGATTTCTCCTGCGCCATCACCCCTCCCTCTCCTTTCTCCCCCTCCGCCGCCTCGCGCTCTAAGCAGCGTCAGCGGCGGGGGGGGGGCTTCGCGATGGGGGGAGGGGGAGGCTGCGAAGGATTGCTCCTGCGCCAACACCCCTCCCCCTCTCCTTCCTCCCTTTTCCCGTCGCCTCGCGCACACAGCAGCGTTGGCAGACGGGGTCGGGGAGGATAGGTCGCCTGTCAGGAGGGCGGTGGTGGGGTGGACATCACCACCGCCGTCCTTGACCATCGGAAAGGAGGGGCGTTTGGGGAGGAGGTTTGGTAAGGAAGGGCAGGCATTGGGATTTGGAGGCGGAAAGGTGGGACACCACTGTCACGGAGCGAAGGGGGGAATGTGACAGTGGCCGCTCGGGGCCCCGGGGACGCATCCCCTTGTACCGCTACCTGGTCGGAGAATAGACCAGGGCGGCACCCCCTGGGGGGAGGGTACTTAATATGTTGAATGCAAATAAGGTACCTACATCTACTTTGTAATTTAAATAAATATGCTTAAATGTGACATCTGTTTGAATAATAAGGAACAAGAATGTTTTTGCAGTAATTAATTAGTTTGCAATTAAATCTCAAAGACGCTTTAATAACGTGTGTCCTGTTGATAAATTATTTTCCCATTTTTTAAGATCGTATTTATTTTAGTACCCAGTACTTGATTTTTTATCGACAGATAAAAATACGCATTACATATTCCCAAGCTTAATATGTTAGTTTTATGTTTGGGCTAATATACAAATGACGGGACACAAATTGCATCAAATTATAAGTGATGACATTCAAGTAAACTTTTGCGAAAAAACATTTAAAAGAAATATTCGTCATTATGATAAAGTAAGAATATAGAATAGGAAATATTTTCCATTCAAAATAAAAGGAAAGTTTGTGCTCGGTAATCAGATTTAGTTTGGAAGTCATCTTGTACTTGGATACAGTTTGTGTGACTATGAGTATGAATATGAAAATAAAGGTGTAGCGGTGAAATTTATAGGATTAAAGTATAAAAGATTATGTAAGTAGCAATTTGAACAGATGTCTTCTGTATGAACATTTTATGGCAACGGTCTTTTTTATAAAGTTTTAATGCTCAAACGAGCCGTGTCTATATATGGAATCTACTTTAAAAAACATCTGGAATATACTATATAAACGACGGAGAAAACGATATATATATATATATATATATATATATATATATTTAGATTTCTTGTTTGCTTGTTTATTTGTTCGGGATACACGCAAAAACCACTACTACTACAGTTTTCACTAATGACAGCTAATTCTTAGACTAAAAATTTTCGCTACTTTTTATCCCGAAAATTCCGTAAGATTTTTTCTGGGAGCGGTTTGAAGTTGTTCGGGTGTATAAAAGTTAGTTTATTCCGACACATTTTTCATTAAACGAATAGGTCACTTTCTTTTTTAAATGTTACGGTGCTTTGTATCTCGGGAATCCCACGGGAATTTCAAGTCAAGTGTGGACGAAGTCGCGGGCATTTCCCAGCATTCCTTAGCAAACCCCTTAGGGTTCCTGTAGAATATTATCATCAGATATAATATAGTCATATATCTTGAATGGAGATGGTGGCCTTCTGGTTATATGCCTTGTGAGCGGAATGAGGAACGGATATCCCGGGTGCCCTTCTCCACATGTAGGAAACATCGAAGGGCGTTAAACGACCTCGAGCCGCTGCTTACAGACAACCTTAGCTGACGGCTCTCGGGGCACAATATCAGCCATCTCTCATCGACGTCACTAACACTGTCTAAACCGGGTTGAATAGGTGTTTCGCGTACTTTCTTGTTGCTACATATGTGAAAATAGTCAATAAGCTAGCTGAGTAAACTCATCTGATCCATAAGACGCAGGCGGATTAGTACCTGCTAGAGTCGTGACGCTCTGCATCGAGGTGTCACGGCAGTCATACCCATGGTTACGGTCCCGTGGCGCCTCATTATGATACGGAGGGACGATGGAAGGTTTAGTGGGTAGTCTGGCGGTCGGTGTTTGCAAGCTATAACGTTGAAGCTTATGTGCAACACCAGTAGCCGGGAGTCCCACATACCCCTTGGTAGCATACCCCGGGGCCTAAGGATATGCACAAATAACATTCTGTCAGCGTTGTAAAAAAAAGGGTCGTGACGCTTGCTAAGCTGTTGTCCTACAAGGCTTAAGGTGATAGAAGGATGATAGTGGTGATTTTGGAAGGTCGCTAATTGCCCGTCCGAAACGATTTCAATGTTTCCGAGCCATGGGATATGCATATTTTTATACAACAGTACTATCTTGAAATAGACATAACAAAATTTACCACGTTTTGATGTGAAAGAAAGAAAATATCGTCATGACACCCGTGTGTGTGGTTGTGGAAGGTATCTTGCTTTCTTTGCCCTAAAAATAGGACGCCTCAACCCAACAGTGGGACGTTGAAGGGCTTATATTATTTTGATTATGTATGTAAATCATGTTCAAATTTTGACCACTTTGATGCAAGTGTCACGTACCCGTACAGGACGTTTATAGAGCGTTGAACTCTTTTGTACGGCTTTATTTGGTTATTATTATTGTTTGTATATTGACCAAATTCTACGTGATCAATATTCCAATAATAAATAGATAAATATATTTTTTTTATTTGTTGACTCATTTCTTTCGCATACAAAATTTTCCTAAGAAACTTAGTATATATATATATATATATATATATATATATATGTGTGTGTTTCAATATATTACTAGCAATCTAATGATAATTTTCACAACTATTAAACCTATAAATTTACAATATTGGTAAGCCTATGACATATACATTCCAGTCTTGCTAGCTATCGCTTTTATAACATCAAACATCTGCAAAGCAAGTTTGTCGGTAAATATGATTTCCACCATCAATCACTTTGATAAAAGTCGTTTAGACGTGAAATATGTGCATTTCCTCGATTTTATTATATTTGAGTTGATTCCGTTTAGTGAGCCATGTTGCCGAGAGTTAGTGGCATAGAAAAATCAGAAGGATCACTCAATAAAGTGCTGATATAGGTCCAAATATTCGTAACTCTTATGTATACTTCACACCTGACGCGAGAATCTATGTGTGAAAAACGTTAACATTCTTCGTTGGTTATCGCATCATTTTACGATATTTTTCGATTTTTGACCTGGAACAAATGAACCACGAATGCGAAAACAGGCTACAAAATTCAAGTCTGTAGTGCTTTTAGCGTTCTCATAAGTTTTACGGTATTACGAAAAAACAGACTTACATATGTTTACAAAATATGTTCGATCTTTTTATGGCAAGACGGTCAATGGAAAAGTGATTATACACACAGATGCCGGTTTCGACTTCAAGTTTAAGTTTAAGCCTTAAGAATCGATTTTTATACAAAGCTCCCGCTATACAAATTTTATGAGAGTTGAAATAATACAAGCGTTAGCTCAAAAACGTTAATTTTTTACTATACAATTCCAAACATAATACCTAGCAGTGTATATTATATAAAGACAATCCGTACTTAAGGAGTAAACTCCAGTAGTGTGTCAGAGCTGATACATATATTTTTTCTCTTTAACTTACTACATCGATCATTGAGTCAACGAAAACAATTTTATTATGGTCTATCTCAGAGGTACTCATACTTGAACTGCTGGGGATATACCTCCCTAGTGTTAGACTACGTTCCATCAATTCTGACAAGCTGCAAGTGTGATGTAGGATTATCATCTAGGTAGATGGGATGTATCGTAGCGCAGCGATAAGTTCCTATATAGTGACGACCAATATTTCTTGAGGTCGACGCAAAAAGCACCGACGGATCGCAATCAACTATTTATTTATGCACCCCTAGTCTAGCTGATTCTGTCGCCATATTTTATTAGTAAAATCGGCCTTTAGACAGTTTTGAACTAGTCGCTGTATAAACATGGATCTTTGATCTTATGCTGCCTGAAACTTCTGTTATTGTCTTTTGTTGATGGGCGAATTTCGGCAACAACAGTCGGCCGGACGGCGTCAGGCGACGTCACTTCGGGCGGCAGTAAAGTCGGGCAGTCGCACGAGGGCGCCCGCGTCAATAGCACGTCGCGTCGCGTCGCTATCCGCCGCCTGCCAACACGCGCGATCCCGCTCTCGACAGTCGCCAGTGCCGTCCACGCGAAGACGGCTGCTCTCCCTAGCCAGTGAATCCGCACTCGCTTTCTACGAGTCAACGGTGCAACGGCCGCCTACTGAGTAGCTACTGGAACATGTTTGACGCCATTGGGATAAACTTTTCTTTTACAATACACATTGACTCAATCGTGTAAATACGCACCGGCTGAAGGATTGCGAAACTGTACAAGTGAAGTTTAAAAATACATTGGCACTAGTGCGAAGTGACGTACGAGCGAGATGTGCTCGTGTAGCAAGTTTTGCGAATTTTGGAAACATTTGTGTGGGGCAGGTAAGACTAAGCATCTATGCACTTTCTAAATAGTATTTTACACATCCGGCCTTCGTCCTTTCTAATACCTACCTTCACGAGACAGTATGGAGATGGCGCTTGTAATCGTAATTGAAACAGGCAATCGAAATGTTATTATAGGTAACACACTTCCTCATAAATATATTCAAAACAGGAATATTGCTGAAGCTATTCAAAAACAACATCTTAGTTACTATATTTTAGACGTTTATTAAACTAAAAACAACATAAGTTGCAATCATAACTGTTTGAAAAGAATGGGTAACAAATATATTTGACCTAAGTTCTCACGCAAAAAATATAGTTGAAACCTATTTAATATCAAGCAAGCATCTTGAATGTGATAAAACATTTTCATTATAATCAGTAAGATAAACCGGCGCTACCGCTTGGCCTCTCTCCAGTAGACACTCACATTTGAAACGGAGGTCACGATCAATGGTACGCGCGATTTTATACGTAAGACACTGCGAGCGAAAGTGAGTGCAGTTTATGGATTGGAATAATATTATAGAGCCAATATATTTTTTGTTGCATGAGTTCAGCAGACAGGCAGATGGTCCACCTGATAGAAAGCGGTTACCATCGCCTATAGACATTTGTAGTGCTACCAATGTGCTGCCACTATCTAAAGAGGGACTGCAACCTGGCCGCTAATACCGGAACACAATTCAAGGTTACTATGGCGGCATACTCTAGCCATCCAAACGGGCAAATGCCCTACCACCGGGCTGTAGGTTGTTTTGTCACCTCTTACGACTATCTGCCCGGCCGCAAGAAATTTTTATTCCTTTTCCGTTCTAGCACGGATACATGAAAAGTATAAAAAATGTGTATTATGTGAAACTTAATAAGTACAGTATTATCTCCTTAACTAATCTAACTGATCATTAAGTTATCGTTTTAGGAACGACAAAGGTTTTTTTCTTTTATGGCTCTTAGAAACGTTAATGAGGCCGTGTAACAAACCTCTTTGCACCAGTTCCTACTAAGCGGACAACTATATCTGGTCTGCAGTATGCCGCCATAATAACCTTGAGTTGTCTTCCGGCATTAGAGGCCATGTGTCAGGCAGTTCATTGGTAGCGCCTTTGCTCTTGCAAATGTTTATAGGCGATGATAACCACTTTCCACCAAGTGGACCGTCAGCTTGTCTGCTGTACTCCAACCATAAAAATCTTACATCTTCTTGGAAACCATAATATCTAACATAAAAATTAATTAGCAATTGTTTCAAAGCTTTCTATAGCTCGTGTCTTACCCTCAAATAATTATTAAATTTAAATTAAAAGAAGTTTAAAATAATTATCTACGACGAGTGTTATACCAATGGGCGAGTGAGTGACCCCTCTTAATAAATATATGAATATATGTAGTTAGTTAGATAATGCTCCTAAAAATCGATTTCAGCTAATGCGAGATACCTGCAACTAAAACACACGTTGTACTAAGTTTAAGTTAAGAGAATGTTTCTACGTGACAACAAGATTCAAGGTCTTCTACGTTGTTTTGAATACTACAAATTACTATATCTTACATCCTGGTAAATTAATCACAAATAATAACTTATACAATTTATTAAGCTTCTAATGGAAACCTTAGAATTGTCGTTTAGGTAAATAGCAATAGACTTCAGGCATTTAGTAGACTTCTTTCTTTGTCTTTATATTTAACTGATTTAAATTTAGAAGATGTATTTAATGTTGCTAGGATTCAAGTACGAAGTTACATACATACATACATACATATTGTCACGCCTGTTTCCCATTGGGGTAGGCAGAGACAATGGATCTCCACTTGTTACGATCTTGACAAACACTTTTCGCTTCATCAACTTTCATTAATCTTCTCATACATACACGCTTATTTAAACTACTTTTTATCTGACCTTTCTTCAAAATATCTTCAATTTGATCATGGTGAGTACGTCTTGGTCTACCGGCACTGACTCTTCCAGTCACATTGCTATCATATACTTGTTTTGTGATTCTGCTATCATTCATTCTCTCTACATGGCCAAACCACCTTAACATTCCCTTTTCAACTCTTGTCACTACATCTTCTTTCAATTCACAACGCTCCCTTATCACACTGTTTCTTATCATATCACTTACATTAACCTTACATATACTTCTCAAGCTCTCATTTCAACTGCATTTATTCTACTTTCATGCTTCTTCTGCCACACCCAACTCTCACTGCCGTACATTAGCGTTGGTACTAATACCCCTTGATGGACAGCCAGACGTGCCTTTACAGACACTTTCTGGCTGTTTATAAAAGAGTTCAGCGCTCCATTCACCTTATTTCCTGCCATTACTCTCCTTTCAATATCACTTTCATGCTTTCCGTCTCTGGTAAACATGCACCCTAGGTAAACAAATTCTTTAACTTGCTTTAGTCTTTCATTTCCTATCTGTACGTTACACATTGTCATACTTTCATCTCTTTCAAACACCATAACTTTCGTCTTCTCTACATTAATTTTCATACCCTTAGTCTTAAAAGATTCGTCCATAATCGTTACCATCTCCTGTAACTCTTTTTCCGACGATGCAAGTATAACCTGATCATCGGCGTAGAGTAGACATTTGATGAGTAACCCATTCATTCTTAAACCACTTTCACTTTCTTTCAAACCATCCAAGCAACTGTTCATAAAAAGGTTGAATAGCCACGGCGACGCTACGCAACCCTGTCTAACACCTTTTTCGATGTTAAACGATTCGGAGTAGGCCCCGTTGATCCTAACACAAGCACTGGAATCGTCATAGAGAGACTTTAGTGATTGTATTAGGTTGTCTGTTACCCCATATTTAGATAACGCTGACCACAGTTCTGTTCTTATTACTCTGTCGTAGGCTTTCTCCAGATCTATGAATGCACAATAGACATTTTGGCCCTTGGCCAAAAACTTCTCAGTTATGCACCGTAAGGTGAAGACTTGGTCTGTGCATCCCATTCCCTTGCGAAAACCCGCTTGTACATCCCATACTTTCTCATCTGTCATTTCGAAAACCCGTTCAATCAATACTTTAGCATACAACTTTCCGACAACGCTGAGAAGGCTAATGCCCCTATAATTTTTGCACTCTTGCTGTGACCCTTTCCCTTTATAGAGTGGAACAATTACGGCTTTACACCAATCTTTTGGTACAGAGCCACTCATCCAGCACATGTTGAAAAGGCGGTATAATTGGCTTGCGACCAGACCTTGTCCAGCTCTCAACATTTCTACGGTAATGTTATCACAACCCGCAGCCTTGCCTAATTTCATACTATTTAAAGCTTTCACTATTTCATTCATATCTATACTATCACTATTATCCTCTCTTTCTTCCCTCACATTAGTCATACTGTTTACACTTGATATCCCTTTTTCAAATAATCCCTCAAAATATTCTTTCCATCGGTTTAGTATACATTCTTCTTCTTTTACAATGCATCCATTCTTATCTCTAATTACATTGAGTTCTGAATTTAGAGTCTTTCCTCTGGCTCTTTTTATGGACTTCCAAAAGTATTTAATATTACTCTGGAAATCTTCGGAAATTCTTTCATCAAACTCATCTTTCTGTTCATTCTTTTTCCTTTTGACCATTTCTTTCACTATTACATTCATTTTCTTATATAGATTTCTAGCTTCATCTACATCTTCTTTTCTTGCATTATTCAACGAAGTTACATCAGTACATATACTATCAAATAATAAAGTAGCTCGTTTGAATGCAAAATGTTTGAGAAGGTATATCCCACGTTGACATTCCAAATTTCGCAAGCAGGTTTACCTACAATAAAGGTCAGTCACACGCATTTGTGATTGTTATTCTATGTATTTGAGATGCTTAAAAATGTGCTTTTATTTTTAGTCTGCTTACATTTTTGCATTCCTATTTAACTAAATAGGTCAAAGCATACGAGGGTGATTTATACCAACGTTTTCCAATTAATCTGAATAAGTATGGAAGAAATTCAGACATTTCCTAATTCAATAAAATAATGCAAATGAAATAAATAAATAAAATTTTGATAAATAATTGCAAATATTCTTGTACTACAAATTACTATTTAAGCTCATAATTTGTCCCATTGCTAGTCGCGTGCATCCCTATTTTTACATTGCAGTTAGTATACCCATCAGGCTTTCATACAATGTTTTTCCTCTGATAATTGTAACAATGTCCATATTTGGTGACAAAAATGTGTAAGCTCCTAGGCCAGGATTCGAAACTCTGTAAGGGAACGACTGAAGTTTGTCTCAATCACTAATGTCCAGTTTCTATATCTTAGCAACAATTTGACGTAATCTCTGTACAAATAATGTTACAATTCAACCGATTATAAACAAGTGAATGAATAGATGGACTCGGCCATAAAATATCACGACTTATAAATTTACATATGGTAGATTAAATAATTTGATATACACTATATACTTTCTAAGACTGTAGTATAATGAATATACAGCCAATAATGTGTTATAATTTTACTACATAGAGACGATCAAACATCCATCTTATTATCTTTTAAAGAATTATCAATTATTTGTACGAATTCAAATTGATTGTTTATCATCATAACAAGTATAGAATTATTCTTAGAACATTACTGTGTGATAACGTATTTGTGAATTATAAATGTTAACTGATTCAGTAAAGTTATAAGTGCAAAATGAATGAAAGTCTTGCCTTTATTTTTATTATTTTACATAATAATAACACAATCATCGCCATTGAAAAGCCCTCGTTTCAACGCACCCTTTTAATACGAAATTTGTTTTTTCTTAAACTTATACAATCGGCCGATACAGGTCTTGTGCTTCTTCATTTTAAAGGAATGTAGGATACAATGAGGTATATTATATGATCTAAGGTAGGGTACCTACTCAATTATATATTCGCCATGATTGTCCAAGGAGAGTGAATGGGTTTTATACGACGATAATCGCGCTCTGCAAGTTTCCTCATAATATTATTCTTCACCATTAAAATGTGTTAATTGTAGGTAATATGCACATATACATATGTATATACTTTTTTATGATAAATAGGTGCGCCTTTGTCAACAATCACGCTTTATTAGACGATGATGCGGTCGAAGATGGATCTGGCTTACCTAGAAAATATCTATTCACTCGTGTGTCTCGTGACTTGAAGACTCCTGGTTTGTCCTATTCGGGAAACACAGACTCTGGTAGCGCATTTCACAGTTCTGCTGTGCGCAGAAGGAACGTCGAGGCGAAACGCTTCATTTGTACTGGTGGTGTTTCCACTGAACCGATGGCGTAGACCAGAGCGCTTTGTGGACTGAAGATGGAATGGTGTACATATTACAATAACCACGTGCTAACAACTGTGTAGGAAAATATCGCGATGACCAATTTGTTAACCTCCCAAAGCCGCGCTGTATAAGCGTGGCGGGGTGCTGTCCGTTCCCCTATAGTGGGCGGCCCGAGCTCAGATATGGGAGGTTTATGGGCTGTTAATATATGTACATATGTATATCATTATGCCTGTTTTCTATGAAGGTAGGCAAAAACAATGGATCTCCATTTGCTACAATCGCTTAGATTGTACATAGATTGATTTTGTTTTTAAAATTAATCCTGAAAATTTGGTACATTGTTTTATCTAAATCCAAACATATTAAAGATTTTTCTGTAACAACAAAATGAAATTGTTAATAACCTCCAAAAATGAAATATTCAGCCTTAATCTAGTCCGATTAATCGACATCCGAATAACTTTTTACACCTTGCAACACATTTGCAGATCGACCTCGAGTTATATTTCAAGTATTTTCAAGATTATTATAACTAATATAAAACACAACAAAAAGAATTTTCCAACACATTGTGTGTGTGAAAAACGGCAAAGATTTTCACATAAACTAGGACATGTTTCCAAGCATCCTTTGAATGTAATGTCATACTACTGGACTGCTTATTAACTAACTATAAATAAATGGCTTTGGCAAAAACAATGTAGAATATAGTTTACTTAAAACATCTTACGATAATAACATTCTTGCATATTATCGCGCCCATTTCCCATGTAAGGAGGCAAAGACGTTAGAGTTCCACTTGTTCCAAGCTTTTCACACACCTCTTGTGTCATCTGCATACTTTAATTAAACTCTTCATACCTAGTACCTACATACATTACAAAATACTTTCACCTTTGATGCGATGAAACAAGAACACCTATTCTCTTTTTTTATACCAGGAGTTCAGCAGATAGGCAGACGGCCCATTTGATGGATAGCGGTTGCCATCGCCTATGAACATTTGTAACACCAAAGGTACGGTGTATATATATATATACTGCTTAATTTTCGACACCAACGATGCCTATATTTGCTGTTATCTGCGCGTAGAACCTGATCGGTCCGACCTTGTCCGCTATATGTTACTAATAAGGCAAACATAAATTGCTTAACTAGTTAGTATAATATGTATAAAAGATCGAACGGATATATAGTTATTGATAGGTAGATACACCATTACAGAAAATTTACGAACCAAGAGTACTACTCTAATTGTGTACAAAGGGCGGTCTTATCGCTAAAAAGCAATCAAAAATCTTCCAAACAATCCGGGGCAGGAATACTGTTGATTAGGAGTGCCGATGGTGTTATACAGAATTATTTTATGATTACTTACATTTTAATAATAAATATATAACTATACTACATATATAAATATACACATAAGTTATATAATAATATTATTATGCAATGTAGTACTGATTACATACAATTCAATATCATTACATTGCAGATAGTATTTCCTGACCGTGTTCTTAATTCATTTAATTTTAATAGAGATTTTGTTTGTCTGACAGGAACAAGCAACTTATTCCAAAGTTGAATTTATTTATTTATGATGAGACTAGTACAGTCTTAATAACGGAAGAATTTTGCTACAAATAATAAATTCCCATAATAATATTTAAAAGCAGCTCACTTAACTGTGATAAAGTGTCTATTGTAGTCTCTGTACTACAAGTGCGAGTAGACACTTATATCGTACAGGTCGTACAATGCTACGCATCACAGAACATGGTTTGCATACGAATATCTCGATCTTTAGTTACCGTTTATTTCGAGATTAATTAACTGTATTATCTATTTAAATATATATAATAAATAATATTATATATATAATATAATATTAATATTAAAAGTGTATGAAATCTATCTCATATATACATGCTACAGCATTTTTTTTTTAAAAACCTATTGCTAGGTTCGGCCTTCCGGCTTTCTAGTTTCGGGTTACATTATTATGTTTTTCAGTGTTGTAGCAATATGTGTACAGTCTGAAAAACTGTCTGTGAGTCAGATTGTTTGATAATTTATACATATGTTCCTATTTTATTATCGATCTAAACGTATTTAATGAAACTTGTCTTATAAGTTGTAGCTGAACATTGGATATTTTAGCCCCAAAAATGATTTAGAACCTCAAGAACGTTTTATTCAAACATTCCACGTCACAACGTGTGGCTTATGGACTCGGCCGTACTCCAGCACGCCTACAAATCTCAAGGTTCGTGCCCGTGACGGTTTGGCATAAATCATTCATAAACGTAGGAGCTATATCTATATACGTTTATTAATTACAAATTCATATATTTTTATTGCATGAGTTCAGCAGTCAGGCAGACGGCTCACGGTAAGCGGTTACCATCGCCTATGGACATCTGCAACACTAGAGGCGTTACAAATGCGCTACTGCCCTTTTGAGAGAGTCTGAAACCTGGCCATTAATAATACAACACACGAACACAACTCAAGGTTGTTATGGCGGCATACTCTAAACCAGAGATGGTAGCCCATCAGATGGATAAATACCCTATAACCTGGCTGTGGGTTGTTTTGTCGCCTCTTACGACAGTCCGGCTGGCCGCTGAAAATTGTATTATTTCTCCGTTCCTGCACGAAACAAGTTTAAGGAAATAGTTTTTAAATTAAATTCGTAAAATATTCCGGTCGTTTTATTATTATGCCAAAAAAATGTTGCACTGAAAATCAGCGTTGTGTCGGATATTATATCAACACAGCAATAAGCTGAGGGCAAACCTTGTTTGCTGTAAATGGAGTACAAATTCTCAAAATATGTTTTTATTATCAGTAACGTCGCTATTTCTTCAAATATTTTTTTATTTCTTCTTTCTAGTATGAATATTGAACATTTAAAAACGTAAGCTCAATGATCCCACGGTTTGAAGTATAAACAAAACAATTAGTAAAAATATTTCTTATAAAATATGGAACCAAATCCTAAGAAGTTTGAAATAACAACCGTTCGCATTATATGTCGTGTTGTCTATAACCTCATCAACGCCAATTAGCTTTTCATTGACCGCGTTGTCTTTGGTATGTAGTATACATTATGTATGTAATTATATACATTGTGTTTTTATTCCATTCCCAAGACTCTAGAACGTTTTTCTTTATCCTACTACGTTTGATGCTTTGCCAATACTACGTATTCATGTATTGAGATCCGTTCTATATAATGATTGCAGTTGGAAGGTCAACGACTTTCCCAAATACCATCGGTCTAAAAATAATATTGGATATATTTTTTTATCAGTGGCCCGAATGTGATATTATGATAATCTGGCAAAATCCGGGTTTGCCGATTTGGATTTCTTTAGTAGGTAACAGACGTATCGAGCTCTATAAAGATATTTGGTTTATCTATGCTTTTCACATTTTGAGAGAGACCAAAAAATAAGTTATGTTTTCAACAGGATTTTTTTATGTTAAATAATATAAGGAACCTGTTTTATTGAAACGAGCAAACTAAACTCACTTGACCGTTGAACATATTTGTGGGTATTCTGTATAGTTTTCACCGTGATCAAATAGAAGTTGGTTTGAAGAAAGTTCAGATAAAAAGCAGTTTAATATAATAATAATGTATGGAAAGATTATTGAAAGTTAATGAAGCGAAAAGTTTCTCAGGATCGTAGCAGGTGGAGATCCATCGTTTTTGCCTACTCCAGTGTTAAACAGGCGTGGCAATATGTAAGATAGTGTAATGTGTACGTACATTTTAATTAAGGTAGTCTTTGACAGACCAATAGTTCAACCAGAAAACTTTTTATCATCATATAAACACCATAATTAATGTCCTTATAAATTATGTACAAATTAATCAAATTATGACGTCATTTCTTCTTCGCCAAATAATGCATTAATTTGTGAACTATTCAACTAGTGTATATAACTGTACTGTAAAATGTATAAATCAATTATTTTCTGTTAGGTATGATAACTAGAGATATATTTAATATTTTTAGTATGCAAATAATTTATATGTCGAATTTAGATGATGAGCCAATATAAGGTAAATATATCAATTATCCGCGTATAGGTATGATCAGTACGGCAGCCGTTAGTCAGCGGACATATCTGAATAATAATCATCATATATTATAAAAGTTACTGACAATAACAAACTGGGAAAAATACGTGACAGCAAAATTGTTTTTACCATGCGAGTTATTTCAAGAATTACCATCCATACATTTCAAGTTGTTTTTTGGAACCTTATACGTGACGATAATTAATAAGGTATTATAATTTATACAAAGAATATTTATGATCAAAGCCTCGTTACAAATCTCATTTTAAAGACTCAAGTCAATGTGAGAGTAACCATAATTAATGTATTATGTTGCTTTATGACCAGTTTATAATTCATATTAATAACTGTGTTGTATTTTTACTATTAACTATACGTAAATTTAACCTTAATATTGACAAACTATCAAGTAAAATGAACTCAGTCATAACTGGCCTAGTACAAACGGAACTTGTACAGTTGTGTGATAAAACCGTTCCGTCATCCGTGTTATAACAGACATTGAAGTCGATTGCGGTTCTTGGAACTCGCTGACCCCTTTTTCAAAATAACATAATTATTTTATGAAATTGAATTATTTTATGTACAGGTAATAACAGTCAACGGTCGGCAACATCTTTTATATACCTAGTGTTTCTAATAAACAGGAATAAAAATAGAGTCAGGTCACATTCACGACGATTTTACGATGTGCACACATAATTAGGGCACGTTTGCTCTATTGTTACTATGTATATACAGTAAGAAATAAGTAAAATCAATTTATTAGCTTTCGCCATCCGCCGCTTCGCGCACTTTAACGTAGATTTTGTCAATACAATCAGGTTTAAATTCAAAATTGTATGGTATGTTGCATTATGTACCTACCATAAAAATTTTATCATTTTTTTATATAGACCAGGGCCGATATTTTTTGAAACCAAAAAAAAATATAGTGGGATGAAACCCATTATATATTATAACAAAATGAAAGGAAGAATAATGTAAATATATAAATAATTATTTAAAATAATAAAGAGATGTGAGGTCGGGAAGTGGATGGGGTGAGTTTTTAAGGGTAAAAAACGGTATATCTCGATTTTCGGCAAAACTACAAGTCCTATGGAAAAAAATTAAACGGCAAAATTATAGGTAATAAAAAAGGTCTACAACTTTTGTATTTACACTCTTTTCACATAACCTCAAAAGGTATGTGAAAAATTCAAATAACCAAGTTTTTGGTTTTTTTATTTTTATCTTTTAGAAAAAAATCACGAAATTTGGTCAAGACTTTCCTACATTTTTATATCCCAAACACACTGTAGTTTCTTTCATTTAAAATATTTATTTTTCATCTTATTTTGATTTAATATCCAAAAAGCACCCTAATTTACAATCGAAAATTTACTCGTCTAAATTTCAGCTTTTTAAAAAAAACAGTGGGATTTTCGTCCAATTAAATCTCGACTTTATATCCTAATGTAAGGTATGATTGATTTTTGCTTATACGTGACACAATGATATTAGGATATTGTTAAAAAAAGAACTTGATATCAAAATGGCAGCCATTAAAAACATGCGACCGGTATAAAAGCGAGATAAGTAAGAATTCGAATAAAGAAACTTGTTTCATTCAAAGTTCAAACATTTGAATAACACGTAATTTAAATATGGAAAATAATTATATTTGCCCTTTGTAAACACGATATCGTTATGAGAGTTACCGCACGAAACTATATCTTTGATACCAGATATCCATCTTTGATACTTGTGTTCGTTTAGAAACCCCTTGACGACTCTTTTTTAATTTAGTTTTAATATTTAGTTTTAGTTTTTTAATATTAGTGTTATTAAAATTAATCATAACAGTAAAATAATAATAATCTAGAATATGATTTTACTGTAAAATATATTCTGTATAGTGAAAACAGGATTTATGTACGAAAATATAACAATCATGGTGTAAATAAAACGTAAATGATGTAGGACGAATAAATGAACTTTTATCGCCTCTGGCACAGAACGAGTAAGACCATATCTACTCATAATTCTTCGTAACAGTTTTTTTTATATGTTTTTAATCATTTTTATTTTTTCTACCATCTGATTATTTTCGTGATATCGAATAAATTAAACCTAATAATCGCCATGACTGTAATTATTGCACTAATTAGGTTCCTATCATTTTGCACGTACCTATAATTAATTCTTAAAACACATTTCTCATTAGCTTTGTAATTAATTGCTACCAATTCAAGCATTTTCCCTTTGAATTTATTTTATTTTATTCGAATAACATACAGTTTATAACTAAATACATTTTATTCAAAAGCTTTAATGTAAAATATATAAAATATTTGTATGTACTTTGTCTTCAAATAAAACCGTTTGACCACTGGTAAGTATCCTTTAAAGTGTTTTTATTGGTTTCCTGTGTCTCTCAACGTATTCACCGTCAACTCAAAAAGGGGTGTTTCCTACTGCTTGATAAGGAGCTAGCCACCTATTTCCATCTATCATGGCCACCAGTACCACGACATCCATCTTCATTTTGCAAGGCTGCTATGTTCAAATACATATCGGTTCTTTAGTACGTTTCTGACGCCTAGAAATCGAAACTTGTTGCGAAGTGGGGGAGCTAAGAAACTTAAGACGAAGGCGAGAATTTAGTCTAAGAAGATGACGGTCTAGATCTAGAGAAAAATTGACATATCTATGCTACACACAGCATATGTTTGTTTATGACAAGTAGTCTTTCAAGATTGGAAAGGCGTGGCCAACGCCTACAGTATTACATTTCAAACATCTATAAACGATGCTGATTACTTTCCGTAAGGTAGACCGTCCGCTTACTTGCCTGCTTCAAGCAATGACTATTTATAACAGTAATGGCACTACAGAATTATGGTTTTTGATCAGGTGCAATCGGTTACAGTCCAATGGCTCATTCGAAATAGCCCCCAAGAAAATCAATTCGTCTCAGCGAGAGCTCGTGACTTCGGCCCGTTTGTAGCCGAGACACGGAGACAGTCACGGAGCCGTGAAGTTTACCGTACAGTTCGCGGAATAAACCGTATTTGACCAAAAAAACGTGAAGTAAAGTTGTGAAATGATGCCATTGGCTTAAAATACAAACTTGGGCGCATTACTTTATCAATTTTTTTAAATTATAACGTGACCTAATAATACTTAGTACCTTTTTAAAGGCGCTTTTAATGTACACCTTTGTGCGATCCTTTATCTAGGTATATTTATTGTAAGTTGTCTTTTCAGTAGCTCTTACTGTTATGTTGTACGTTGTTAATAATGCTGAGACTCTGTTACTTACCGAAACTATAAAGACACTACGTAGTCCACAGATCGACTCGACACGGCACGAGACATTGTTTCCTGCAGTGAAAGGAATTTAAGATTTGAATTAATTAAAATATCACTGAATTTCATAGACCCGTTTATAAGATAGGTACTAAATTGTGCCCCCTGTTTTCTCTACAGTAAACTACTACTTTGACTACTCTTGTAGGTGTTTTGTAATATAAAGTACGTTCGATACATATTATCTGATCCTTATGAAATTACGTACCAAATGTCTGAACGAAGTCCCCATTTAAAGCTTAAAAAAGTAAACTTTTTTGCTTTACTGAATCAGTTTTTTTACCATTCTTCTTCTTCTTCTATGTCTTCATAAAAAACACAAGGATTCAAAATCATCGCCTTTCTCACTTTACCATCTGCGCTAAAATCTTTATCGAAGTCACCCGAAATTTCGCGTTTTCGCGATGTACATATGAAACCTTGCTATTATGCGTACATAGTATATATTGTAACACGGATATATGCAGTAAAACAATTTGATTTATGTCAATGTCATGTGGCGGTTGATATTAATTGTAACCATGATTGTAACACATGAAATATATTAAACACGACCACGCGCCAGCCATGTGCAATTTACACGTCCATGTCAATTTGTTTTGAGGAAACAATCGATATTGCGTGCAATTTTATATATATACTAGTGGTATCAGCAGGCGTTGTGCTGCCCCAAAAAAAACTAGAACCCGATTCCAGCGTTACCTACCGGGTTTAATTGTAAATCTAAACCACCCCGGAAACCACTCAAACACACATAAAATTTTATAAATATCGTAGAACCCAATTCGAGCGCCAAGTATTTTGTTTAGATTAATGGGTTACATTAATGAAGTTTTAGTAAGGTTCCCAAATTTTTATTATTCAGGGATAATATAACATTCATATGGTGAAAGAATTTTTGAAATCAGTTTAATAGTTTTTGAGTTTCGTTACAAATATGCAATTCTTCCCTCTATTATTAGTGTAGATACCTATATATATAACACACAATGCGTTTCGTCACAATCCGCAAATACTAATTCTTTGAATGGAAAAAGATCCTATTATTATCTCTGATGTCTAAATAATATAAATGAACAATTTCATGAAAAAGTTTTTATTCATAACCTCAAACAAGGAATATACCCTAAAAATATCAAATTGTAACATTTGTATTTATTTCAAATTAACTCCCGTACATTTATTTACAATAATTAGTGGTCACCCGTGGTCGAAATTCGACCATAATAATTAATATCAAAAACGATACTTCTATAATGACAGATTTCGCCAAGGCTACACAAGGTTAATTTGACTTGAATAATAAGCAAAAGAGTATACATGTAATGTTTTTGAAGTTATACTTCTTTTGGCGCGTTAAGGAAAAATTATGACAGTAAACTTTTACGATGCGTGCGCACACCGTCACGAAAAACCGACACCCTGAAGTAAGCTATAGTCAACATTTTAGTTTTTCTATTGTTAGTGTCGTTTTTTCTACAAACGTAGAATAAGGCGAAAGATAAAATTTTTGAAAATATTTTTATCTTGTTACGCCAAAGAAGTATAACTTCTAACGCGTATTCATAAGTACACACACACTTTTTTTGTTGCTTTAATGTACTTTATTGCTTATATTTTAAATATTAGCATTCGTCGCTTTTTTCTATATAAACTATAATTTCATACTCCTCCGTCCGCGTAATTTTCGTAAAAAGGGTACAAAGTTTTTGCTTCACGTATTAATAGGTTAGTGGCATATACATGATTAGAAGAATTTTATATATAAAGATAGGTTTTTCGACCGGCCTATATGTATTTAGAGTTTATTTTGGTCAAAAAATTATTTTCAAAATAACACTCAGCTGAGTATTATTAAAAATTTGAATAGATATCCGACCAAATTAAAAAGTCATATTGATTTCCTTAAACTATCGCACAAAAGCACTTCATTTAAGTTTTATCGATTTTAAATTTAACTTTGATCTGCTATTGGATATTTGTATGTTTATCTCTTCTTTTTTCAAGGTCTTGATAATTAACCTATTGTATTTATATGAGGTTTAGTATTAAATGTACATTGTGCACTTCGTTGCTATCCAAGTATATCCATACATCATTATCCTAGTAGTAAATTCCTATTGTGTTCGGAACGTTTACTGCGAATCCCGGGGTCTGCTTTCCAACTTTTTCTTCTCCTTTTGCGCAGTCTTGGGCATCCGATCTTGTAACAATACTAACACACGTATCGTCGCTTACGACGTCAAACCAGCATTTCTTGGGCCTACCTGGTCAAATACACTGGGCCCTTGCGATGGTGGCATACCTTAGATCGCTTTCCATCAAGTGGGCCCTCTGCCTGACTACTGAACTCCACCAATAAAAAAAAAACTATTTATTGTCCACAATACTTCGGAAATATGTATGTAATGTCCCTAAATGCCTACCACATACGTGTTTTTCACATGATGTTGGTTCAAATCTTAACGAAGAAGCATCCACCTCTTACAATTAGACAATTTGTCTGACCTAAAGTACTTATATATTACTGTAATTACAATTGAATTTATACATCGATATAACCATTGTGTTATCTCGTATGCCTTTCTCGAGCGTACCAAATATATAGTCCGTTCGCCTAATAATAGGTATATCTGAATAAACCAATTAGTGGGGTTGTACGGGTTAATATGACGTTTAATTATAGTGACCTACATATCAAGAAAATTGGAATTTCCAAATACACACTTTACTCAATCAAAGCCGCTTGGAAAGCCCTGGTAAACAATAATGGAACAACGACGTTGACATAACGTCTTCCTGACCATACGACCCAGAGAAATTACTTAAATTACGACAAATTAGCCTAATCGACCTCATATGCTTTGTCTCCTTGCGTTATACGATGTCACGGTTACTTTCGCTTATTAACATTAACAGACATGGGTAGTAGAAAGCTTACAACAAAAGAAATCCATTTTGTATTGTAGTATCCCTCAAAAAGTCGATAACATTAAGGTTGACCCTTACTTCCTTACTCACACACGCACTCAATACACTTACATTAAAAAAGTAAGCATATTTGTTTGATGTTTTTTTTTTTTTTTTTTATTGCACGAATTAGCAACAGCAGACGCCACTTATGACACGGTTACATCGCTATGACATTTGCAAACAAAGTGTACGAATGCGCTGCTGCTCTCTTAGAGCCTGAACTGGTCACTAATGCGGAAACAAACATGATGTTAAGAAATACATACCTACCACTAATGATTGTAAACATAAATAATTTAAAAAATGTAAAATTACTAGCTACGCCCCGCGGTCTCACCCGCGTGGTGATGGAAAATCGTTATATTTTGGATAGTTCACAGTATATATCCTTATAAATTATAGCCTACGTGTTATTCGGATGTGTAAGCTATATTATTGGAAAGTTTCATCAAAATCCATTCAGTAACTTTTGCGTGAAAGAGTAACAGACATACTTTCTTACAAACTTTCGCGATTATAATACTTATAGAGATTTATATAAAAATTTAAATTACTTGAAAATATATAAATATGTTATACCTATATGTATTAAATTTGTAGGGTAGATACTGTGATCCCTGAGTACATTGCTGACAAAATGCTGTGCAGTTTGATCATTTTTGAAATTAAATTGTAATTTAAGATTGTATATTTTTTCTTTATGGCCACTATTATATAAATAATTTAGAGATTGATATGACTAAAACTGCAAAATCAATCGACCGATCCAAAAAAGTTAAAATAATAACCCTCGATTGTGGCGATACTTTAAAAGTACTTGATCCCTGGACACATTGAAGTGTGTATATTGCTCTACTAAATAAATATAATAGTATAAATACATAAGCTGTCCACTGCTGGGCTCAAGTTTTCCGTTTTAAATTTGATTTACGACTTTCACTTATGAGTGCAGGTTTTCGAAACCCACCATCGTCTGTGAGCTATCAAGGTATATATCTCCTATTCAAGCAGTTTGTATAAATTGCTTTTCCTTTTATGATAAATTTTTGAATTAAATTTAGTGCTTTAATATATAACTTTAGATGATTCTTAAATTGACTAAGACATTTAAACATTGTTAAATGGTGTCACTCATTACAAAAATCGGGTACATGCTTTGCCAAAATGTTCTTGTTAGGAAAAATGGTGTACATAATATTCAGTATTGTGACTGGATTCGTTACAGAATAATTAATAATTTTAGTTAATCTTATGAGAAGATATTACTGCACACTAACTTTTTCGCACTGTAACCTTTTTGGGCTTAGAATCGGTATTGAGGGCGCAAGGTGAATTTGTAGGACAACCTTTTTATACATTTATTTTCTATATATTTTACTTTTTATTTGACATTGTCATCTTTCGATAGCTCTTGAAATTATTCTTGTATTTAATTGCTATAACAAGAAAATAAATAATTCGTCATAATACAAAGCCTATCTTCTTCCTCGCACCAATCCGCCACAAATTTCCTACGCGAAAAGGTCAATGAACTATAGTTAAATAAGGAAAATTGTGACATACATATTTGTGAAATCTGAGGCCAGAGTCATTATATATATAATTATTGAATATAAATAGACAACTGTTCATACTTCAAGGTATAAGAATATTAAACACCATACTTCATCGAAACTGTCCTTGTCAACAAAATTGATTCTATGTATCAAAACCAAAATTTTAAGTTTTGTGCCATGAAATCTGATTTTTAGTTCCTTGTCTTCAAAAAAATATATATATAAATTTTCGAACTCTGATCGAACTCATGACAACAGGAAACCCCGAACTAAAAAAGTATGAAAATCGGAAAAATCTACGAAAAAATATAAAAAATGTTGTTATTCCATCCAAGTCGTATAAAAAATATAGATAATCCTTCAGAATCTGATGTCTTTTTGTTTTAAACTTGCTTGGGAAAATCCTTGGATTTTACAAATATACTAGTAATAAACACTGGAATTTTCTATTAACAAAACAATCTAATAATCTGTGAGAACTTTGGAACAACAGACTGTAACTCGTCCTTGTTATGATTTACACAACTTGCAAAATATTTCATATTCCATATCTATAATGACTAGTGGTCGCCCAGTGGTCGAAATTATTAACCATAATTAATTTAAATTATAAGTTGAACTAATAATGTTCTGGTATAAGTAAGTAATAAGGTTCTGTTGTCAAAGAATTTACTTCTATAATCACCGATTTCGCCAATATATATGTTAATTTGAGTTTAACAATAAACAAAGGAGTATATATGCGTGTGTGTGTCAAATACGTGGTAGTCTAGGTAATGTTTTTTCTAGTGGAACTTCTTTGTAGGCGTTCTTTACTTTATTGTGTTTTAATTAATATACGAGTTTGATGATTTATAAATCATTAATTTATTTAGTATCCTACATACTAAATAAAATATATATATATATATATATATATATATTATGTATATATATATATACATATACATACATCTAATATATAAAATTCTCGTGTCACAGTTTTCGTTGCCATACTCCTCCGAAACGACTGGACCGATTCTCATGAAATTTTGTGTGCACATTGGTCTGAGAATCGGCCAACATCTATTTTTCAGCCCCCTAAATGTTAGGGGTAGTCCACCCCTAATGTTTTATTTTTATTTTTACCGGGCAGGACGACGTCTGCTGGGACAGCTAGAGTATATATATATATATATTTATACACTAGTGTATACACTAGTACACGCACACACAGCTGAGCTTGTACTTGGCTATTTTAAAAAAACAGCCATTAGTTTTGCTATTCACATTCAGGGCGGATTGGCTGATTTCGCACGTTGATTATAATCAAGATGCCCATTGCTTAAATATTTTCGGAACTGTATTGAAAACGAGGCATTGTAACAATCATCTGAACAAACATAAATAATAGTTATCACTTTTTGTCAGCAAATTTTGTCTCCTATTAATTAAAATATATAAAGGATATTCTTCTGTTCCCTAAATTGTATGTATATGTTATGAACCCCCTTGTTTAATTTTCAATTTTACTGCACCATTGTATATAAAATACACAATTTCGTTAAATTTTCCCATAATAGATACATACGTTTTAAAAGCTATGGCAATAACAAACTATATAGAATGATGAAGATGAAGACGAAGATTTGCAAGTATGAAAATATTGATTTATATTTAGGACATATTTTTATAAGTATTTACACACTGCAATAAAAAATCTAAAAATAATATTTACAAAATATTGTTTTTTTTTAATTAACTAATCTACGGACTCTAGTTCCGTACCCTTTTTACAACTTAATTATTGTTAGTTTTTTGAATTTATACACGCTTATTGTTTATGTGACATTAATTTTATGATTTTTGTGTTGTATTGTGTACCTTAAGAATAAGAACTTATATATATTTTTTTTCTAATTTTAATACTTAACTTATACTAATATTGATTTTATAAGGGTTCTATTTTATTTTACCAAAATGGCTACGAAACCCTACTAAGGTTTACTAACATTTTATACCAAGATTTAATTCACGACATTAAAATCACCCACAATGCCTAAGAAAAAGTTAGTCTCAACGAGGTATACAATGTATCGGCTCTCTTGGTGGTGCAAATATCCATGGGCGACGATAGTCACTTACCCTGGTGTCTGTATGCTTGTTTACCTAAAGAAAAATAATTTCTAACCAACTTCTTCAATTAAAAATATTTGTACAAAACGCTAATAAATCTTGATAGAACGATAATGGAGACTCACATTTGTGTAAAGTAAGCCGCTCTAGATTGAATATATTACACGTCCTCAATTATATTAAGCCTTTTACAACTTTCAATGAGTTCACTTGGGTTTGTTGTGTCGTTTTTGGTGAACTAGACTGTTTATTATTTTATGCTGAACAATAGTTTTTAAATCATGGTAACCTTCTTCGAACTACAGTACCCGTTCTTGAAGCATACATATTTTCTTCTTTTTGTAGAATAGAATATAATAGAATAATCGTTTATTGCTAGAAATCTATGTGTACATAGGTGTGTTTTTGTGGCAATTGTCTCAATACATATATGTATGTATACTGATATATTTGCACATCTCCGTCGCCCATTAAATTATTTATTAAATTTAAGCATTTCATGTAGCTTCTCACTCACGTTGACTTCAGATCCGTATACCGCGAGAACTAACTCATTTTTATAATTTAAATACATTCCAAAAACCGCATAATTATCCAAACTATCTTCCAAATTTAAATATTAGTATGTGAATAGGTTCCTATTAATATTATCATCTTTAAATAATGTCGAGTTAATTTGCATATATCCAGGCCTTTTTTGTCACTTCTGTTTTGGGGGCATGCTAATTCTCGAAAGTTGTAAGGCTATATTTTTTGTGTGTACCATTCCAAAAAAAACATTTTTTTTGTAAATGTTACCAAAATTAATATTTTTTCATTTATCAGTTTTTTTGGCAATTTTTAGATATTTTCGAAATTTCCTTTAAGGGTACTGCGTGCCCCCGCGTGCTTCACAAAAAAGCCATGCCTATATCTAAAACATTCCCTCGAAGTTTTTTTAAGAGTATTGTAGTATATATTTGCGATTGACTATAATCTCGCCTGATGTTAAACGGAAATATAGGTGTATTTAAGATGGAGCACCATTACCTCGAAGGTACCTATTAACACGGGCCTTTAAGAGACCCAGGATTGTATCGGAACTGACATACTCCAGAAATGAGTTCCACTCTTGCAATGTGCATGGTGAAGGTGAACGCAAAAAACGTTCGTATAGGTGAAATGTTCCGCATACCGCTTTATCTGGATGACGTGGAAGTTTTTAATTTCAGAATAGATATAGTTCATAAACCTGTTTACCTGCTTCAATACACTTTTGGCACATATTCTAACAATTCGCATAATTACCTAAATATTACTCTACGACTATTATAGTTTCTTGACACACTTTTTAGCACAGTTCAAAGATATTCTCACGGTATTTTTTGTGCAAAAAAGTAGATTGTAAATTCACACATATTCACTAGAACTTAAGAACTATTTAAAATGAAATTGAAAGAACATTTTGAAGCTTAAAAATTACAGTAAAGCATTTGACAGGTTTTCCGTTTTCCAGAGCGCTGTAATATTGGGCTCTTTTAAAATTTAACAGATTCTAAGTTCTAAAAAGATAGGCAACGCTCCGGTGTAGATACCAAGCACGACAGTAGATCGCAAATAAATCCTGTAAACATAGAGCACCCGGTTCAAGGATTCCTAAGCGCTGACCATCTGTCAGAATCAGGACGCTTTTGCCTCTGCACATGTAATAGAAGGCCAAAATGATTAAAATATTTGCCGATTGTATTGCATAAACAGAGTATTATCTCAAGAAAGACTATTATAACCTAAAAATACAATGCTACTAAAAACTTGCAACTTCTCAAATCAAAGTGGTGTATAATTTCATCCCGTAATAGTCAGGTTCTATAACATCTATAGATGAGGTTAAACAAAAAAAATATATATTGAACAATTCCTTTTATGAGTTATTAAAATACCTCTGATCATCTATATCAAGCACATACCAACAAATAAAGTTATAAATATTGATTTCATATACAAACCATATCATTGTTCATCAATTTATGCACGCACGATGCTTGCAAATTGACACAAACGAAATACATCGATCATATTATGAGAAGGTACAATGTCAATTTTTATTTGTTACATACATGCGTTTTCTCTATAATATGCTTGATATGAAATTAACCACGCAAAAATTGCAATTTTTTGCGTAGATGGCGAAACAATATTGTAATATAGAGCCTCTCTTTTCAAACATGCACCGTGTTAGAATCTGACCAGTAAATATTATATGCACATAAAAATAAAAACCTCTAAGGGTGTATTAAAAATGAATAGTTTGCGTGACTGGCTGGCTGTGAACCGCTTGCCCCATATTTATGGGCAGCTTTAAGTCAAACGTTTTTTCATTGATCATTTACAATATAAAATAATGTTAGGAATTAATTTTTCTTTGAGAAATATTATACTTTTACATGCTGATAAATATTTATACATATATTGACATACTGAAAACATTACAATATTTAAAAAAATGCACATAAAAATTTCTCAGAACATAAAGCGACTCAACAAAAAAAACAAATGCACAAATAACAATACAAACATAAAGCGAACGTCCATCTAAAGGTCATCGAATGTGCTGGAAATTAAAATACATTTTGAGGAATTAACATCATTTAAGGGTATTAAATATTAACATCTCTCGTATTTCTAATGAATATTAACTCATTTTCTATTCTTGCAAGTATAATTAACGGCCATCTATACTTTTTATTTTAATTTGTATTGTGAGGTATAAAACCAGGGCCCGATAGAGAGACAGGCAGTCGAGCGATAGTCACGAGCGAAGCAAGACTTGTGTACTATAATCGGGAATCTAATAAGTGATGGACTTTGCGCGCTTTATTGAATTACGACCGTTTGCATTACGTTTAGAGTTGGTGTGTTCGGTTATACCTGTGTTACACGTGTTGTATAGTTCTAATAAACTCTATAGTAATTCTAACGACATTTTTAATTCGGGTCTCGCACTCGTAACAGTATTAATAAAAGAAACGATAATCGTCTGTTACTACTTTAATTATAAATTTGCATACAATCGCCATAATAATAACAGGTTTTCTTTATCGAGTGTTCTGATAAAAGAAAAAGAAGCATGCTGGAAATTTGTAGCAACATTTAATATATCCGCGCCAGTAATAAATACTTTTATGAGTCCCAACGTTCTCATACTTTGTAGCGGCAAATGGGCGTCTATAAAGCTATTTTCACTACTTCTATCAAATAATTACAGTAATTAACTTATTAATGCCTACTGTCGAGAATATAATACTCAAGATATACGGTCTATCTCTCGGGGAGAATCGACAAAATTAGACAACTCATAGACCCTTAGTAAAAGATGCTAAGTTGATAATTTTTATTCTAAAGTTAGCTATTTATTGCGCAGAGTTCTGCTGATAACTTAGACAGGCCATTAAATCCAGCAAAAACGACACCATATTATGATTTGCCTTTGTACAGTTTTCCTAATCAACAGACAAGATTAGGAAAACTATACAAAGAAAACTAACTAATAATAACTAATCTCAGAAATCGGAAGAACCCGAACATACTCATTTGTTTCCAATTTATATTAAACTAACGTCTAACAGTGTTATTTATATAGAGTTAAAATAAGTTTGTAGGCTTCTTTAAAGTTCTTAAAAACACGACCGTAGAATTTAAGGGCGGTGTTTATTCATAATATATGGATCCTGAAGTCCATTCTGAATTCATTTTAAGATTAATAAAAATTCTGTTTACATCTATGTAACCGCGTTTTGTGATTATGTAGGGAAAAATCGTGTCCAACACATAAAACCATTGACCCATATTGTTATGTAGGTTCCCAACTGAACGAATCTCGGTCAATTAAAAGTATGTAAATGCATATGTATTCATCGTAAAATGCTTATAATCAGTTTAGGTGACAAAAAATCCTTAACATTATTTGCACTACAAAACCAGATACGGTTTAATGTGGTTGAACTACCTGATGTATTGTTTATACGTTATCAGGTTTTCTTTCATTATAGCGTTTAAAGTAAAGGCGAAAGTTGGGGCCCCGAGGTGTTATTCCTCTTTGCCCTGGTTTATACATGGCGGGGAACTATCGATTTGTAACTCACTTTTGGAATGCTATGGTGGTATTTAATATGCTCTCCTTAGTCAACTTGCGACATCAGATGGTTTTCCAGTCATTTTGTTAAGCCTTATATTGGTACGTTTCCCGCCAAAATGGTCTAGAGTATGCCACCATAACAACCTTGATTTGTGTTTTGGCATTAGTGACCAGGTCTCTCTTAAGAGAGCAGCAACACATTTGTAGCATCTTTTGGTGTCGCAAATGTCCTTAGGCGATGGTAACCGCTTTACATCAAGTGGGCCGTCTGCCTGTCTGCTGAACTCATGCAATAAAAAAACTCTTTCAAAGAGTGAAAAAGTTTCGGTGGGAGACAAATTTAAAGTACGCGGTCAAACCCGGCTAAAAAGAATACGAAGTATAACGCTTTGGGGTGATTCTAAAATTGCGATTCTCTATTAAACCATACAATATTGTTTGCTATGAACATCCCGGCACGATTCATGAGCGGTCACTTTGGCCTACGCCTACGCACAATTGAAATTTGTTTTGCGATCTATTAGGCTTTATTCCTTTCGTAATATTATCAATACGTCGATAAATTTCATTAATTGGCTACGTTCAATAAGCAAACCGATCTCTCTATTCCGCCGACTGCTCAAGATATGTGCCGGGAAGTATATGAGCACAAAACTTACTTTTCGTAAACTAAAGACTTATTCATCATTGTGATGAAATTTATAATATTGAAAATTAAATGAGTAGGAAATAATTGTAAATAGACCACAAATGTTTAAGACTTACTTTTACAGAGGTGTAATATTCACTTTATACACAATACTTAGTTTATACATAATAAATATACAATAGCCAAGCACTCAGTTGTTAATAGTTAATGTTAATAGTTGTTACCTACAACTAAAATCGGCTTCGCGTGCTCGAGTACCTTAAAAATCTTTGTGTTCAGTGTTAGAACAATTATTTTTTATCGCATATCAAAGTTTATTTGAATTATTTTTAGTATCTTTCCTTAATTTTGACATGTACTAGTAATATTATATATAATATACCATTAAGCAAATTATTTTTAATACGGCGCTAATTCGCGCAATTTTAGAGTTACACAGTTTGTATATCCAATCTCTTCATTTCTTCAAATTGGTAGCCCCTTTTCTTGCAGAATAAAATAACTGTTAACAAAATTATTTATAAATAAGGTAACCATTTGGTTATATAAACAGTTTACTAAATATTACATTGGTATGCGAATAACAAGAACCAGAGATATTTCTTCAAATGATAAGAGACAACTTTTTATAGTCATTTATATTTTATATTGTAACCGTAATATTATTCCACATAGTTTGATAACGTTTTTTCTAGAAAACCACGTTATAGACGAATGTTTTATGATAGTACTTACTTGACAACACAATGGAAATAATAATTATTTTATCTATTTATGTCATCGCAAGGTACAGTACCGATATAATTTGATATAAGGCTTTAGTTGGTCCTGCATAAATGATCGATGGATTACTCCACTTTACATGTACATTTTTAATGTGATTCCGCTATCGATTGACCTGACTGACCTGCCGTCGTGGAAAAGATTGACAGTTATCGGTAAAAAACATTATTAAAAATAGAAAGTATTTTATTTATTATGTAGATTAAGTTAGAAATAATTTTGTATGTTTCTGTTGCTTTTCATGATTTGGGTTACCTTATCCACTTCTTAATCAATATTACCTCCTTAAACGATTTGTGAATAAATCTGAACATTTTAATATAGGTTCGTGGTTATTTTTTTATAACCACCAAAATTCACTTTATATCTTAAATAATACATAAACGTGCCCTATAAATATACTGCACCCATAGAGTTTATATCCGTTGACTTTTTGTATAGCGCATTGTCCGCTCATATAAGCTCCATTGAGACCCATGCTAGACCCGAGCTTTCAGATATCAGGAAAACTGACGGTAAATTTTGTTTTCAAGGCGGTTAAGAGGGTTAAACAGTATTAATCACATTCTGTTAGATTTTCTTGCGTTGTCCTCGTTCATCGTCGAAACGGGATAATGGTAACAATGTGTACATTTCAAGTCAGAATAACTATCCAAACGTTACATACTTCCTGGCCAGGGTTTCGCAGCTACACACGGAATCGCAAGTGCTTTGATCACCATGTCAACAATATTTGTATTTTTTATTATTGGAGAGGAAACCATTTTAATATAGCTACTCAAATTTTATCTTCGCCATTGTCTATCAGAGACTATAACGTATTTTAATCAACATCTTGAATACAGCAGTCCTTAAATAATATAACTTTGTTCTCATAATGTTTTGTATTTTATACCTATTACTCTGCTTTTACATTACAATAGAAAGTGGGTCATCAGCACAACCCTTTGCTAGAAATGAACAACGATTACGTTCTAAATTGACAGTTTTGTTCCGAGCATTATTTTCGCTTTACATTATTCTCTTTAAAACAGTGAAGGGTTAATGTAAGTTGGCATTTAATCAATTCCTACTAAGGTAATGTTCTTTTCGTAATTTAAACTACTTAACCTCCGAATTCAGAGACAACTGATAATAGTCAATTAGAATTTAATATTAACATTTAAATTTCTATTTTATTTAATTTGTTGTTGATAAAGTGTTTTCTGTCGGCCAGTAGTAAAATAAAGATTAAAGACTCATTTTTTTTAAAGATACTTCTTCTTAAATACACTTATATTGCAAATTGAACTTTTTAGAGTATTATTATAGTTATCCTTATTGTATAAAAAGTAAACTTGCACATACCATTACATTTTTGTATTTATACATATAATTTGTCAAAAACTAAAACATTATTACATACTAATTAAGAAATTTAATATTTATTATTAAATAATTATTTATTAGATAACTATATTTACTTGTAACAATCCTTCTGAGTGTGTAGTTTTTGATATGTTTTTTACAGACTTGTCACTCTTTATATCAAGTTCGGTTTTGCAATATATTTGTTAATTTTATACAAATTTTCTTTTAATTATTTTACCTAGTAGTAGCTCTCCTGGAGATCAATCAACAGGATAGTTACCCATCCATCCTTTGTGTCACCATCACCTATAGAAATTTGATGTTTAATATTTTATGCTATTAACAATAAAGATGTGAAAACATAGACAATTTCAGACTGATGTTTATTATTATATATATATATATATATATATATATATATATGTGTGATTAATTATGTTAAAATAATCAAAACTAAATCACATCAAGTACGTTAACTTTGGCATGAGGGTAGTTCAAAATTTTTATATGTTCATAGATCGATTAAATGAGGTAATTACAACGCCTACATGTGATCCTCCATAAAAGCGTACTAGGGACTAATAGTCTTATTAAAGGCCGTAAAATGTTAGAGTAGCAATTTATCTGGAATAAGGAGAGCGGCGTTGGCATCTGCCAAAACAACTCCTAATTTGTTATGATGAGACATATTGTGTCTGAAATTTATTACGACCAGCATAAACTAAGATAAAAGAAAATGGTTTATCTATATTAATATTATAAAGATGTAACGTTTGTGGGTTTCTTTGCCGGAAGTAATTGGTTGAACTACTAAACTGATTTGGAAAATTCTTTTACTAGTCGAAAGCTACATTATTTCTGAACTGACATAGTCTGTATTTGATTATCAAATATTTTTTAAGTGACGCTCAGTGAAATAGGCATAGGTTGCTATAATAAATATTGCGCTTCACAAAAATATGATAGGAATTAGTACCAAAATTGCATTTAAATATTGTTTCTTTGAGGATACTAATCTAAATGCTTATCTGTATTCTATTCTGATATAATAAAGCGGTAAAGTTTGTGAGTTTGTTTGTAAGAGGTTATCTCTTGAACTACCGAACCGATTTTGAAAATGCTTTCACCAGTAGAAAGCTACTTTATTCCTGAGTTTCATGGGTTATATTTGAATTGCGTGCGTGCGTGTGTATTTTTTAATGATGTCCAGCGAAGTGGACACGGGCCAGCTAGTGTAACATAATGAGAGAATAGAACAACTGTATTGTTAAGCTGTGGAATATCTACAGGATTACAGAAGTAACAAGAGCTCGCTCGATGAGGGCGTCCAATAACATAATTATATATGATATGTCACAATTTATTTTTATCTTACAGGATTACCTTTTGGGAATGACAAGATACTATGGATAATATTTGTCATATTTTTTAACATAATTTACTGTTGTAGATTTATTAGTTGCTAATTTTTATGAATTCACTCGGTATCACTCCTGTGTTTTTTTTATAAATCCGCTGATAAACAATTCATATTCCTAAGCATCAACAAGTAACGTTGTATAATATATACATAATAATTGATATACATCAGATAACTCTAGGGCTGATCCCAGACACCCAGATCAGAGCAAATAGGTAACAAAAAGTTCGATAACCAAATTTACCTTGTCGGGAACCGGTTTAATAATCTAGGCGGACCAACGCGTAAACTACTAGACCGGAAGAGCCGTCACTCGTTATCTAAAGTAAATAAATTTCACGATGAACGGTTTATTCTTAAAAAGAAAAAAGTAACAAACACAATAAAATACTTCACATTTAATTTTAATTTGCTATGGATGTATAGCTATTAAGATTCTTTCAAGATATGTAATGATTTAAATATCTGGAATATATTTTAGGTGACCGAGCGGCGTAAACACATTCCAGCTGCTGGCCTCAGTTGTTTTACTAACAAACAAATGTAATTTTCAAGTAAATTTCTTATGCCCGTATTTACACGGGCAAGCCAAAATAATCTTTAAAACAAGAAAGTAACTAGTGAATTTTGCATTTTATATATATTCAATACTACCTGTTACCTGCACATTTATTCGAATTTACCCTTTTACTCTTTTAATGAAGTAAGAACTCCACTGTCACGCTTAAACATGTATTGCGTTACTTAATCCCGGTCTTCACCGGTAAGTTTTGCACGAACCCTCGAAGTAAAACCCCTGCTACACCTGAATTAGTTTCAGTAGCTGTGACCGAATTCCACTTATTTTTAGCGTTAAAAATAATGCGTTAACAATATCGCTGCTCAAATAACGTACTAAAACTTGAGCTATATCTGCGTAGCACAGTTACTAACACTAACGTTATCCTAGGTGTAGCAGAGACATAAAGCTAAGTGCGCATTAAGATTTGTCAATACCAGACGCACCCTTTCACAGCTGTTTTGATAAATCGCAATGTGCGCGTCAATAGAATTTTCAGAAACAAAATGGAAAGGCAGTCACGAGTGAGACTTCATGAGGGTTCACGAGTGAGAGTTCATGAGGCTTCATCAGACTTCAATCTAAATCCTTCGGATATTTGGTGTTATATAAACTATTAAGGTAAGGAAAGGAATGCTCCGGTGGTTCGGGCATGTGGAAAGAATGTATGATGAAAGAATGACTAAACAGATATACAAAAGTGGATGGATGCAGAAGTCGCGGAAGGCCACGACACACCTTCCATGATCAAATTGATCTTGAAGTCTCAGAAGGTGATGTCAGGAGCCTTAAGAACAGACGAGCGTGCATGACAAGAGCTATGAATGTCAAAGAAGCTAGTGAAGTGTGTAAGAATAAGCCTGTATGACGCTCTGTTGTTCGTGCCTACCCCGCAAGGGACCTGGCGTGAAGTTATGTATGTATGTATGTATAAACTATTTATTCTAAGCCCATATTTGAAATTTCTCGACGGCTCGGTGGTTGAACTGAAGTCCTTCATCAATGAGTGCACTTTTTTTACAATATAATATATGTAGAGTAAGTTGGATTATATGGGGTACGTATTGGCGTATGCTTTCGGATAATACAGGTAGTAAGATAATAAAATATATTAAAGTTGGTGAACAATAGAATGAACTATCATCAGACAAGTGGATCCGTATAAAGTCATTAGCACTTGTCGTAAATAGACTGAGCGCGGGCGTAGATAGCTGAAGGTATGCTTTACTTACTATATTAACACAGAATATATTCCACCTACGGTCACTACTATGCTAAACAGCTAATTTTATTAGACCGCTTCCTATGATTATATTAAATGTTGCGCTATATTTAGTACATATCTTTACTACATGCGAACTTACATCTAATTGCGTCGATAATACTCATAGCCATTCGTAACGTCTTCATAGTAAGTGATAACAGGATTCCCTGTCTATAGTAATATTTATGTAATAAATAACTTTTTGACTAAGAAATACAGTGTGTCTTGGATTTTGAAACGAATATACCAGGGCCGTCTTTATCCGGCGGTGCAAGTGATGCATGGCACGTGGCACGTACGTTGATCGCTTTCTTCGTGAACCATAGTCCACATGATTATGTCTACGTTAAAAAAAAGATGCATCAACAACTCTGACGGACAGGTAGCGACATATGAAATATACAGTCTTGCCTTTCATATAATGCTTATAGATTCAGTTTCTTTCGAAAACAATGACTGTGATTACCACAGACAGATGGACTAGCACACGGACATGACAGAACACAAGGATTAGTTTTTGCTAAAAAAAACAACTCAAAAAATAGAACTCAGAAATTAAATCTATCGCATCGAAATTCATCCGGCAACGAAAATTGTATCCCGTTGAGCTGATTTTTTATTTTCGGAAATAAAAAGAAGTCGCATGATGCTAGGTCAGGGCTTTAAGGAGGCTAACCCAGGAGTTTGACCGGCGTGCTGTCCAGGAAGTCCCTGGTTTTGAGCGCAGTATGGGTGAGCGGTTGTGTTGTCGTTGTGGAGCAGTAGCCCGCAGAGTCCTGTATTTGGCGCTGGTTGCTCACAACAGAGAAAGCTTCTGCCAAGCATTTGGTAGTATACCATTCGACGTTGTCGCTTCTTCAGTTCCGTAAAGGAATTGACTCCAAGTAGCCAGTTAAATTGAGAAAACTCGAGATATAAATCTTCCCCCCGTTTCTAGATCGCTTCACTTTGGAAGGCGCTGATTCGCTTTCAAACACCCAAACCGTGGACTGGCGCTTTGTTTCTGGATCGTATTCATAAATCCAGTACTCATCACCTGTAATGATGTCGTAAACACGCCGAGACGAAACTGCTTCAAATTTAGATAGATAGATATTTTTTGCTCACCAAAATAAACAAATACAGATACAAAATGCATAATTACAATACTTCTTGGCAAAACAAAACGGCCTTATCGCTAAAAGCGATCTCATCCAGGCTACCAACAAATTGTTTATCATATCACGATTTATCCGTTTTTAGGCGACACTTAAAAACCGTAAAATCTCAAAGAGCGAAATTGTTCCCGGCGCAGATCCATTTTTCAGTGAGACACGATAATTATTTATATTAGCTCTCAAAAAATGTAGAGGGAAATTTTGTAATTGGAACGTACCTATTTTTAATTATAAACAATCATATTTTCAAAAGAGTTTATTTCTGGCCAGTCTCTAATACCATAAAAAACTATTTTTCTCAATATTTTCTAAGTAGCCTGGTGTAGGTACGTGTAATCAGCCATATATTCCAGAACCTTATGCATAAGATGACACTTGAAGATACCTTGAGCATTTGGACCATATAGAAATCAGTTTTCACTGACTACATTAATTAATCCATAAATGCATATCGGTTTGAAATGCCTTAATACCTACCACCTGACCTTTCGACAGACTTGATTAATTATTTATGAAGCGCCGCCCGGTTTGATATATTAAATATTTTTATAATAACAATAATAAAATTCGTTAATGACATAGTAGAATTAAAATATCTTATAATTGTATTATGTAGAACATTATGGCATTATCTGCTAGGTATAGAAAAAAATGATGTTTTTGACAAATATGGAATTACACTTGGTCAAATTTTGTTGTTATTTTTACTTATGTATAAATAAATTATATCGAAAAACACAAAACCAGTTATTATTTACTGCTGTTTGACCCCAATTAAAAGAATATTCCTCATGTTTTACAAATCCTGATCCAACAGTAGGAAGTTAAACTTTAAAGTTGTTGAACGTGAAAAATGATGAAATAAAGGAATTAAAAATTTTAATTTATTATCAGTAGTTTTCTGAATATGGGTAGTAAGCGAAACAAGTCAAACTTGTTTTTTTAGCATTCTGATCGCTTTTAATCATTAATAAATATCTTCATTCTGGTCTTCTGTTAAAAAAATATATTTTCTTTGCTATATAGAATCTTTATTATGCTTCTTTCAATAATCAAACCTGTATTCATTATCCTTTATATAAACTTTAAAATTTTGACTACAGTCACAAATATACAATTGCTTGCAAATTTAAAGCATGTAAATATTTAAATAAAAATCATAATCCTTGAAAATTATTAATTTCTTGAACAAAAGTATTCAATATTACGTCTCGAACTAATGTAGTTGGAATGAGGCGCGGGTGCATTAGCTGCTACGACTTGCTATATTACATTATATTGAAATATTTTATTTGTGTATAAGGTGTATATTTCCATAAACCTTAATAAAAAAAATTTGGCTCAGTGATTAAGAACTGATAGGAATATTGGCCAGGAGACAAGGCAAGGAGACCTTACATGATCTGATCAAATAATAATCATCACTTAATAATAAATAATAATGGCCAATAAACGCCCCATTATGGGCTCGAACCTCCTTTTTGTATGGGATCGGACGTTATAACTACATGCTTGGTCCAATCGAAGGCGAATAGACTGGTCTCAAGTATGTCGCCATAACAACCTTGAGTTGTATTCCGGCATTGGTGATCAGGTTTCAGTCTCCCTTAAGAGAGCAGCAGCGCATTTGTAGCACCTCTGGTGTTGCAAATGTCCATAGGCGATGGTAACTGCTATCCATCAAGTGGGCCGTCTGCCTGCTGAACTCCTGCAATAAAACAAGACTTACGAGTATTTGACACATTAAGTTTTGGGACGCGAGTGCGTTAACGACTAAGCTAAAATTATTTTGTACAGCATTTGTATACATTACATAAAGTTTACATATTTCCTATATTTTCGTAAAACCCATCTTTGTTATTTAACCACAAGGACAAGAAATATATAACAGCACCGTAAAACTGTTAAGCACAAATGAAAACCTTGCTTGCTATTAAACATAATTAGCGGAACAAATTTACTAGAAACTTACATGACGAAGGCTTCCTCAAAACCGTATGTTATGTCAAAATTCTCACGTCCCAACACGCTTGTTAAGGTTCTGTAGCTATTTCAAAACGGAATCAATATAAACTCGTTATGTCTGTCCGTCCATTTGTCCGTTTCTATTATGTAACTCATTTCTCTGGGAAATAATTAGGTTTCTGAGAATGTAATTTATTATGAAAATACATTATATTTGTTGCTACACAACGCCATAGTCACATCATCGAAAAAAAATAAAGTTAGTGCTAGCTATCATACATACTTAGGGTTGACATATTATTTCCGGTATAGTACAGCGGTGGCATGAAAAGGTTCGCCGGTTATCAAATTGAATCATTTAACGTAACGTAACTGTTACCTTTTAAAACTAAATAACAAAACACACTGTTCCCCAGAAAATTATATTTACCTGTTTTAAAATAAAATTTAAAATTACTTAGATCAAATTTATTTGCTTTTCTATCTGTATGAGATTATAGAGATGGAAAACTGAATTAAAAGCAAAACTTGTTAAATACGTGGTTTATTCGGAGAGACATAAAAAATCAGAGAGTGAAAAATAAATGACAGATTACACAAAAAAGGGCGACCACTAAGGTCACAATAGGCAGGCAAAGGAACTCATCCATACAGCCATGAAAATTAGTTATTGCCAGAACAATCTCCGCCGCCTTGAAAGTGCCATAACATATCACCCATCTACGTCATCATCCAAAAAAGGGCATATTCTATTTAGAGCTCTCTTAACAATTACTCCCTTCGCCATTCTTATGTCGACTACACGGCAGACACCATCAGAGCCTTTGTAGATATTATGGATCCTGCCCAGCGGCCATTTTAAAGGTGGACTGCCTTCATCCTTGACGAGTACCAGTTGATTAAGTTTTACTTCTGGTTCTTTTTTCTTCCATTTCATCCTCTGCTGCAACTCACAAATGTATTCACGACTCCATCTCTTCCACATACTTTGCCGAGCCTGCTCTATTCGGGCATATCTGTGGAGTCGACTTGGAGTAACATCTTGTAGATCTGGTGCGGGAAGCGAGGTTAAGGGTCTGCCTATCAAAAAATGTCCAGGTGTCAATGGACTCAAATCATTGGGATCGGAAGACATTGGCCCCAAGGGTCTTGAATTTAAAATCGCTTCTATTTGAGCCATTAGCGTAGTCATTTCTTCAAATGTGAAATGGGCATTACCAGAGACCCTCTTCAAATGAAATTTTGCTGATTTCACGGCTGCTTCATATAGACCACCAAAATGAGGGGAGTATGCCGGTGTAAATTTAAATCTTATGCCTTCATTAGCGAGCTCTGGCACAACATCTGCACAATCATTCACTAATTTTGCAATTTCTCGACTAGCCCCAACAAAATTGGTGCCATTATCACAAAATATCTCGCGTGGTTTACCTCGGCGAGATATAAAACGACGCAAGGCTAATAAAAAGGCTTCTGTGGTTAAATCACTAACTATCTCTAAGTGAACAGCTTTCACCTTAAAACAAATAAAAACACAGAGATAGCATTTTATTAGCCTAGCTCCGCGACCCTTCTTATTTATAATTAACAATGGCCCGGCATAGTCTGCTCCTGTTACTTCAAAGGGAAAACCAGGGGATAGCCTTACTGAAGGTAAGTTACCCATTATTTGTTTAGCAACTGCTCCTTTCATTCTTTTACATGTTACACAATTGTTACAAACACGTCTTGCCAAGCATCTGCCCCCAATGGGCCAATATTGCTCTCTTATTACAGAAAGAAGCAACTGTGGCCCTGCATGCATAAGCCTTGTATGATAATATTGCATTATCAATTCTGTCAAATGATGTTTGCTGCTTAATACAATTGGGTGACATTTATCAAAATTATAATTTGAATTATCTAATCTCCCACCAACACGAATTAGACCAGTTTTCACATCAACTATAGGTGTTAAATTATATAAAGCAGGAAATGATTTAAAGTTATTTTTGTAAATGGTAAAACATTCGACTTGTGAAAACTGAGCTAATAATAATTCACTATTATTCAATTCTTCTACAGTCAAGGGCCCTGTTATTTTTGATTTGTTTTTACATATATTAATAAACCTACACACATATGCTAAGGTTCGACGTAATCGATTAAAATTAGAGAACCGCTCAAAATGAACAATAGATTTTGGGTTCGTCTCAATATTTGTTAAATGCACCCTTATCTCTGGTAAAGGTGTTTCTGAATAATGCTGCTGGTCCGGCCATTGATCTGATAAGTCATTTAGGTACTTGGGTCCTTCCCACCACAAGCTTAGAGTTGGCACTTCTTTAGGGCTGACGCCGCGTGACGCTAAATCGGCTGGATTCAGTGCTGAAGGCACATACAGCCATTTACAATTGTTGACACATAATTCGTTAATCTCTGCTACACGGTGTGATACAAAGGTGCTTAATTTGTGAGGAGATGTGTTGAGCCAGCCAAGTACAACCTTGGAGTCACACCAAAAATATTTAAAATCAATGGAACAACGAAAAGCCTCGATTACCTTTGCGCATAGACGAGATGCTAACAAAGCCCCACACAGCTCAAGTCTGGGGATTGTGGTGGTTTTGAGAGGGGCTACCTTTGACTTAGCACATAATAGTCGTACCATTACATTTCCTGCAGCATCCATAGACCGCACATAAACACAAGCGGCATAGGCATTTATTGATGCATCTGAAAATATATGCAATTCAAGTTTACTATGGTTTGCACAGATTGTTTGGCGTGGGATAGCCAGACACTCAATATGTTTTAAATCATTAAGAATGTGTAGCCACATGTTGGCTACATCTGATGGAATCTGCTCATCCCATCCAAGTTGTTGCAACCATAGTTTCTGCAAAATTATTTTAAAAGTAATAATACAAACACTTAATAGCCCTAGTGGATCAAATATGCTTGATGACACTGATAGCACTATTCGTTTTGAAATAAAATCATTACATTTTTCATACAAATTTGATGATTTTTGTAGTGAAATATTAATAGAATCAGCATTTGGATTCCACTCAATACCTAAAGTGTTGATCATTGTTGAAAATTTTAAATTCTCTTGTGTCATTTTAGTGTCAAATTTATTACATACAAAGGATAATAAATTTTGTGAATTACTCTTTATTTTAAGTAAATTAAACCCAGCAGATGAGAGCCATTCAGTTATGTTTTTATAAAGGTAAATTAGTTCTGTGTCAGATGAACAGCCTGTTATCAAATCATCTATATATAAATCATGTTTCAATATTTCATTTATTAGAGGATTGTTACATTCCATTGCTAGTTGCATAATACATCTAGTGCTCAAATAAGGAGCAGATGAGGTACCATAAGTCACTGTATTTAATTTTAAGTAATGTATGGGTTCACACTCATTTGCCCGCCATAAAATAGTTTGAAGATGTCTTTGATTTGGCTCAATAAGTATTTGTCTATAAAACTTTTCTATATCTCCTGTTAAAATATATGTATGTTGTCGAAATCGAATCAGAATTGAGAATATGTCATCTTGAAGTGTAGGCCCAACCATTAAAATATCATTTAGGGAGAAACCTGAGGTGGTTTTACATGAAGCATCGAAGACAACCCTACACTTAGTACTTTCACTTTGTTCCTTTAAGACAGGATGATGTGGCAAAAATACAGCATTTTCTGGTCGCTCAGTCTTTATCAGGTGACCCAGCATCTCATACTCATTTATGAATTGAACATATTGTGCCTTTATATCAGGTTGTCTTTGAAAACGTCGCTCTAGTGAATCGAATCTCTTACGTGCCATATAATATGAATCTCCTAATATGTCTTCGGGCTTCGCTTTCAAGGGCAACGTGACACAAAACCTTCCATCCTCGAGTCGATGAGTGTGCTGTTGAAAATGCTGTTCACACGCTGCCTCCTCTGGAGACAGAACACGACTCTGGGGTATTTCTTCGAGCTCCCAAAACTTACTGAGTTGGGTCTTCACTTCATGACTGAAATTACATATAATTTTTGTTTGAATATCACATTCATTATTCATGATTGGCCCTGAAATTTCCCAACCAAACATAGAATTTTGTAAAATAGGCAAATTATAACCTAATTTTATTTTTTCATTACATAATATGTCCCAAAAGACATCTGCCCCTAACAGCAGTTCAATGTTAGCTGGTATATAAAAATTGGCATCAGCAAGAACAATATTTTCTGGTAAGTTAATTGCTGATGTGTCAACTTCTTGACTTGGAATAGAATGAGTTATATTATTGATAACAAATGCATTGACTGATGTGCTAAATGCATTTGTGCATGACTGTACCTTAATATTACAGCGCTGCAATGCTTCAAATGAAATGCTATTGATACCTGTAACACATACTGAATTTATAGCTTCAGTTGGAATGCATAACCTTTCCTTTAATTCTTGACTAATAAAGGAAGATTGGCTACCGCAATCTAGTAGGCAACGAACCTTAATGAAATTGTTTGGATTGGTAGAATAAACCTTGACAATAGCAGTTGATAAAAGAACTTGATTTGAAATACAATTGGTTAGAGAAACTGGATTTGCAATGACTTGCTTGTCTTCAATAACCTTTTTGTCAAAATGTAAAAGTGAATTATGCTTATGATTGCATATTTTGCAAGAAATAGATTTACATTGATGGGCTAAATGTCCGCTACGGAGACAGTTTATACAATGTTTATTTTTAACAATTAAGTTAAACCTGTCTGCCGGTGACATTCCCAAAAAATTATTACAATAATAGATTAAATGATCACCATTACATGCTAAACATTTAGGAACAGTCTCAGACACAGCAGCCACAAAAGATTTTCGTGCCTTGTTCATATGTTTATATTGTACATGTTGTATATGTTGAGTCTGTGATTGTTGTGGTAATCTCGGCTGTCTAGAGCAACTCGCCTCAAAGACATCTGCTCTTAAACGTAGAAAAGTATAAAAATGTTCTAAATTTGGTAAATCGCTCAAGGAGCCTTTGTACTCTTCCCATTTCATATGTGTTTCCATCTCTAACTTTGCTGAAAATAAATATATTATTAGAGTATCCCAATTTTCAGTTTTTTCTCCTAAAGTGTTTAAAGCTCTTAAGTGTTTTGAGATATGGTCTACTAAGGACCGTAAAGGAATACCCCTTTGAACTTCTAACAACAATTTAACATGAGTATTGACTAATTTCTTCTTGTCATTGAAGCGATCACATAATAGTTTCCAGGCTATTTCATAGTTGCGGTTAGATATTTCTAAGGCTGCTATCACTGATGCTGCTGTTCCTGTAAGCGCCCCCTTTAAATATTGGTACTTATTGATGGTGGCAATTGATTCATTATTATGAATAAGTGATGAAAATGTGTCATGAAATTCTAGCCACTTTGACCCGTCACCATCAAAATAGGGAATATTGATTTGCGGTAGTTTGATGTTTGTGGTTTGGACAGTTGTAGCTGAATCAGAGCTGTCTTCATCTGCCTGTATAGTAGTGTTATATTTTTCAATTATCTGCTGGGCCTCTGCAAACGCCTGATAAAATCTATCCTCAGTAGACTCTCGTTCGCTTTCGTTCTCGGGATTCTCGAACTTAGTTTCAAAAACAGACTGTATGGAGTCATATTCTTCAAAAAGAGATTCTAATTTTTTCAAACGGGCTTTAGTCTCGTGACATTTTAGTTTGTTAATGCTAGATAATGGTTTTAAATCATCTAGAAACTTTTCAAATGTGGTTAATCTGCCTTTAATGGAAGACCTTTTGGCCTTTAGCTCCCTCACATCTTCGGTAACAGGCATTGTAAAAGTATGATAAAATGGCACAAATCCTTGTTAAAGCGGCAGTGCGTTGGCCCACAATTCGTTTTGGTTGATTGAGTTAAATATAATTGATTTATCACCATACCTTCATAGCTAAAATAATTGAAACGAAGTTCACAGCGACGCCATTTCGTACTCACGTAGGTAGGCGTGCCTTTTCTTGATGGCAATGTAATTTCGATATTTTCGTATATCCTTGTTCCGATCTTGACAATTTATATTTATTATAGGTATTTTATGTCCTGTCACGGTCGCCAAAACAATGTATGAGATTATAGAGATGGAAAACTGAATTAAAAGCAAAACTTGTTAAATACGTGGTTTATTCGGAGAGACATAAAAAATCAGAGAGTGAAAAATAAATGACAGATTACACAAAAAAGGGCGACCACTAAGGTCACAATAGGCAGGCAAAGGAACTCATCCATACAGCCATGAAAATTAGTTATTGCCAGAACACTATCTTTTCTAAGAAGATTGCTTAGGTTAGTTGTAAAACCTTTTTATTGCTTTTAATATATAAAATAAGCGTATCGATTATATCCTTTTTGTTTCTGATGACTAAAACTTTTGGTATAGTCAGCGTTTGACATTGACAAAATTTCAATTTTCTTTTTTCACGTTTCTATATTTTATAAACTTAATAATATTTATGTAAAATACCAGCGGTCCGGCTCTGTATCACCCGTGCTCCGACCCGCTCCTATGGTATATACTGCCATGTTATATAGCCTCTGACACTCCCTGTTAACGTAGCTTTCTAACAGTAAAATAATTTTAAAATCGGTTTAGTATATCCAGAGATTACCCCCTACATCGTCACACACCTTACCTCTTTATAATGTTAATAAAGTGTAAATTAGCAGTCCTGTTTCTTCTACTTGTGCAAGCAAAAGTAAACTTTAAGGTGAAGGACTTTTTCATCCCGCGACTGTACATGGGTCAGAGTCAGATCTTAAAAACCATCACTATCTTTTTCAGTGACTTTGTATTTAAATAATAGATTGCGAAATGTATTTGTCCAATATGTATTTTGAATTTATTTGTCAATTCAAAGCTATATGGTACGTTATATACGTTAAAAAGTGTTAGAATTATGGGGTATTTAAATTGAAGATTTTTTAGATTACGTAACCAAATAACTAAAACAGTGTTTTATTTTATATACACACATTTGCCTAATTTATAGGTATTGTGGCATTTAGAATGAGGATAATACAACAAAACCCCAACAATAAATATATATCTATTTCACAAGAGGAAAACCGGCAAGTTCCTTCCACTTGGGTATTAAACAAAAAAAACGCAACACAAATTATCCATGGTTTTTGCTATACTAAACAGGTTACTTCGATACCTACTGCTAATAAAACTTTGGCTACATAACCTTAAACGGTGACTAATAATCTTAATCCTTCTTCCTTCAATGTTTGCAGATGTATCCATATTATGCAATACAAAGTGATTTTTTTCCAGATTCTACTATCTACTACATTTATTTATTGATTTATAGAATGCCTATAAATTAATAAATAAATGTTCCAGAAGCGTGATAATTATTATAATGATAATACGATAACACACAAGGCTGAATACTCCACATTTACAGGTAGAATACGTGACCAAACACATGATGACACAAGTGTTCACTAACGTTTTATTTGTAAAACCGAAAAGTTATTGCCTATATCTACTCTTCCTAAATTTTGGACTAGTTTGTTTTCTCTATAAAATCTCGCGAATATTTCATGTAGCCTTTTAAATGTCTTCTCCTTAAGCAGCAATGTCATTTGCGAAGTAATGTTTATCAAGTAGAAATTTGACTTAATTTTTATCTTAGAACTAAAATACGTGAGAATTTCAAATAAATGTTCTTCAGACAAACTTGGTTTGGAAAAGGTTTTTGTTTTTAATTTAGATTTAAATAAGATTTTGAAATTGTTCTATGTCCTGTTGATAGGAAAAGCAAACATATCTTACGCTTTAAATCAAGTGATTTAGAATAGACCCCCTCCCTCAGTGGTATCCTTCAAAGACAATAGACATAAAATATATTAATAAATTAATGATTTTTTCTGTCCCCATCCGAAATTTTGTTGTATATTTCGGAAAAAAAATCACTGCAAGCTACAAACGTTAATATTAATTTTAAGTTCTTTCCCTGAGCGTGAAAAGTTTTTCCATATGGAAAATACGTAAATCAGGATCATTATCTTTTTGTTTTTCTATAACTCATACGTGTTTTATGCTATCATATCGAGTTTGGTCGCAATTTTCTCAGAATCAAACAATTTACAGTATTGTCCATTGAAGCGATGTTTATGTTTGGTTTTTCTATAATAAAGCCGTCATAGAAAACCAAAAAAATTTACGTATATTTTATATGGAAAATCTTTGCACGCTCAGGGAAGTACTTAAAATTGACATTAAGGGATGTAAATTTTGGGGAACTTGTTTCCGACATATACAACAAAATTTCGGGTGGGGAGCAAAAAAATAATCTAATAAAATTCACCATAATACATGGTATATCTATATTCTGTATATGTATGACATTTTCATTTATTTATAAGAATTATCCGCAATCAAAATCATTTTAAGAGACGATTTCCTGATTCAGCTTTTGAGTTTGAGGAAAATATGAATTAAATTTAAAAAATATATAAATATATTATAGGTAACGTAGTTACTTTATTTTCAAAAATCGAATGAAATTCAGTTTAGCCATAGAGGCCCGCTTGAAGAAGTCATCTTTATATCTACCGTCTACCGTACATTCCACCGCAGTCATTATTCATACTCCCATGCAGGATACCAAAGTGTTCAACGTACAACATCTAATCTAGTCAATTTTAAAAACAACCAATAACTTACGACTATTGTTAAATATTAACCAATATTATATTTAACATTTTCTTAAGTTTTTGCAACTTGTATTCATAATAAAACTACATTTTTACCATGTACGTTACGTTACATTTTAGTGGACCACGGCCACTGAAAAGCGGCCGAAACGTCGGATAAACCATTATCAAATAAATTACCGCGCTTAAAACCGTTAAAACGTAATTTTATTAATATTATATTTTTTTGAAAATAAAACTGAGTCATAATACCCTTTAAGTTCCCGCTAAAAACACATTTTTTTTGTATTTAAATAATATTAATATTATACGATACGATACTAGGTTACGTCATTCTTTTGTTTATGCTTTTGGGGTGTTTTTTGGGGTGTTTTCCATAATCTGGAATCGCCATTGACGGTAGCCGTGCGGTGTGTCGTAACGGGTGGCGTGTCTCGTGCGTCACAACGCCAGGCAAACCGTCACCGGGCACCACAAATCGCCATACCACATAAAACGTGGTGTTTGACGCCCCACACCTCCAGACGTATACCGGTCGCCGGCACAAGCGGTCGCTATAAACACTCTTTATCACAGCTGATAACACACAGTATTAAAGAGCAGCCTCGAGTCACACTGACAGCAATTAAGTCGCTCATTAAATAAGCAAGTCGTGATACGTGTTGTGTTCTTACTAGTTTTGTGACTTTTGTGATTGTATTTTGTGGCGAATAGTGTACTATAAACCTTTGTGTAACACTTGACATATACTCCCCGACTTTTAACTCAAACAAGTAAGTAATTATTATTATGATTTAATTAAATCCTATAGGTACAGACAGTAGGAAACCTGTCCGCTACATGAAACGCTTGAAACTATTTTGCATTAAAAAGCTATCTACCATTATAAAACATACATATACACATGTGTTTATAGAATAACTAGTAAAATAAGTTACCAATACAATGAAGCTGTAGAACTTTGCCTGTTGTTTTCCCCGCGTAAACATTTGCCCTGTATCCGGCGAGAAACCTTGCACTTTCCCTTATGAATATAATATAAAATTGTATCATTCCTATACGTTTTACATGTTACAAAGAAATCGAGTTATGAAAACAGGAATAATTATAATATAATAAACATTTTACTATGAAAAATGAGGGGTAGTTATACAATACCGCATCATTGTTGGTGCACTTTCTTTCAAGCCTTTTTATTATTATTGTATGTCTCTAGAGACCACGGGCCATAAAAATGGCCCGGACTTTTGTACGGCTTGCGTGGGGCCATGGGAAGGCCAACACGTAGATGCCTCTTAACAAATTTAATCTAAATGTGGCGTGACACTGACCGGCGATTATCCCTGTCTACACCATATAATAATGCACCCAAGCACAAGCTCCGGCCAGTGTAGGACTATTGCGGGAATGAGAACGAAAAGTACCGGACTATTGGGATGTTGTTATTATTATTATTATGTAATAATTAAATTATTCAATAAAAATGCAATACGTAGTTCTGTAAGCCCTAACTTTGGATTAAACAAACATTTTACTGTGAAGTACGAATACAAAATATTTATTGGTATAAAAAATAATTTTGCAACCGATATTGAATTAACCCACCATTCATGAAAGATTAATGTAATTTAAGTAATGAAAAATTCTACGAGCTAATTTCCAACCTTCATAAAATAGATTTGAAAGTTCTTACCGCGTTTATATCGATTTATAAACACTTTATTAATATGACTAACTACCTTGCTAATTCAAGAACGATAAGTAGACCTTTGAGTTTATTTCATTTATTTACAGAAATATTCTAAAGTACATGCTAAATAAAAAAAATGAAATTAGAATTCAATTTTATCTTCTTGTGATGTTAATTAATATAATAATGAATTAAGGTCAAATATTAAATAATTACCTCAGAAGAATAACGAAAGCAATTGAAACTCTAATTATTTTGAAGTTACTCAGTCTGAGTATTTGCCGAAAATTTGAAGAGATATATTTTGCTATTCTCTTTATGGAAATTTCATAATTTTTAAATGTTTTATTCTTTACCACATTCAGGATACGTTTCATGGCAGAATCTTACGTTTGTAAAATAAAATTTGCCCATAAACGTCCCATTACTAAGCATTGATCTCTAAATTTGTAGATGGTGACTGTTTGTATAGAAATATGGTAAGTCCCTAGTCTTTGGGATAAATTGTTTTTTCGATTTACCACAAGAAAGCTGTTTAGCGTTTGTCAAAAACTATAATTTGATCGAGGCTGGAGTGGGTTCTTATACGTAGTAAGGGCTTACGGTTTTAGCATAGTGCCTGTTTTGCTTAGAGATGATTATTCAATTTGAATATTCAAGCACACTTGATACAGACTAAGCACCCCAAACTGTGGAATACCTTATGTAATAAAAACGACAAGAATCCCAAAGACAATCGTTTTTTTTACTAATAGGCAATCGAACATTAATATGTCAGAAATGAGCAGGATACATGTTTATAATACGTGACACACAATGAAAACAACATATGCCAATAAAACCCAGATCAGCGCGATATTCAAAAGAGCATTTTTCCGAAATTTGTGCTACCGTGACTTAGATTTCAAAGACCGGTTTTACATTTCATCTGAATATCTATTATTAATATTATTAATATATAACAACATCTTGTTAAAAGGCACGCAGTTTCTGAGAAATGGAAATCGTGGGATCTTAGTCATCGCGGTGAATCCAACTATAATAATCCACGTAATAACGGGGATTTTGCCATTGGCTTTCGTATAATAAAATACAATTAAGATTAAGGAGGAAAATAATACATTCTAAGCCTCGAACGTTCCATTTATTTTTCGTTTTTTATTACATAATCAACCTGAAATTGTGTGTGACCTTATTATCAAGTAATTCGTGGCTTAAGCTTATCAATAAAAACACAAAGTATAAGTAAACAGGTATGTCGTTTGTTTCAAATTACTTTTTATCGATATAATATCTTCAATAAATATTATTTATATACAATATTTATCTAATATATAAAATTCTCGTGTCACAGTTTTCGTTGCCATACTCCTCCGAAACGGCTTCACCGATTTTGATGAAATTTTTTGTGCTTATCCGGTATCTAAGAGAATTTTTCATCCCCCTAAATGTTAGGAGTAGTCCACCCCTAAATTTTTTTTATTTTTACCGGGCAGGACGTCGTCTGCCGGGACAGCTAGTTATATATAAATATAGTTATCCACTATTATCCACTATAGTTATCCACAACGCTTACATTTTTTATTCAGTGATTAAAGATGTTATATTTTCACATACCTCAGAGTAAACATTTTTGATGATTACCCTGCTTATTATGATGAAACAGTGTGATAACAGAGCGTTTTGGATTGAAAGAAGATGTAGTGACAAGAGTTTGAAAAGGAATGTTGAGGTGGTTTGGCCATATAGGGAGAATGAATGAAAGCAGAATCACAAAACAAGTATGACATCAATGTGACTGGTATAGTCCGTGCCGGTAGACCGAGACGTACTCACCATGATCAAATGAAGATATTTTGAAGAAAGGTCATATAAAAAAGCAGTTTAAATAAACGTGTATGTATGAAAAGATTAATGAAAGTTGATGAAGCAAAAAGTGTTTGTCAGGATCTTAGCAAATGGAGATCCATCGTGTCTGCCTACCCCAATGGGAAACAGGCGTGACAATATGTATGTATTATGATGATTACCTATCAAGCTTCTGTTTGTTTTCACTAAAACAAGTGAATACATTTATAATCACAATGACTTTAGGTGGTCTTATCGCTAAAAGTGAGTCATTCTATATTATTAGCAGTTCAGAGTGGGAACAAATACTATCATCAATAGTTAAGTAATTATAACAAGAATTACTTTGACGTTGCGAACAAAGTTTCCTCACAGAGTTGTAATAGAATAACATTATTTGGACACGCTTCATGTGCAAGGAAGGATATATTATGGATGCGTTATGACAAAATAACAAACAATTGTTTAGTTTATGTAACATCTGAAAGGAATAGGTGTGATTACTGGTTATTGGCTTGTAACATCGCCAACGTCGTTGTGGGTTTTTAGCGGGGATGCCATACACGCGATAGTTTTTCAGATATATTATTATTTTATTCGGAGTAAAATGAAATAGAAAAAATGAAACAAAACCAAATTATTAATCTCTCTTTTATAAAGATGTAGAGACTATTTATCCTGTTTTCATAAAACTTGAAGAAGCATAGTGGTTTTATGTTATAACTTGGAAGTGATTTTTTTTCTAAATTTAAAATAACTATAGTAAAATTATGGACAAAACACGTCTCATCTCGCATCATGCAGATTTATAATATTTTTTGGTAAATTATTGATCAGTAAATACCAACGAAAAATCGTTTCGTTTGCAACCCATGTTTGACCTTTTCCGGCAACAGGAGCCTTAACGTGCAAAACAAATGATAAAACACAGCTGGCAATAAATATGAGCTAAAAGCCATATACTTAAAACATTATGGTTTTCTTAGTGCGTCTTTATCTGAAAGGCTTTATTACATAATGACATAATTGTTTTTGCATACGTGTTTTCCGTCAACTACGCAAATAGTTTTCGGTTAATCCATTAGTATTGTGTTAAGGATATTCCATGAGAGCAATTATGCAAATATATATGCCCCATTTTAGTAAATCCATAAAAACTTCCTTATAACGATTTTATATAATTATATTGAGTTCGCTTTGTTTTATTTTGTAACAACGTCATAAATCTGTTAACTAATACAATAATTACATTTAGTTTAAATTAGAGTTTCCCCCGCGACTACGCCGCGTGTCAAACTTTAGGTAGTAGCTTTGTTTTACTTACACAAAAACTTAAATCAGTTTTTTACATATATACTTATACAAAGAAACTAAGGCTAACTAAGTCTAGACAACTGCCTGACAAAATATAGAGAAGAGTCGAAGCCAACCTGCTTTGAAATAACAAAAATCTGTATACGCCTGCCAGTTGTACAATTTCCACAGGTGCTTAATTTATTGTTTAACCGACTTCAAACTAAAAACCAAAAAATAAATATTTAACCGACTTCTTTCTACTACATTAAAAGTCATAAAACATAAAAATTACTGTATTTTGTAATTTTTTGTTCTTTTATGTTTTACTTGGCACCGACTTCTAGATGTTGTAACCAACTTCGGTTAAATGTTTAATTATAATGAAAAAAAAATTACTTCAGCTATTATAACAGGTATTGGCTCATTAAAATAATTATTTTTTATTGTTATTATAATATTGATGAATTTGAAATAATGATAATAAATAGTTATAATAGAAAGTTTGCCTTGAGCTGCAGCGGCGACCCACGTACCGGATATAATGCAAGCAAACGCGGCATTGTGTGATACATACGATCCGCCCGATCTTTGAACACGCTTGATTTTTATTACAACACATTTTAAAATATCCATTATGTTCGGTTGCCTACAAAACTTTGCTCTAAGCGATAAGACTACCTATTGTATTCCGAAGAAAATAATTTAAATATGCATTTCGTAATCGTTTATATTCGTGAGCAATAAATTGTTATCTATTTATAGATAATAAATGTTGAAGGAATACTCATATATATTATTAACTGGTATAACAAGTTAATTTAGACATGAGATACGAGTATTGCAATATTCACATAAAAATAAAGCTTCAACATTTTTAACAACTGTTGTTGTTTTGTTTTATACAAACTAACAGAAAATGCTAATCATATCTCAGCCTTTGTCACTCTTATTTTATTATTTATAAGGTAGGGGTATTTACTTCATTCTTTAGTTACATTTTCTTTGAGAATTTACATTGTCCCAGAAAGATGATGATGCACCCACCTTGTCTTCCTTTTTAGAACCGTCCGTAAAGATGCTAGGTTTCAGTTTGAAATACATAATACACTGCGCAGTATTATTGCCATCACGTGTAATATCTATTAACGATAAACAGGAAATAATTTATTTACCTTTATAAAACTATGTTTTCAATATATTTTATATATTGTTGGTCATTAGCCAAACCTGCAACCACGCCTGTATCATTGAATTGATCCAAACTCTGTTGCGTTGCATAAATGCATGAAAAGATTCGTGTCTTACTCGTATGCGTCCATACCTGACCATCCGATAGTCAGTGTATTGCATTGACACGCTAGATTAGAACATTATACGGATGTAAAACAACTTGTTTCACTCGTCCATACGCAATCATGGAACGCAGTGACAAGTAGATCATTTAAATGATACGCATATGGACGAACCCTTAACGATATTGGCAATAATTAAGTCAATTTAGTGTCTGAAGCAGTAAACATCTTTGGTGCAAAAGAACGGAAATTATGATGAAATGGAAGGAAAGAAATAAAAGGATGAAACAGAGATATACTGCCTGATATAGTGGATTAGTGGGTTTCATACACTTCCCTCACGGTCTTTTCCTTAACCGTCATCATGTGGTAGTTCTAACAATTTGCACATTAGATCAGACAGACAAGTAACGCGTACTCTCGGTCGGGATTCGAACCCACGTCATTAGATTGAGCTAAGCTACCACGACGTATATTCGGTTATACATATGGCTTCGTACATAATATAACCACCAATGACCTTAGTACCTATCTAAATAAAATATTTTTAAATAATAAGTAGTTAATTCAAGGACTCTTATCAAATTAATTCTTTTACGATTGCATGACCGTGATTTTATCATTTTATATTAGCTAATCAAAAACACGCAAGTCCAGTGGTCAACGCTTTCGAACTAACCTTTTTAATATTTTAAGGTCAAGGGATATTCCAGAGGAAAAACAGACGTCAAGTTGATTATAATTAGTGATATAGAAACCAAATGGGTACGTGTCACTTCACAAGTAGAATGTAGACAGACACGAGGAACGTCCGCAGATTTCGTTCTTTCCAATAGGGGCTAAAATAAAGCATTTATACCAAGTTTTCATATCTAACATCCGTTCATTTCCCTTACTACTAAAATTTGACATAATCTCCTTATAAGTAACGTAAATTTTCGACCAGTGCTAATGTGTTATTGAAATTTTGCATCCTTCAGTTACATCTATAGTGGCCTAGCTCTAATATTTCTTCGCGATTTTTAATACACAATTGTGTTATAGTGCCATGTAAAATACAAACGATCCTGCTAAATATCAACCACATAGACCAACTTATTTACGATGAAAATACTTATTGCATGCACAATAGTCTCCCTATAGAGAGCAGAAGCACCGTTTGTAGCACCGTTGATGTTGCAAATGTACCTAGGCCAAGATAGCCGCTTTCCACCAAGTGGGCCGTCTGCCTGTCTTCTGAACTTATGCAATTAAAAATGGATTAAATAGTACGTAGTACAAACAAGAAACGCGCCTATTAATTTTCAAGGGGTTTTTTATTTTGATGAAATGCTTACTGAGTCATAGAAAATAAAAGTTAGTATAAAATTACAAAAACATGGTTGTCATTATAAACTGTACTTAGGAGCTCGTCATTTTTATGTCAGTGTACTATGTTGTTAACAAAGTAATAAAATATTTTTGACGTTAATTTAAAGGTACATAAATACACAAAAAACCAGTAAATACAGAGGTAACCTTCAAGACCATTCTTCGATCATGATCTGGCCAAGACTCCTCAACGTGATTTATATTTCCAACATGAAAATGCAAAATCTATTTTTTGCCTCGTTCATGACAATATCACTAGCATAAGCACGTCTCAATTGCATTTTTTGTTACTTAGAAAAACATCGGTTATTCTTAGGTTCTTATCACAATACTGAAAAAAGTACCTACCTAAATTCATAACATTCAGCTTCTAATTTGTTTATAAGCCTACAGTCTTCCCACAGTTGGAAGAATTCTTTCACACATTAATTTGCAGGTATTCTCGCTAAGTGCTTCTTTACCGTCAGCTAGTAATAATTGTGGCATGAGGCTCAAAATAAAACTGCCTAACCAATTATTATTGCAACTTTTTTTACGTCCATTTGAATACTAATGGGCTCACTGCTTTGAATATTTTCTTTCTTAATTGTATTTCTGCCAAATTCTTCTTTTATTTTACAACACATTGGGGACTACTAAAATCCTTTATATTACACGAATTCTACATAAAAGGGAAATTAAATAACAATCAAAACTTCATGATGTCATCGGTTAACAAAGTCGTTTTACCTAAATACTTTTAGGGAAATACGGTTTGTTATTATTATAATTGTTACGCAAAGGTGTCCTAAAAGGAAAACATTAGTAAAGTGAAAGTGAGAGATCCTTTATGGCACTCGTGACATGCACATGCCTAAATCCATTATGCTTATGACGGCATTGATATTCCCAACGGACACTGAAAGTGGAGTGCCCGCTCTCCCATTTATAGGACAAATTGCGAAGTTGACTTACCGCCTCGCCGGGAAGGTGAAGTGCTAAGTTTCCAAAGTGCTTAAGACAGTATTTCAGTTTGCAACTGTTCGAACTGCAATGTTATTTATTTACTAGGACATGCCCGCGAGTTTGTCTTTTCTTGACTTGAAATAACTTCGGAAATCCCGGGATAAAAAATACCGCAAGTTTCAAAAGGATTGATGTAAGCTATCGTTTTAGTGAAAACTATGTCTGAATAAGTTACGGAGCCGGGTTTTATCTGCTAGCGCAGATTTCAAATTCCAGAATTAGCTGTCGATCGACGAAAGTCGCATCGAAATAGGTCCAGTAGTTTTTACGTGGATCCCGAACAAACAGACAAGAAATAAAAAAAAGTGCATTGTGTGTATTCATTCAGTCGCTTATATAGTCTATTCCAGTTGCTTTTTTATATAGTTTCAATGTACAGACATGGCATGTTAAAATTTCGTAACAGTATAGATATCATAAAAGAAGAATACTACCTATTCTTTTCTCATGTTTAGACTAAGAAATAAAATGTTGTTGTTAGTGTTTTAAAAATGCATGCCTGAATAGTAAACTCTACTATTTAGAAGATGCTTACTTATAAATTACTGTTTTAAAACTTTGTTGTATAAAAGTAAAGTATCAGATTAAAACACGAAATTACACAATAATTTATCTCAGGTAGCATATTCTATTTCGATGTTGAACTTAAAAATGACTCAGACGAAATTATAGAAAGACGTACAATGTTTATTGAATAGGTCAAATGAAAATATGCGTATTTTTGATTGGTATCTAGTTCAATCCACCGTTTGATTAATGCGATAAATGACCTAACAGAACACTTCAATGATCTGCAATAGCGAATGGAGGTTAAAAACACTATATCGTTTCCGGGTGGATAGGTTAACAACTTGTTTCACTTACAATTTGAATAGTAACAATATAATATATAACAGATCATTACTAAAATATATTTAATCTGAAATTGAATCTTAAGGCTCGCATACTTATTCAAAATCATGACATGATTCTATATCTAACAATGTTCCAAAAGAATTTTACATGCTGATATAGGTGCAACAAACTTCCCAGCAACATGTTTTCGTTATTCAATATTGTATATTAGTGTATTATATATTTGTAGATAATTAAGACATCTTTCAAATCTTATAATGATGTGAAAGTTTACCACCCCAGTTGCACACGTAAAATGTTAAGTACGTGTATGTTTTAGGGATAAAAGAAAACTTCTACAATAAATATATTCATTGTCATAATCCAAAACGCATAATTATTGTGGCTCTATGTGCGTCTTTAGACGCATATAGAGCCTGAATAATTATCTATTAAGTACAAATTCCACTTGTTAAATGTTAAGAATAATATTTAGTCCTTAACGATTTCTGTAACGGCGACTCCTCAAATGTCATTATTTCGCCGACTGTGGGCCCTAATGTGGCTGGCCAGACCGAATTTGTCTCAAAATTCGGCACAATATCGTATTCAAAACATATCGCACGATATCGTACGCCATCTGCGTTGTGAAGAAAAACATGGTGAGGATTTCGAAATTTTTGATGTGTTAAACTCATCATACCTTGGACAAACCTTGCGGATATAAATCATTTGTAATAGAGAAGATCAGAGCCCAAAAGAGATTCATTTAATTTTTAAATTATGAGTAACTGACCTAAAAATACTTTACGAATGCTTTTCTTATTGCCTCGAGTAATTAAAAGGACAAGATACAATTATGATAATATGAGATGTGCTTTGTCCACGATTAGGCACTTTAACACCTATATGTTAGTAATTCAGCTTAAAAATAAGTACGAATATTTTTAACTATTGCAAGGTGCGTATTACGACACAAAACCCCAAACCCAAAAATATTATTTAATTTAAAATAAAACGTCACAATAACCACTCATGAATTTTATTAAAATTAATTACCACTTCAAGTGTTCATTTAACCTTGTAGCCTTTAGATTTTTCTCTCGCATACTTTAGAAATTAGTGGGGGACTGGTGGATTCCGTCGTTATCAAAATAGCTATGAAACTCAAAAAAACAATTCAAGTTCATAGATGGTACTTGAAAATATAATTTTGCCTTATTTACCTATATTATGATTCTATTTTTTATTATCTTGCTGTATGACATTGCGACATAGCTTACAAAATACTCCAGAAGGTTATAAAACAAGCTGGATAAATAAACTGAGACGTTGCGTTATACAGTGCAAATCGATTTAATTTATCTACACTTAATAAATACGACACTTAGTTATTGATTTATACGCCAGCTACCTATTCTAAGAGAAAATGCTTCAGCGCACCCCACCGATCGTAGACATGTGTGAGGTAGACTTACGGTGGCTGCTAATAGTCCGTTAAAACCTGTTCCTCCAGCAGCTATACGAGCCAATAAAAAAGCCTTCAAATTTACACTAACTCAATATGAATAAGACCGTTAGTCCATACCATTATTAAGTTAAAATAATATTTGTTTTACGTATTTCTTACACGCTAGTTGTATGCTAAATTATTAAGAATTTTCCACGGAATTTCGGAGCCTTAATAACAATTTCCACGTAGTCTACGTTAGTTATTATTAATAACAGTTTAGATTATTGACATATTTTCTTGTCATGTTGTGTTATGGCATTTTTGTGCTTATGTGTTGTATTATGTATAGATCTTTTGTTTGTGTGTGGCGACATCGTTGAATGTTAGTATAAACTGTTAATTTATTAATGGATCAAATTGCTTCTTATTTATTTCACAATCAAAGTATCTACATTTTATAAGGAAAATAATGGCTAAAATGATTACTACAAACGTAAAATAAATATAATAACAAAAACCTGTTAGAGATCGTAAATCTGTCTCAGTTCGCTGCCAGTCAACGTGCTTACAACATTTAAATGGTAATATTGTTATTTTAAAGATCATATGATATTCTAAGATTTGCTTTTACATGGTACTTTAGTATTTAATAATAAAATACTAAATTAACCTCCACCGCATGACTTAGAATTTATGTAATATATAATGTTTTTGTTTCCTTAAAAATCTTATTGTAACTAAAAGTCCTTTTGTTCTTAAGCTTTTTAATCAAATTACTTATATGGTGAACTATATGCTATTCTAATAAATTGATTATAATTATATCTTTAACTCTATGCTTAAAGTTGCACTAAATCAAAAGAGTCACGGTGTAATGCCCACAGCACGGTGCCCTGTCACGGCCCGTGAACTTCCACTCGTGAACACTTAACAGACCCTGATCCAGATCAAATTGTTATAATTCTATTGTTTAAAGTAAGAAACCGTGTCAGAAATTGCTATTTATGAAATTAACCATTGTTTAAAATAGTTTATTTTTAACTATTCTAAAACAAAGAGCTTAGAGCCTGTAACATAAAGGACGTAGCGAAACCTGTTAAATAGACTTATTAGTGATACCTATTGTTTAGCATATGTCTGAATGATATACGTAAAGTTTTCGTTAGAAGTCATCTGTTTGACGCCTGAAGGTGTCGCTAACGTCGCGACGGCAAGGTAAACTGAATATATTTTTGCTCTCATACTGTGACTGTGAATCAAGGCTTGAAATATCGGTAAAAATGTGTCATCGTTATATATACTGAGTTTAGATAAGGCTCAAAATTAATATCGTTATAAAACTTACCTTTATTTCTAGCCATTTCACCGGTAAAAAATATAGCGTAAAACTAAATTATCGGTAATCTTACCGTTATAACTATGTTTTGTTACCATCGTCGCTCTTTTCACTCGCAAAGATTGTCAAACAGCACTTTGGTAAGAGCGCGCGTAATTAGAGACGTGTTTGTCGGTTGTTTCGGTAATATGCAGTCGTAATAAAGCCAACTCTTAAAAATGGCAACGCCGCTTAAAATAACGTAAAAATTACCGATACATAGACGTTCTGAATACGATTTTAACGTTAAATCATTAAGGTAACGGTAAAAACATATACCGCACCTGGCAGTACCTTTTTCGTAAATACCGGCAATTACCGGTATACTTTTAACGGTAATTGATATAGTTTTCAACCCCGCTGTAAATTGTGGAGTGCCTAATTATTGTGTCAGGAAAGACGCCTACTGGTAACAACACCCACATCATCTATATATCGGAGTGTATGGGCTACTAGTTCATCGGCATGCATGGAACCGTAAAATAGACTTATCAAAAAGCAGTATGGGATTTTAATGAGGCCAATACGATTTTATATATAAGTTGGTTTACTCAACCTGGTCTTTCTCTGAAAATTTTCCGGCAACGCAACAACGGAAGTTCGTTCGATCTGGGATGGAATCTGCTTTAGTAGTGTCACAATTTAATTTCTTGGTTTAATTTCTTTGGCCTAAGTAATAACCTCTTGATGCCTGTTTAAACTTTTACAACAGGGATATGTAACGTAAATCAACATATAGATATAATATTACTAAACAACTAACACTCAACAATTCTCATTGTATATAATAACATAACAGTAAAGCTTGAAAAATTAAAGATCGACCCGAATTCTTTTTACATTTACAAGCAAGAAGCAAGTTACGCTATTTAAAATACAACAAACAAAAATAAAATTTGGAAAAATGAGTAAAACTTATATATTGTACAAAACGATTAAAATTACATTTATGAAGCAATGTGCCTCCATTGTATAATTTAAATACTAATATTTGATATCGTTTCAGATATAGTTTTTTCTTAAGAATGTAAAGTATTTTAAGTCTACAACAAATAGATATATGCTAATAGACTTAAAATGGACTCACGGATATAACAAATTTGGCAAGACTATCCAAAAAGGCTGACTCTAAAGTAGGTTCTTATTTAAATAATTTGACAACCCTATATTAAATGATTTGGCATATTATTTTATGAGTTTGCCAACATAATTATTATGTAATATGTAAATTACCCAGCCAAATGTTGCCTGGAAAAGAAGGAAAAGTCGCTTTAAGCGAAAAACCGCCCATTGTACACCTAAGTCAATAAGTTAATTTATTAGGTTGGTGTTCAATTGTGTTGTTGCTGTTTGTAAAAACGGCTTCATGCTTGTGACGCCAAGCAGTGAAAAGCAGCGTTAAAGGGCTTTTGGCGAATTTTCCGAACCATATCCTTGCTTCCCTCGAAAAGCGAGTAAGATATAACGTATTTCTAAACTTTCTACCTCGAACGAAACATCATCGACCCAATAAGAGAAACGTTAATATATAAAAACAGACGGGAAAATGTGGTAACATGATTGTATGTATCCAGCGGGTGTGGTTTATCAACTGGCTGTCGTGTAAAGTGATATTCTATAAGGCGACACTGCGGCCACTAGTCACGTAACTATGCTTATTATTGTACTAACAGGATAATAAAAGATATCACGTAACAAAGAAGCAAATCTCCGATACAGACTGATACTTTGTTTTTACAAACACCAACCAATCTGTTTATGCTAAAACATCTTATCATATATAAAATATTATATTATCACGGCTATTTTGAGAACAGTCTAATATTTGTTTGTTATTCTTAGACGAAATTGCGTCTGAATTGTTATTTAATTGTTATATTTCAGTTACGAAATTTCTTATTATATTATTTTATACTAAATATGACTTTGCACATTATAGGAATTTAACCAGTCGCCTTCAAAAATTGAATCTTCGAGAAAATAGGCATTGGCATTAACGACAGAAACTACACATAGATAACCATGCACGCTTTACTAAGGAAAATGTTCTGGCTATTACACAATGGCCTTCAATATATTATAATATTATTGCTTCTTTTACTTTTAACAAAAATGTAAAACAACAAAACAACACACACCTTCAAAGTATCCACAAAAACTCCTCACGACCTTTAAAAACGTATAGTCATAACCCGTAAAGAAAACATAATATGAAAATAGATTCTTTAGAATGTCGTAGAGTACCTAGTAGTACCGCGGAGACAAATATATCCTTGTGCCAAATGATAGTTGAATAAATGTTTACAAGTTTTTTTAAATAAATGACTTTTTCGTATTGGTTCAGTGAACTTTGCGGTCACCGCCGATCATGGACATGGTTTCCCAGATTATTCATTAAACAGTTTTAAATACAACGCTTGAAATACTTATTTTTATAAGCGTATCTCTTATCACTAACTTATTTGATGTAGGTAATAAAAACTGTCGTACTCCACTATCTGGGAGTCAAATCCTGACTTTCCCTCACCGAGATATGATCTTGATCTCGGAAAGATATGATCTTGGATTATCGATACAGGCACTTTCTGGATGGTGGAGCAGGTGATGGCGAGCCTCTATATTTTTTTGTTCTGGTTCAAAGCGATAACAATACGCGATAAATTTCTGTGCATAGGCATTTTTTTATTCCTAAATGTGTATAATTTCATTAGACCATCGTATAGCGATTCATAGAGGCTTTAACTGTAATGTATATAATATTATAATATGCTAAACATCTCCATAACCAATGGTAACCGGTTTCCAACGGGTGGGCCGTCCGACTCTCGTTAGAGAGTACTTGTGTTCTGTGTCCGACTGTCTGCTGAACTCATAAACATGCCGTGTATTTACATTGAAGCTATTTAAAAAAACAACTGGAATATACTATATAAAGTATAAACGATGAAGAACACGATGTATTTTTTTAGATTACTTGTCAATTTTTTCGGCATACACGTACAAATTACTCAGCCGATTTCGATGCAGTTTTCTCTAATCGACACCAAATTATCCAACTTAAAATCTGCACTACTTTTTATCCACGGAAAAGTTTCTACGAATGATTTGAAACTGCCAGATTAAAAAAAACTAATTCTAATGTAATTTTTCACTGATCGATAGTAATTTTATTTAATAAAATCTGTGATAGTTTTTATCCCAGGAAACCCACGGGAATTTTCCAGGGAGCGGTTTGTAGTTTGTCAATTGGATAAAAATTACCTTATTCCGACACAGCTTTCACTAAAACGATAACTTACTAGTTTTAATATAATATCATTGTTACTAGTACACTCTAACTCTAATAGTGTTCCGGGATTCCCACGGGAATTTGAAGTCAGGCCTGGACTTAGTCGCGGACATATTCTAGTGTTAAATACTATAAAACTAAATATGTCCAATATGTGAGTAATAATATTCCGAATGACGAGGCACTTATAAATATCCTTACTCTGCAATCCATCAATATCGATCAATAAATTATAATCGTATGAAACAGAGTCATCGAACGTACTTCATTGAACTATTGAGGAAACCTTTCCTTGATAATAATATTTACGTTCAGTATAGATATTTTTGCTGTATTCATCAATTTACAGGTAAATAATTAAAATCTGTTTAGGTTTTACTTGTATACAAAAATGGAGCATCACATGTATATACTAATACTAATACATTTTAAAGTAGCGTCGCTGGGATGTTTTTTTTGTTCCTTTCATGACCTTGACAATTGATCTATTAGCGCGAATTTTATATACACAGTTATGTTTGTTCTCGATAATACAGATGAGCAAATTAGGTAGAGAAGTATACGCGTTCGGTAACATACGCTAACAACAAGAGACAATATAAATAACCCCTTGCTGCTTAATGCAGAATGACAGCAGAATAATACAGACATAAAGACAAATGTACCTTGGTATACATATACTTACGTTGTCAGCCAAACGCAGTTCACTGCTGGACGGAAGAGTCCCCAAGTTCGGGCCACTCATCCCGGTCCTCAGTCTTCCTCAACCAGCGCCTACGACCATACGGAGGTCGTCAGTCCAGCGGGCTGGTGGGCGTCTGACACTACGCTTACCAAGACTCGCTCGCTGCGGTATACCTGGTCTCGTATTCTCTTTTTAGGAAGAACATATGTATACCTGCCATAATTTCATACATCTCGATGTAGTAGTAGATTTCCGTACGATGTTCTCTTCCATTTAAAATATTATATTTCGGAGCAGTTTAGACAAAATTTTCGAAACCACATCGTTGGAATGAGAATTTTAAAATATACTTTAGCCATTAAACTGCCTCGATTACGAACCTTGATTTGATAAATTATTTATGACAGAAATAATAATATTAACAAAGCTTTTTGGAAATGATATTCGTAAACGGGTGAAAGTAAATAGCATTAGTTTGGAAATCTGATTGCTTCGACGGATTTTCTCCAAACTGCGCTTGACGTTATGGAAACCGAGGGGAATAATCGCGAGCAAGGGGGAAAATAATTGCAAATCATAAAATGATATCTGCTTACTGATTGCACAACGTGACGTCTTCTTATTGTGTGACAGCATGAAACCGTGATTAGATAATCAACGATTGATCATGATTTATTTACAAACGTATGTATTGTTTTCACCTGTTTTTATATTCATAGAAAATTCAATAACACAATCTATCTTAACAATAAAGTTAATTATTGAAAATTAGAACGATAGTGTTACGAGTGCGGGACTCGAATTAAATAGCCGTTGGAATTACTATAGAACTTTACAAACACGTATAATACAGGTACAAATGTAACTGGACACAACCAGTACAAACTGCACGATTAAATAACACGCGCAAAGTCTGTCACTATATAGCTTATCGAATGTACACGTCGCTTAACTACCTCACCCCTCCGTTCGGGCACTGTTTCATACTAAACTATTCAATACAACAAACGACCGCGTGGACTGAATTTTCCAAGAAAACGTAATCTGCACACATATGCGGCCATAAACGAGTACAGTAACAATAGGATGTTTTTCTTAATTACAAATTTTAAACACAAAGTAAACAAACGAAGTACAAGCGCGGGAAAGGTGTGAAACTGCAGGTGTGCATTCACTTTGTCGGCGTGTAACAATAGTAACTATTTAAGCCCTGGAACTAGGTTTAATATAACTAAAAATGTAATATATGGTGTATGTAAATAACATTCTCTGCACGCTATTTTATTGTAGCTGGGTAATAAAAACATACATTGCATTAGGTGAAGCGGATGGAAAAGATGATTACTGGTGTCATCTTGTCATTTTGGATTTAGAAAAATTCATAGTTATATATTTTATTGGGCGTTTATTGTCAAATCCAAGGCACCTACAATCATTAATCAAATTAAATTAATATTTTCATTTCCATATAACGTGCAAATGCATCCAGAGCACGCTTCCACTGACTACGATCTGTTACATGATGTCAAGTTCGACTAAATTTATAACAAAAAAATTATCAATATTTAAATCTATTCCTTAAAAAAACTAACAACCTTTTTTCAATAATTCGTCGAGGCAATGTAAGGAATTATATATTTAATATTTAAACATATAACACAATAAGAAAAAACCTTTAAAAAAGTTCTAAACTCTGAATAGAATTGATCCGATTAACAAGTTATTATCGCTTTAACGAAATCGAACTTGTGGTTGTGGACAAAGCCAACTGAAGCCATACATTATTAGCAAGCATAGGTGGGTGGGTTAGCCTATTACGAGGCGCTCGTCAACAGCAATATGGTTAGTGGATTCGATTTTTTAATTCTGTATTTGGGGGAGGGGGAGATCTACAAGGATAGGTACGTCAACATTATCATAACTATCTTAGTCTACTTACAAAATATTATCTAAAATGTAGTCTAAGGTAGGTAGTTATCTAAGCAAACCAAGTCCCAGGAGATATTTCGGAAGACGAAATTCTTTTAGCAACTTCAAAAACCCTATTTCACTGAACATTTTCGATTTTCTACCCGAACATTTTTTTTTAATAAAATAAAAATCTTAAGTAGTACATATACATTTAAAGATTAAACATCTCTATGACCATTAAGCACATCTTTAATTGGGCATTCTTCGGCTCACTACTACACTTAACTAGAATATACCGTAATAAACAGTTCAAAACTTCCTTCTCCATTACCCCGCTGTAATTCTAATGTCATAATCCCATCCGTACATACAAATAAATAAGCTAATTACCAGTACAATATTTAATTACCTTCAACAGATTAATTAGAGAAGAAACTAAATAGGTCCAAAGTAATTAAGTAATTATTACAATTAGTGGTATGTGCCTCTTAATTTATAATATCTTATTTACAACATTTAAGTAAACAAAATATTACTTGGAAAGCGGTTTTGCAATTCTTATTTCATGTCAAAATATCTTTGTGATCGGAACAATCTTCTAGAGTTTAGATAAGATAACAACAAAAGTATTGAAACATTTCTCTCAGTTTAAAGAAATATTTCGTGTCGGTACTGTCGTGATCAATCAGTTTGTATTTTTCCTAATTGTGGCACATAGTACTGAAATAGTGATACATTACATGCGTTCAAAGTGATATTTACAAAAAGGAAAAATTGTGTAGTCATAATAGAAATTAAACAGAAAAGAAATGGCTTGGATGGCAATTTACACTCTCACTTCAAACGGATCGTTTATGAGAGACAGATCAACTGTTTGTAAGTTACCTACTTAAAATTTTATATAAAATATCTATATTAAATTGTGTTTAATTGTTCTGATTTATTATAGATTTTATTATTGATTATAGAATAACTAATAATAATGTAGGTACTTAGCATTCCTTATGACCTTCTCCTTTTTATTTTCAAATTTATGTTGTGGGTACTTTTTGTTAGTGCGATATATTGTAGGTATTAACTATTTCCTCTGGTTCGGCGAGCTTAATTTTCTTTGTAATCCGAGATATCTCACAAATTGTGATCTCAAAGCTCATGGAGATCGGCTGCCATTCTTTCATAGTTTAGGCGATCGACCACTGTTACTGACCAACCATTCTTTTCAAATATAGGTACTTTCTTCACGCTTCAATCCTCTCTCATCCGTTCTGGGTGACCAAGTTAGCGGACGCTGGGAACTTTGTTACCTCGATTACGTTGGGCTCAGTCATAAAGAACATTATTTATTGTATGTACATATTAATGTATAAAAAGTATATCTTAAATAAAGGGCAATTTAATAATAAAAAAATGGTTAGGAAATTGTACATAGTCTATAATTTGTAAAGTATTAAATAGATTTTTATGATAATAAAAAAATATCTCAATAGCCTTCTTTAGTATATTATTACCTTTCAAGTTTATCTAATAAAGAATATCTTACATCAACATCATCATAATCTGTTTCTAGATTTGTAGATAGGACAGAGAAGATAAGTCTATAAAACAATGTATTTTTAATTTTGAAAATTATATTTCTTGGAATTTATTTAGGAGGAAAGTAATAGTAAGGTCAATCATCATCATAACAAACTTTAGAATCAATACTTACAACAGTAGTTGCTCGAACATTACTTCTTAAGAACTGCACTTTCTAAACGATGATCTTATATATCATGGGCAAAGTCACAGCTTACAAGAATATTCGAAATGAAATTATATGGATGTCATTTCTTATAACGCGTGACTGCTCAGGCGCCGATCGAGCGCACGTTGTGAACTTGACACAAATCTTTTAGCCTGAGAGTCTATTGTCTTCGTGGTTAACCTCGATCACCTAACGTCTTAATGCCTCGATATTACCTCTCATATTCCTCAAAAGAACCTCGAAGATCCTTTTCCTTCAATGTTGTGTAAGTCAGATGAGTTAGTTAGTTGTATTGGTAAACAATTTGTAGAGTGATGATTGAGACTGTCTAACTGTATCATGTATGACATTCTTGGACTGAAGCAGTATTCAAATCTGTCGATCTATCTAAAACCGATTTATATTTAAAGTAATTGTGTATTCTTAAGGTAAAACATATTACGCTTTTAATTTGCTATAGTTAGCAGTTTAGTAAAAAACAATGAGATGCATTGGAGCCGTACCCAGACCAAAATTTAGGTATAATGACAAAATATATCCTATAAGCAATAAGTTCAATAAGCCCAGCGGCCAACTCTCGATACATTACACTAAAGACCGTGTGATTTTAAGATGTTAAGAATGCATTACGAAAACTTAATCAATTATGTTAATATATGTTCTTATTGAAACGTTTAAGTAATTTGTTCTTACATTTGTCCAATTTCAGAGATTTTCACCTCAAAAACGGTATTCAAGTTCTCATTGTTAGTGAACCGCGTAACAATTTCCTTATGTGTCATCTAATTGTTAACTTTCCCAACTTTCTTTTTGATGGCCAGTTTCTGAATGTTACATCCCGTTATACGTATACCGTTGCCCCAGTTGCTACACGATAACACTTTCCATGCTTCTAGATGAGCTTAAAGATTTTTCTAACGCGTAAGATAATGGGCAAATAATTGCATGGAAGCGATTAAATATACTTTATTGACGTATAATTGTTGATTCCACGGCTGTTGTAAGTAATTTTATAGCTTATCTAACGATTGTATTTCTCTTATTTCCAGGCATGTCTCTAGACGAAGGCAGACAATCGCAGAGGCCTTACAGATATGGCATGGTGTTGTTATGCGCTGGTGCACTCATTAACTGGTTAGGCTTGGCTGAAGATTACGCAGAGCCAGTCCGATATGTAGGAGTCGCCTGCATAGTGGCTGGTGCCTTGCTCATTTGCGCGGCCATGTGCTGCTGGCTGCAGTCACCGGCGAGACAACCACAGAATGAACGCGGGTCACCTGACACACATCAAGTAAGTTCTCAAATTCGTCTCTTCATTTATTTAAAAAAGAACACTTTCATAACCTGTGGAGGAGCTGGAGTTTCAATTTTTATTTCTTTGGACTGGGTAAAGCAGTGCCACAGAGACAGCCATTAACCAAAAGTTGCTTAATAAATAGGGAGACGGCAAGGGATGTCATAAATGAGAATTATTGGGGTTAAGTTGTTGATACTCACATCGGTGAATTTAACTCTTAAACACATAATACCCGTGTTGAAGTACCTACTCTGCTGATACAAACACTGCTTAATTAAGTTAATCACCAAAGTATTTACCTACTACTGTCATATTTATGTTGTTTTATGTCTATTTACTTTGGCATTCGTTTATTTTTATAAAGTTTTTCCGAAATAACAGGTTGTCTATACACAACAACATCGCCCATGGTTCATATAACTCTGTTTTTATTTCAAGCTAAATTTTCCTGGTAAACAAATAGTTAGCTCTACCTATGTTATATATGAATATGTAGAGATATATTATTTATTTTCTTCTTATAACTCTATTATGTATTTTAATATGTATTTGCACCTGCACTATGCTTACCCAAGATCTATTCCTAATAGTGACAAGGTTATCTGGAAAAGATCGGGTCTATGCGATAATGCTTTATTTTGCTAATTTCTCTTATACCTGTGTGATGAAGAAGTGTTATCTACATATTTAAAAGAATTTCTAAGATCAATGAAGTCTTATCGTGTGAAAATTATTCCTATTGAAATATATGTAATTAATTAGTCCAATACCAAAGTTTACATTTAAACGTTGCTTCAAATCATAATGATCTAATGAATGAAAAAACATTTATGTCAGCTTGCATAAGAATACATGTACTTATACGATTCTTCTTTTATTCCAGATTGACGATCCAATCCACGTAATATCAATGCCAGATGAGGAAACAATGCAACAGAAGCCGCCGGACTACGACACGGTGGCGGGTGCACCGCCCACCTATGACGACGCGATCAAGCTGAATCCGGCGCGTCTTCTACAAGCGACGAGCAGTACACGCCACGAGCCGACGCCGAGACCGCCTCAGGTCAACGAAGCGTTGGCCATACCCGGCCAGCCGGAGCAAGCGCAGCCCGCGCCCGTCACGGCAGTCGCTCCGGTGCACCGCTCACAAGTGCCCAAAACGCCACCACCGCCATACAACCCCATACACGCGATCAGATGAAAGCTCGGTCAGACAAATGTGTTCTTTAAATCGACTGCTGTTTCATGTGATGAGACTTGTTAGGTTAGGTCGCATCGTCCATTGCGACATCGTCACGGTATTAATGTATTTTTAACGTACGTACATATCCGAATGGGAAACGATTGTTTATCATTATTCATTTAGCGATCAGTCGAGTGAAATAAATGTGTACTTATGTGATAGTAGGAAATTATAAAAAATAAGTTACTAGTTACTTCTCTGTACATAATTATTATAATTGTCAATTTAAAATATGGTTTGATAACTTAATATTTTGTTTAAGAAACCTTAAACACTCTTCCAATTAATGAATAATTTGTGTTTTAATCGTAAAGCAATATCTGTGGATACAAACCAAATAATAATCAAAAGTAGCATATTGATCGATCTCACGATTAATATTACAGATTGTGATTGTGTAGCAGTGTAGTATTAGCACTTTTAATTAAGCAAAATGGTCCCTATGTTGTGCCATTATGATTATCTCTGTGTGGTGTTAGTACTATTTTGCAGATTAGTAAAACAATGACAAGATTTCCTTGTTTTGACCTTAAAGCGCGATTAAGCCCGGTCATACACTTATAAGTTTTGCACGCTGAAGCCGGTATTGATAAATCGTAGTGCCTACGCAAGCAAATCATACAGGTGTAAGGCCGGGCTAAGATTGATTCTGTTCATATCCTATCTACAGTATGCCTTTGTTCCACCTACGTTAGCATTAGTAACTGTCACCAAATGCGACTAACGTATAGCTTTAAAATTAACGCCGTTACTGATTAGCTTCGTTAGTGTGCACTGTATATACATGATTTATGTGTCAATGTTTAATATCATTAACAATGTTGGTTTCAAATAACGCTTTATCTGCGTGTTAAAGTCAATAATACTATTAAGCATTGTGTCAGGTGTAGCAGGGGCATTATAATAAAAGATTGGGTTCGACGTACAGTTGTTATTTGGAATATAGATTACGACATAATAGATCACAAAGAAGTACAAACTTGTCTAGGCTTGCAGAATCTAAACCAGTAGACGACCTCTTTATACAAGGCACACTACAATCACCTTTCTATGATAGTAGAAACAAATGTGTAGTTAGTAACGCAATTTTGTGACTATACTATCCCCTTAGGATATTGTCCTTGTTGGGTCATGATTGTATCTAATAATCGTGTTTTGTATTCGTAGGAAATGGTAATCAATCTACGATCAAAATTGGTTGTTTTTTTTTAAATCGGTTACCTACTTTACAAGATACATATCAATATCCATGGTGATTTTGTGATTATTCTCTTCGACGTGAAAAGTTCAATATGACTCTATAGGGAGTATGACTAAGTTATTAATACATATCTAGATTAATTATTTTCAATGATTTCTAATCTAGTCTTCAAATTAACAGTTTTAACGGATTATTTACTTAAGAAAATGCATAACTGTTTGTAATGTGTACACATTGTGATTGCACAACTCAAAATTCTTACATTTATATAACTACAATATTAAATTAGGACTATTTGAGCTGATAAATTTAATGGTATTGATGAAATTGAGATGCGCAACTGGAAGAACTGCAGTTGGTTTGAAGTATATTAAATGTTCCTTTAGGTATAAATGCAGCAAAGAAAGATATCGAACAATTGCGAAGATCTGCAGTGTTGTTTTATTTATATAACTTTTATTAACTCTCAGTTTCGCTGTAACTGTGATATAAATGCTATTCTTATATATTTTTCTTTTTTTATCTAAGTAATATGGAAAACTGTTTTTTTTTCTACTTCTTTACATCTCTTCGTTGGTTACAATGAACCTTGCAATTAGTTCTAATAAGTACTTAATATTTATTTTTGACATGTATACAAACAAACGAATTAAAGATTAAATTAAAAATTAGCTTCGTTACATTCTGTGCTGCGTTTATGTTTACAAAGGAACACAGATCTTAAAACTTTGTCTCTAATTATTTCAAAAATGTTGCCGTCAAAATTTACTTTAATTCATCAAACTCACTGAAAAACATCTCATAACACATTCGAGAAATTTTCATTTAATACCTGTTTGAATTGTATATCAACAGAGATTAATTGAACAGATCTTCCGTAGTTCAAATTGAAAGACACTTCTTGCTTCTATACATACATTCAATAATTCATTAAAATAATCTATACATTTGAGCTTTCAAAGAATGAAAAGTGGGACCAATGACTAACGTAATTATAAAGTTTGATGTGCGCTTACTAATTAAATGCCGCGTGCCTGCTAATCTACAAGGATTTTACAATGCTGAAGTTGTGCATTTATTATTTGTACATTGTACAAGATTGAGGAAGATTAAAAGTGTACATAAAAAATAAATGTTGTTCAAAAGATTTTGAAATTGCTTTTATTTCTTATTATGATTACAACATCTAACAATAAATCCCAAATTATCCTTTCTTATTATTAAATATACTCAAGTAAGTATGGTTGTTTCTTTGTCAAACGATGAGACGCACACATGAGATATAATGCCGCAATAAGTTTTCGATAGTGCGCTGCGTGTTCTTTCCGCGTTACTACCAGGTACCCCTTCTGTTGCAGACTGTATGTTCGTACCACAGCAGAAAATTGTAAGATATTTGCCTATATACCTGTATACCTATTGGTACCTACCAAGGCGTGTTACGAAACAAATATCTAGTCATACCGACCACTCTGTTAGGCTCTTGTAGGTACAGTCACGGTATGAAAAATTTCGTCACGTTAAAGTCGAATTTTGCTTACACGTACAAGAAACACTACTAACAACATTTTAATGAATGTTACGTTTATGTGAAAAAAGAAAATGCAATGTTAACAATGACGGACACTTAGATTAACAATAGTTTTAATCATCAGAAACAAGTAGGATATAATCACTACGCTTATCATAAATATTAAAACGAATAAAAAGATTTTACGTCTCTAAACAATCTTTTTAGAAAAGACAAAAACCAAAGAACTAAGATCAAGTTATTTTAAAATTTATTGTCAAACAGACTTAGTTTGAAAAGGTAAAATGTGCTCGCGAAACGTTAAATGAATCAATTTGAAAACTGGCGAATCTTCATACTGCGACTGTACTGCAACATAAAATTCATAGCAAGGATTACAAGAAATAAGAATCACCAAGTAAAAACGTACATATAAGCTACGTTCACAGGAGACTCACAACGACCACGCTCACGACCGCGATTTTCCCGTTCCACCTGCTTGCGGGCGTTACAACCATAAACTCTGGTGGAACGGATTGTGGAGCGTTGATGGCATAACAACGAAATACACAAATCCCATTGGTTGATTTGAAAATATCGCCTTATTCAATGGCAATCGATAGAAAGAATTAATGCTCTGTGGTCAACGCCAACTTCGACCCACCTCTTGACATAGGTCGTTGTGAGTACTGTGTGATAGAAAATATATTAAAAAATAACGACTTCATTATTGAGGTTTTCACCACGACCATAACGATTGTGGTCGCCATGTAGAACGGCAGACTGAGCATATCGGGGGTGTGAGATACTAAAGGAAGGCGCCCAGAGAAAATTAATGCCCCGTGGTCAACGCCCACTTCGTCACAACTTTTGACACGGGTCGTTGTGAGAACTGTGTGATCGAAAATAATGTGGTCATTAGTGACGTTATGGCTACGATCATACTGACCGTGATCGCCATGTGAAACGGTAGACAGAGTAGTTTGGGCGTTGTGAGATGCTAGAGGAACGCGTCCACAATAATAAAATATTAGTAGATAGTTCATTTCTGTCTTTCAATCTGGATAAATTAACAAAAGTAATCCATATATAAACATAAACTTAAATTAGCCAATGTCATTGAATACCGGTATGTCCACCAGTTTTGGGCCATATAATGACAAACTACTATGGATACTACGTATCATACGATCAATTCAGTTGATCCGTCTAATCTAGCACCAACACTATCGTTATCAGGTTTTCCGAGCGGCCTTTGTTTTTGTTTTTATAGAAAATCTTATTTAATCTTCCAGTCAATGTTTTAAAATAAATGTAAATCATATTTTGAAACTTATAGTCAGCTTAAAAAATTACAGTTTGACTTTTGAGACAGACTTCTGTGATATAAATCAAGATTTACCTAATTATTCTTTTTTAGGAGTATTTGATTCTAACTAGATAGATACAAAAAACATGTAAACTTCAATTCAATAAAAATAGCAATCATTGTAATATGATTATTCATGTGTCAAATTGTCATTACCAATCTATGCAGTTGACAGTAAAACCAGCGTTGCCAGATGGGGGTGAATCCTGCAAATTCGGGGATAACGATTCTTTCGGGGGGAAATATTTTGTTGTGAGAAAATTTGGAGAGATAAGATAAGATTTTAAGTATCAATAATTCATCTACAAACACAATTCTCATGACTACAATTATTATATCTAAGTCACAATACGGTATTATTACTTTATCTTAGAATTATACTCTACTAGTGAATCATACATCAATTCAATAGTTCATTTTAATAATTCAATTCATTCGTTCAATTCATTTAATTAATTTATTTATTATGCCGTCTCTACTCGTATGCGTCGTATCCCATAGGCTACTTTCCTACTTTAGAGACTGACAATGATCATGTTCACAACTGCGGTTTTCCTGTTTCACTTATTTGCTGGCATCACAATCGTAAACTCAAGTGGAATTGTTATTTAACGCACCTATTGACACGGGTCGTTGTGAGCGCCCCGTGAGGGAAAATGATGACGTCATTAATGACGTTTTCGCTACGACGGTGGTTTTGCTTTTTTCTTTCTCCTTTAAAATAAGTAAAAACTATTTTAGGGTTTTTCTCAAAAAGCTTATTCTTGGGATTTTTGAAAAAAAATGGGGGTTAATTGACATGGTCATCTGGCAACGCTGAGTAAAACGGCGTATATAAAGTGTCATCACCAGTGTCATAACAGTCAGTACAATTATTTTTCTTAAAGATTTTTTGCGTTCTTTTAGTAGGTACGTTTGCAGTAGATGTCACTGTTCTCAAATTAGCCACCAAATGAAATAAAATATATATTTCGTTATACGCAGTTGTTTTAGCACTTCTTTAAGAAATATTTGATATGTTTTTTATGTTTTTGCAAGCCATGTTAGCTAATAAATATATTTTAAAGTGTGTAAATTCAATTCCTCACCTTTTTCAAATTATAAAGCTCTTTTTAACTTTAATTACTGGATTTTTGATGAATTGTTGATTTACCAAAAACTTATTTCAAAGATGTCAATTATCTCAAAACCAAAAAGACATTCCAATCATACGAGTTACACTCGTGAATGTATGTACTTTGTTTGTATTTTGATTATTTTTCGATAACTTCGTTTGATTCCTGGACTCCGAAGACTTCGCTTATCACGTTTACTAGTGTTCTGTGATCACGTTGGACTTACGCATGTACCCTGAACACCGATTTGCCTAACGATTTGGTCTCCGATGACTTTGATTGTGGCTTCTTCTGAAAGAGGTTCTCGTGTGCCCAGATGCGGTAAAACTTGTAAGTAAATCATCGTAACGGCACCAGATTAGATGTGGATACAAATGATGTTATGAAAATGTATGCCTTTGAATATTTTAATAAAAGGAAACATAATAAATCACGCTACCGCTAAATTGTTGTTTTATTTATTAACAAATAAACATTTTTTGGAAAGGCTTTTGGGAATTGCAGGAGTTAAATTGTTAACTCCCGCAATTTCCAAAAATCTAATATAAAAATCAAAATAATACTAGACCCCCTGGATGGTTTTGGCCGTTGAATAGTGTCGTATACCGATAGAGTGCGTTAGTATATAACATTATGACTGTTGACTCTATACATATACAGATATTTATATATATAATAACATATAATATATATAACCACTATCGTATACGCATTATCAAGGCAAAACATCAGGTTTATTTATTTGATTTTATATAACTTTGAATTCATTATAATTTAACTCTGCATTCCAAAGCTTTCAAAATGTTTATTTTATAATAAAAAAATTACGTACTGATTTTATTTTTTTATTAAATATTCAAATACATTTTATAACATTTTATCACATCTAATTGTGCGTTAATGATTACTACAGTTTACCATATCTGGCACACAATCTCTTTTAGAAGCCGTAATCCAAGTTATCAGAAAACAAATCGTTAGGCAAATTGGTGTTCAGGGTACATGCGTAAGTCCAACGTGATCACAGAACACTAGTAAACGTGATAAGCGAAGTCTTTGGAGTCCAGGAATCAAACAAAGTTATCAAAAATTAATCAAAACACAAACAAAGTACATATGTTCACGAATGTAACTTGTATCAGTCGGAATGTCATTTTGGTTTTGACATAATTGACATCTTTGAAATAAGTTTTTGGTAAATCGACAATTCATCTAAAATCTATTAATTAAAGTTAAAAAGAGCTTTATAATTTGAAAAAGGTGAGGACTAGAATTTATACACTTTAAAATATATTTATTAGCTGATATGGCTTGCAAAAACATAAAAACATATCAAATATTTCTTAAACAAGTATTAAAACAACTGCGTATAAAGAAACATATTATATTCATTCATTTGGTGATTAATTTGAGAACAGTGACATCTACTGCAATACTACCATTAATAGAATGCAAAAATCTAAAAAAATAATGTACTGACTGTAGACATGACCATATATAAAGTACTCTGTGGTCATCACGATTCACGACGGCAACAAAGAAATTCTAGCTAATAAATAAATTGGTTAAGAAACAAGAAATTTTAAACACAAATTGCTAAACTAACCGTTTAGTATATAACTAGCCTGCCACGGCTAATCTTTTAAGTGAAGAAACGTTAATATTCGCTATCTATGAAAAATATGCCGGTCGAACTAAACAGTCTTACAGAAGGGTGGTTAGAGTTAGAAAGTGATCCAGGGCTATTCACTTTACTATTAGAAGACTTCGGTGTGAAAGGGGTACAAGTTGAAGAGATCTATGACTTACACAAACCTTTGGAAAGTCCAGTTTATGGGTTCATTTTTTTGTTCCGGTGGATAGAAGAGAGGAGGTCTAGGCGAAAATTTGTTGAACAGATTGAAAGCTACGTACGCGATGAGGAAACAATAAACAATATATTCTTTGCGCAGCAAATGGTGCCGAATAGCTGTGCTACTCATGCATTGCTGTCTATACTTTTGAACTGTCCAAATCTCCATTTGGGAGAAACTTTGAGTAGGCTAAAGGTAATTAATTATATTTCTGATTTTCAATGGGATTCCACTTAATTAGATCCAATGCTAATCATTGACCTGTCTGTTAACAAAATAGTGTATATTAATTATTTAAGAAGTTTATTTTATTTACTTCATAATATTATCTTTGATATGGTTCACATAAAAGAAGATATAGATTCACATAAGCATGAGTGTAATAAACAAGCATTTCTGTTGCAGCATCATACCTTAGGTATGAATCCTGAGAACAAAGGTTGGGCAATTGGCAACACTCCTGAGCTGGCTTGTGCCCACAATTCACATGCTATTCCACAAGCTAGGAAAAAAACAGATAAAAATGCTGGGGTTTCTACAGGTCGCTTTACAGGTAAAAATGCATATTTGTTATTGCACCTCACTACTTCAGCATGTTTTGTATTATGTGCAAAACTTGAATGTGCCTCAAGTGAAATTCATTAAAGTTGTAATGTTATTTACACCCAAAAGTTTGCAGTCCAAAGAAATGGACAGTGAGTCTGAATAACAGGTGAGCATAAGAACAACAATCTCATCTGCATCATCTTGTGATCATCATTGTCTATGAAATGGTGTATATGGACTAGATGGACATGTTTCTCATACAATAATTGTTTGTAACTATTGTGTATGTGTTCTACCAAAATGATCTAATGGAAAACATTGTATAGCTACCAACAAAGATGCAGACTGGATTTCATATTCATATAAAATATACATAGAAGTGAAGTATTGTCATTACTTCACTTCTATGTTTATTTTACTGTTAAAAATAGATATAGAAATAACTTTTCATTTGTCCTACAAAATTAGGCATCCTTAAAGTGTAATAGTAAAACCAAACTTTACAGGTGAAGCCTACCATTTTGTCAGTTTTGTGCCAATCAATGGTCATCTGTTTGAATTGGATGGATTAAAGCCGTATCCAACTGATCATGGGCCTTGGGCTGCCAATGAAGACTGGACAGAAAAATTCAGATGCGTAATGGCTGAAAGACTGGGTAGAGATGCTGGGGAACAAGTTCATGATATCAGGTAGAAAATATTCAAGGAGCTATTAAACAGAATTCTATCTTGCTTGTGCATAACCAGATTTTTGAAGATATCGATAACATAATAATATATGTATAACCCAAACTATGCTAGTCACACTTGTTTAATGGGTGATATACAATGGATCACTCTGGGCCGATCCCAGACTCCCAGATCATGTAAATAACAATCTGTATCTTTAAAACTTTTACCTTATGACAAATATGTATTAAATTACTTATTAATGAGCAACGGTCACTTGATTTTCTTAATGTCTGGGAATCATTGAAGTATACAAACCTTTCCCTTCTTATATCTGTTGCATTGCATATTATATTTAATCAAATATATTATCATTAATTGTTACTGTTTTAGAAATGTATGTCATCATGAAAATCTTATAGTGTTAAGATGTTTAACAATTGATACTTTTAGTTTTTGTGTAATGTGATACCCATTGTCTAGTAGGAACATAATGTTTTGGGCCTTCTATTTTTTTATATATACCTAATATAAATGCTTAATCATCTCTGATCTTTAAAATATCTGTTATAACAAATTTCATGAAAATTATTTAATTCTGTGCCAAGAAGAGGAGACAAAAACAAATAAAAAATATATCTGAATAATCTATTTTTAATTACTCATGAATAGAGAAAGCTATGAAATTACACCATATTTACATGTCTGAGACTAGAAGAATAGCCTCTTTTGTTATGTTACAAAACTATTAATATTTCAGGTTCAATTTGATGGCAGTAGTCCCTGACAGGAGGATAGCTTTAACACAAAAATTATCCGCTCTTGAGATGAATCAGAAAAGAGTAAAAGAGGCTTTATCTAAAATAGGAAAACATTTGAGGCACTTACTAGCAAAAAATAGGGAATATAACGGTGAGGTATACTAATATAAAATACAATATCCTGAAATAATACAACTAGTTTGATATTTATTCATTTTTATACAATTAGAGGAATCATTTGATATTTGATTAGTAGTCAACAAATATTATGAAGTATTAGCTCAAGGATTACTATGACAATAATTTTTATTTTAGTTTTGCACCATAATATATATATTCCTGTTTTAGAGCAAAGCCAATTATTGGTAGATGGGAGTAACGATAATTCAAGTGATTTAATTCAAATTAATGAGGAAACAATACTAAATGCATTAGATGCATCCAATGTTAATTTATTTGATATAGACTACATGAATCCTGTAACCATTGAAATAGGGGCTACAGATCGACCGCATCAAGACAACAGTGTTGTATTGGTAAATGTTTCAAATGTATTAATTTTACATTTCTAATTTATTTAGATATATTATATACTCCATTGTAACTTTAAAATTTAACCTCAAAAATAAGAGGGATAGAAAATGGCAGAAATATAAAAAGTCCCAGAATCATGATAATCAAATTGCTGGAAAAACTGGGCCCCAATAATTCATAGAAATTTCCATCACCTATATTAGTAATGATCCAAAATTATAGTGTTCTCAAAAGCATACAGCTTTGCAGGGCACATATTTTAATATACATAATTTTACTGATTATAATCTTAAGTGTTGTTTGCTATAGTTCGTTGGCTATTATTCTAGACTGCTGGTAATTCATTTTTACTATGTTGTAAATTTTCAGCAACTCCAATAGAGCAGGGTGCATCTGTAAAATTTTTCACCATAAGTAGAGATAACCAAATAATTGGAGAAGTAAGTGTACTTTGTCCATTAACTGTTATTGAAGTTTGATTTACAATTGAACTGAACTGCATGCTGCTGCAGGGTAGGGTAACAACCCTTTAATTTTTAATACATAATTTTGTTATATCACTTAAATCTATATTTTTTGTCATTATTTACTAACAATTGAAACAGTACCAAACTGTAATGGTATGATAGCAGCATAAATATGTTTCCAGAGATATCCCACATCAATAACAGCATTGGTGAAAAGTAATGATATGCCAGTTTTAATATGTAGCCAGCTGAATCCAGAATTACAATATAAACCTAAAAAGTTATTATTCACACATGCTGAGCTTAATGTGTTCATGTCCAGTATTATTAATGAAGTGCAGTTATGCCAGCAAGCTCTGAACGATGAGAATGATAAGAGAGATATGTATAAGGTAAGATTCAGGTATAGATTTCATAATTATGAAAATATTTTGATTTCAAGTGTAATGATCCATCACAAGCCTGTAGAATTTAGTAGACAGAATTTGCTATAGACTTGAAAGTTTTAGAAACATTTTATTCAAATTTAAATTCTGAGTGTATTTAAGGTATCTAGTCTTAAACTTTGATTACCACAAAAGTTATTCATAGAGTATAAAATATAACATGAAAATATTAACAATTACATTTTGTGAATAAACAAATTAATTGTTTTACTTCACATTACAATCAAGTTATTATTTAGTTGATGGATATCTTGTATGTAATGATTGATTTAAATAAATAAACCAAGTAATTCATATAATCTGGGATTATTCAATGTCCTCTCAGTAAGTCTTTCAAGCAATTTGGTCGATCTGTCTGATATCACCACTACTTATATGTATATAATTTTCTTTAAAATCTCCTAAAACTGGGTTCCTGGAAAATCCTTAGACAGGTATAAAGCGGATAAAGCCGCCCATCTAATACAATTGTATCGATATCAATTGTCTAATCAGTGTTTTTCAACGTGTGGGTCGGTCGCGAACTTTATATAGCGGAGATGCAAAAGGTTGGGAAAGCTACTGCAGTAAAGTCTGCAATATCCGTAGATTCATCAAATCGCAAGGACACAGAAGTACTTTCTTTTATTTTTTCTATGACTTGATCACAACATCCATATCGCTTATCCTGCGTTGAATGGTACTGCCAGACAGAGGTATACTTTTAAGCTTTTTGACCTCTTGTTTGCCAAATATAATCTCTGCTATATCTAAGCCGCTGGTAAAATCAAACTTTCGGAAATAGTATTAGGTTTTTCTGCTTTAGATACACGAAGAGCTACTCGATAGCAACGCTTTCTCATTTATGCGGGGGGGGGCGGCATCGACGTGGTCATACGTATGCGCGTAAATTGCGTTATCTATTGACGACGCATTCGATGTAAAAAATGTGTTTTACGTAGTTAATTTAGTCGAAGCTTAATTATGAAAATGAAGAAATATGTTATTGAATATTTGTAACGAAAAAAATACATGAAAAAAAACAACGGGTAGCGGGGTCGCGATATATTTCTTCATAGTAAAGGGGCCGTGTCATGAAAAAGGTTGAAAAACACTGGTCTAGATTTAAGATTATGGTGAACAATAAAGAGTTTTCATTAATTCACCATGAATGATAATATTTTTAAATTTGTATTTGCAGGTTGACGACTGTCGTCGCACACACAACTACGACGAGTTCATCTGTACGTTTCTATCGATGCTGGCCGAGAGGGGAGCGCTGGCCGAGCTGGTGGCGGCGCAGCTGGAGCGGGGGCGCGCGGGGCGGGCGCGCCGCAGGCGGCCGCGGCCCCGGCCCCGCCCCAGGCAGAGGCCCAGGCCGCGCAGCGCCAAGTGAACACCACATTCGTAATGTGCTTCTAAAAGTCACCGCATTCTAGTAAAACGAGAATGGTTAAAGAGTTCTCATGATTGGCCCGTTTCTTTTGTAGCTCACAATGCTCAAAGTGCTCTTTCAGCGTTCCACACAGACAGTGACCGAGGTCGTTATGGTCGTGGCAATAACGTCATAAATTTCGCTCACGCAGTGCTTACAACGACCCATGTCAAGAGATGGGTGGAAGTGGGTGATGACCACAGAACATTAGTTTTCTCTATCGAGATATTGACAGCAGCGTGATTTTCAAATCAATCATACTTCGTTAAGGACATTTGTGTATTATTTACATTTTACATCACACTCTATAATCCATTACACTCGAGTTTAAAATCGTAACGGCCGCAAGCAAATAGATCGAGAAAAATCGCGATCGTTGTGATTCAAATGGAAGACAGCCCATCGCGAGGATGTGGAATATGCATAAGGGCCGGATTAAGAGGAAAGAGGAAGCGAGACTTTCGAGATAGATTTTCGACAGTATTTCCCCTTCTTGAGACAAATAAAGCTTGATTTGTATGTAATTATGTCTTGTTGACACAGCAGCAAACAGGAAAGTGGGCAGCGAGAGAATGAAATGTTCAAATAATTTATAATTATGTACCCGCACTAACCCCTTCACTCGCCACCTTGTTGCATGCTGCCATAGACCATTATTTTTTTGTATGCAGTCTACAAATTTGAAATGCAGGCTGGTCCTGTACCTACTATGTACTTAGGTGGTTGTATTGTTAGAACAGAGTTGTCTTCAGTAAGGTACGAAACCATTATTTCAAACTTCGATTCAGGTTTAAAACAAACTGGTTATTTTTCTAAAATCCGTCATATATGGTGCCCTGTATAATGAGTTAGTTTAGTCTTTTATTAATATGTATTATAAAAAGATAAACTCTGGATTCTATTTTATAATCGTAGTTTGTACTAATCTCAGCACTGATTATTTATTGTATATTAATATACATATATAATTGTATAGTAATTATATAAGGCTATTAAATAAAACAATATTTAAAAACGATTTTTTATTTATACACTACGAACAGCGCCGTATTTACATGATCATCATATTGTTAAAGAAATGTAACAACAACAACGATTATTGTTTGCTTAGGCACGAATTTCATCAACATTCTTAAATATTTAGATTATATTCATGCACGATACAATGTGCGCACCGCCGCCGTCGCCATGTCGCACGCACAATGCCACCCACGGACTAAGTACACGGCGCGGATAGCTCGCAAGTGCCAGTTCCACTCAAAGCAACATACTCATTCAATATTAAATAAAAATAGCCATTATTTCGCGCATTCTCAATAGATGAAATATAATTGTTTATTTATTGAATTGTACCATCTAAATTAATTTAGGTTTAACTGATTTCAAAGGACGATTATAATTTAACAATTTGTCCAAGTTTCGGTTAACTTGGATATCAAGTGTCAATCAATAATAGGCCAACGTTAAAACTTATTTAATGAGCACACATTAATTTCGAAAACAAAGTATATAGAACATCCTTGATAAATACTTTAAGATTAGGTTATATTTTCTTTGCACCCAGTACTTTGGTATGTGCTCTAATAAATAGAAGCGTAAAATAGGTATGCTACACGCGCGTAACACGGCGTTAGTATACCGATGGTGCTGTATTGTAGAATTCAATATTATGAAATATCAACGCCTACACATTAACATGAGCGAATATCGCATATTCAATTTTGCGGCCGTATTTAATATTTAAAATAACTACAAGGATTGTCATATTTGAATGAACATAAAAGTAAATAAATAATAACTTTTTACACAAGTAAAAAGTAAATCAATAAATTATTTAAAGTTGCTTTCAGTGGAATTAACATATAACACAAATAAATAATAAAATTTTCTCACATAAATTAAGATAACATCCAAGCATACCTAATTTGTTCATTAGTTTCACCATTGACAAAAATCATAAAAATCAATTCATTCCACGAGTTTAAAAAGTTTACGTACAAGATGCTGGTTATTAAGGGTATCAATTCGCATAATTATTTATTTCATTAGGTAACAAACACACATTGTATGCTATATTTACTTGTGTTATAACATACAACGATGAGATAGATCCTAGTAACGCCCAAACGAGAGTAAATAGCGAAGAAATTTTTTCGTGATTTACTGCTATGCTATAAAGGCAGTTTCAATGTGTGTCTATAAATTCCCATAACTATTAGTATATTAGAATCTCTAAATTCGGTAACAAATGTGCGAATACCTATTGGATAAAAAGGCAAGTGACTCGATGATAAAAACATTCTATATCACAGACTAACAAAACATAAAACTAATATTCACTACACACTTGTATGGCACTAATAACTAAAGTTTGATATTGTCATATTTAGAAGTGGGCGATAATGCGATATTTGCCAAAGGAATCATCCGATAATATTACAGCCGGATTTCCCATATCTCACTATTCATTCATTTACCTACCCATTGGTAGAAAATTGACAATGCTTGTAAGGTAAAAAGGAAATAATTGTGTAAATACTGATTTACATTCATCCAGCTACTGACTTGGGATGTGGAGTGACTCAAAATATTCATCAGGGATATTGAAGTCAGCACTGGCTTCCTTCTAATTTAAAGTAAATCTGAACACATGTCTATTGTTACTGATTAGGAACTAAAAATAAATAATCACAATTATGCAATTAGGGTAAGAAATACTAATTTTATATTGTTTATATATTGTATAAGTAACTAGTAATAATTCGATCAGCAAATCATACATAATCGCGTATCTCTAGTTATATAAAACAATCGGCAGTGTTTGTAATATTCAAAGGTTGAACTGGAACAAAGGCTAAACATCAGTGTTGATTTTCACCCTAAATGGTATTAATTATAAATATAGCAAATTTAATAATCGCTCATGGCTGCGCAATAGACAATTTTTCATATAAAAAAGACGTCACGCAACCTCTGCAGCTTTTCTGGAGATGTCATTAAAGTAATGTGTAAATATAAAGAGAATAAAGTTACTAGTTATTGGAAATGTTATTACGTTTATTTTGCGACTTCCATTATGTTCCATATTATATTACAATAATTAGAATATAATATGACATAAGATCTACTTCAATACAGTTTGAAACCGTCCGCAAACTAATCTAATAACATTTTTTTAAATACAAAAATTAGATTGCGCAAGACAAATTGTTATGAGTATAACTGATTTCAAATCGTGTTGGAATAAATAGAATATTTCGCATATAATTTGATGCAATTTAGTATGAAAATCAGTACCGACACGTCATTTTGACATAGAAATAAAGTTAGATGTTAACTCTTTTGTACGCAAAAACTATTGAATACGTGTTGACATTACAGATTCGAATTAATCGAATCCTGTTACATTTCAATCACAATATAACTGAATTTCTACTATTGGGTAGTTCAACAATATAATCCCGCACTAATTAAAGAAAAAAATAATACTCGACAAATAACAATTCATAATAAAATCATAAACGAAGGACAAAGGGGCAGTATAGCACCAGTAACCATTACGAACATCGCGACGCACAGTCCTCAGGTTCACAACCAAAACTTATTGCTATTATCACTACATTAAATTGCACTACTTTGGGTGTTCGCGAAAATGTGAATCCGAAAGGGAAGTATCAAATTAAGACACCTTGACACGGTATAATCTTACGAATGTCATCAGTCAGTGCGACCATAGATTAGAATCCTTAGTAGATGTTACTGAACACTTAAAAATATACTAAAATCATAATTAAAACTATGTTTCAACGGTTTTAAACGCGGAATTTTATTTATTTGTTTTATTTTTGACGTTTCGGCTAAGAACTTAAGAAAGTTCTATACTATAATCATTTTAATCACACTAAATGTTTTCTAACGGTAAATTTCTGGTACTACTGTTGTTGTTGTTTAGATTACATAGTTTTAAAAACTGCTAAAGCTAACAGGGCTTAAGTACAAGCCTGATTCAATTATAGGATTCTGCTAAATATGGTTAGTCTGGCGGGATCACATTAGAGATATCACTCTGTGTCAAAGCCTCTTAAGATGAATAAACGCGATTTGAGCGAAGAAAGAAAAAAAACACGAGGCATGCGCGCGCGCATACACAACGCCCATCGCGACAAATTCATTCAAAATAACTCAATCGTTCGATTAAAAATAATGTCCTAAAAATGTTTTCTAACAAAAAAAATCTACATCAAACCTTAGCACACTATACACTACCGCATACATTCATAGATAAGGAACAATATCGTCGATCGATACATATAATAATGATAATAATAAGGGATGCCGCCAGTTTGGTTCATTAAATTTTTTGTATGCATAAAGTAGTCCAGCCTTCAAAAAAATATAAAATTAGGTTAAAAGTAATAATTTATAATAAAATTAAAAAACAAGTTTTGTAACTAATTTTGAAGGGATTCTAAAAGTAAAACAATTTGATCAAAATAAGACTACCATTACGGATGTTGGAAAATAGTTGAAATTAATTTAAAAAAGTGAAATTTATTCAATCTTAAAAAAATATGCAATGCAATTTACAAAACATATAGTTTAAGTGGCAGTTGACAGATTCAGTTTCTTATATCAATCACATATGATACATAACTGCATTGGATATAAGATTAACTTTACGAATCCCTTGAGAGCATGAGAGCATTTATGATACAAAAATCTCTGCTACCAGTATTAGTAGACATAAAGAGATCCAAATTGTATCATCTGAAAAAAAAACTGATATCTTTCTAGTTTTTTAAATTCACATTCGGTGACGACATCCCTCAATTATAAAAACGAACAAGGTATATATTGTGGCGCTCGTCGCTTAAGGAGGGCGCACACCGGACACGTATTTGCGCGACGACAACTGTTACGCCACAAGCGATTAAGATTTACTTGAAAACCACCAGGGTCCTGGTAAGAAGAATTGAATTTAGCAAGTTAATAAGGTGACCAACTATACTCATTTATTGAGTTTTGTACTCTTTTTTCGCAAATCGTACCGTACCGTTTTCAAATCCTGTACTCTGAAAAACTCTGTACATCGAAGAATGGATAGTGAACTTTAGAGCATTAAATTGTTTCAAATGGACCATCTCTAAATAGTAAAATTGAATGAAGAGAAATTTCTTCAGCATTCGAATTTGCAATAAAGGAAGTAAAAGACATTGTTATTAGAACAATTTTCTCTTTGAAGAAATTCGACGGGTACATTTATATTTAAATGAAGAAAAATTTAAGAAACGGAACGATGAGAAAATAGAACTTGACAGTGAAAGTCGCAACTTTCTGTATAAACATTATCTGCCGTCTTAACGGTCAAATTTAATACGCAAAATGAAAGTTGTTCGGATGTGGCTACATTATTACATGGACATCCTCGTTTAGCAAAAAAAATCCACTCCGAAGAAAGCATGTTTTTAAAAGAAAATAGAGTTTTTTTCGTTATTTCTTCTATGAAATACTTGCAAAGTGTACTCCTTTTGAACAAAAAAAACTTGAGAGGTGTCAAGGGACACCCGGATGGAACGAAGTAACATACGCATTGATAACGCCGCACGGCTTACACTATAGCAAAAAGTGTCGTTACAACTTTGGTCTCAATTTTTTCCGTCTAGCCCTTTCGCAACGCGCGATAAGGAACTTCGTTCCAAAAATAGTTGGTCACCTTATATTAGGAGTACATTGCTATGGTCATTTACGTTGTGATGCGAGTTTCGGGCCCGGGTGGACTTACTCGGGGGGCGGAGGCGCCTGGTCTTCAGCTGACCTGGGAGGCGGCGCTCCCTTCGGCCGGAGGGGCGTCGCCGTCGGCCTTGTCCGCCGCTTTGCCGCCGCTTCGCCCGCGCCCGGGATGGCCAAGTCCTTCAGCTGCCTCTTTTCGATTTCAGCCTTGAACTGTTCAATGTCTTGAGGACTGCAGAATGACAGAAGAATATTAAAATTGTTTGCTACCAATCTATCCTATAAATATTATAAGCGCGAAAGTTAAAATGTATGTATGAATGTATGTTTGTTACTCTTTCACATAAAAACTAATTAATGGATTTTAATGAAACTTTACAGTAATATAGCTTACACATCAATAACAGATAAGCTATAATTTATAAAGATATAGTGTGAATTATCCAAATTATAACGAAATCCTTCGGGAATTTTTCTGGTACTGATTTAAAATGGCCAGATAAAAATAACTAATTTCAATGTGATTTTTTACTGATAGACAGCAAATATTATTTAATAAAATGTGTGATACTTTTTATCCTGTGAAGCCCGCGGGAATTTCAAGTCAATAGTGGACGAAATCGCGGACGTATCCTAGTAATAAATAATATTTAGCAATTACTATCCTAATATGAAGATTTTGTAAGCAGATTTTATTTAATTAACGTTTTGGAAAATGAGACAACTTTTTATATCTTGGTAGTCAATCTAAAACTGGACTGTATAACAATGCAATTAAAGTGCTTTGTAAAATAATATCTTTATTGCATAGAATATATATAGTACAGGTAAGGATGATAATTTAATAATGGGGCTATAACTCAGTGTCTAGCAGTGAGCATAAGCAATATTTCAAGTATCGACTACAATAGTGCTAGTGTTGTAATACTTAGGCTGTGTACAACAGCTAATTTCACTCCAGCTTAAACTATTAATGGCCGGTATTTATAACTTTGGCTGAATTTTGAAATTATTTGAATGGAGCTTAATGAACAAAAGATATATGAACGGGCTATAAGAGATCGATTGAAATTCGCCGACTCGTTTATGATGTAGATACAGTAGCGGCCAGTGGACAATGCTTTTTGATAGACATTCTTTAAACCTGTACTCTCCATAGTGTAAAATAATAATTTGTAGCATCCCCTCTATATCTTAATATATATATTTCTTCTGTGCGTGTGTATGTATGTGCGTATGTATTTTTTGTGAGTTCAAGGGGATTCGAGGATGGTTTAGATTCACAATTGGACCCTGTAGGTGGCGCTGCAATCGGGTGCTATATTTTATTTCTTCAGGGCAGGACAACGTCTGCCGGGACAGCTAGTAGATATATAATTTAAAAGTGTTTTACGAGTTAAATTTCTACTGAATGTGAAAAACAAAAGTGGTCTCTACTTTACACCAGACCCATCTATAATTGTGTATTTGTATGGATGTGTCGGCGATGGCGACCTGATCTGCACGAAGAGTATCCCGTTGATGAGGTTGAGCATGTCGATGACGGAGGCGACGCCGGGCGGCTGGATGTGCAGCGGCGGGTGGTGCGGCGGCAGGTGCGGCGCGCGCGCGTACGCCTCCGCCAGCCGCTTCTGCAGCACCACCGCCTGCTGCGTCAGGTGGCGCAGGCACTCCGACGACTCCACCGTCTTCTCGTGCTTCTCGCCCAACTGGCCGTACGCACGATATTATATAATACTATACATGCGAAAGTAACTGCTTCGGTCTGTTTTTTTAATACCCAGGATGAACTTAGGATACTTTTTATCCCGAAAAATGGGATAGTTTCCGATAAAAAAAATTATTTGTCTCTGTTTGTATGTCTTTCAAGAAAAACTATTTGACCGATTTGGCTGAAATTCAGCATATATGTATAATTTTTTAAATACCAACGGTGGACAAGAGATACATTTCATCCCGGATAATGGTATAGATTTTGGCTATTTTTGTGAGTTGCCTTTTGGTCATTTTCATCAGTTTTGTAGTTTACAGAAATATTTTATTGTACAAGACTTGACATAGGCTACTAATTTTTATTGCAATAAATCTAGAACGAGTTTGTAATAGGGTTTGAAAGTTTGTATGAGAGACTAATTATTCCTCAAATTTTTGATACAAAACTTCACCATTTATAAAAAAATGCGACAGTAGCTTCGGGCTGTTTATCTGTTAAGCTATCACGGAAATTAAATTTTACGTAACAACCATTTTTAATAACAAATTTTACGTAATAAATTTTGTGATATTTTCATGCTTGGAATCCCTTGGGAACTTTTCCGGGAGCGGTTTGTACATGTTCGGGTGCATAAAAAATAGTTTATTCCAACATCGTTCTCACTATAACGACATATTTACATTCTTTTTTAAATGCTGCGGCACTTTGTGCCCCGAAAAACCCGTGGAAATTTCAAGTCGAGCGTGGGGGAAGTCGCGGGCACATCCTAGTAGGATATATAAAATTCTCACCAGCTGCTTATAAATGGAGTAAGTCTCCTTCTCGTGCTGCAGCGCAGCACGGAAATCACCGAGGCACGACAACGTCCGCGCGAGCAGGTGACGAGCGACCGCGGCCTTCAGGGAGCGAGCGCCGTGCGACGAGCTGGTGACGGCGAGGGCGCGCTCGGCGAATCTCAGCGACAACTCGTATTCCCCGACGGCATGCAGGATAAGGGCTATGTTGCTCTATAGAACGGACACATTTTTACGTCAGTTCTAAACAATAGGTAATAGTTTTATTTTTATCTTTCCAAGCATTTATTTTACTTTTGACAGCGCGATGACGGATCAATTAGTAACGTCGTAATGTGTTACCGACTCGATTCGTTATAAAAATCGACTTAATTTGTAAATAAGTTATAAACAATTTAACTTATATATTTTTGCTAATAATACTGTATCGTGTAATAAACAAAATATTTTACATATAAAAAAATAAGCTAATAAAATGGCACTTGTTATAATCGCGGTATTAGTTTTGAATCGTAAGTGGTCCGAATTCATAAAATAATAATAAAAATAATGAATGATGAGGAGTGGCGAGTCACTGCCCATTTTTCCATGTGCCCCGAACATTGCGACGGGCAGACGCCATAGTCCCCATATTTCCAGACCCCTAGTACCACCTAGTACCCCGATAGCCCGGTCCTTTCTCTTCTCATTTAGCACAATAGTCCGACACTGACCGGGGCTTGACCTTGGGTGTATTATTATATGGTGTAGACAGGGATAATCCCCGTCAGTGTCACGCCACATTTAGATTAAATTTATCAACGGACCTCTACGTCAACACGTAGGCCAACGCCTCCCCATGGCCCCACGCAAGCCCCACAAAAGTCTGGGAATATGGCCCGCGGTCACTAGAGACATACAAAAAAATAATGACTTACGTCAAGCAACGCCATCTCGGGGTGATTCTCGCCGCAGACTAGCAGCGCGAGGTAGCGCGCGCGGTACAGCAGCTTCAGGGCGGTGCTCACCTGCCCGTTCGCGAAGCAGTACAGCGCCAAGTGAGACTGGAACACAAGAGGGATGCATGTTACTATAAATTCTAAAATAAAAGAACTGACGTTAAAATATCATCTCAGTATCTAACATCAGGATAGAAACAATTTAGATAACCTTTCAAACAACAGTTCATGCCTTATTAAACTTCTTATAATTATACCTACTTACGACGTCGTAAGTAATTAAGGACGCTCGTATAACATCATTAACGTTGCGACGTTTTGTACAATGATAAAAACTATTTCAGTTGATTTGATTATCTGCTACCCCATTATAATATTATTTTTAAGGATTTTACGTTTTGCAACAACTTTGCACTTTGTACAATTCAATTTCACTTTGATAATACATTTTATTCAAAATATAGACAACACCATTTAGAGTTGTCTTTTGAAATGAATGGCCGTGTGTGAGTGGGACTCACATAGCCTGCCTATGCCCCATAAAGTCTCTTCTGAAAATGGTAATTGTTCGTAAAATCGACTAAAATTAAATATTTCAAAAATGCTCATTGGTTTCCATGAGAATTTTAAAATTATGCTTAGTTCCGTATTTGTATTCTCGAAAGTTTCCGAGATAACATAACGAGATGACATAGGCTATGTTCTTCTTGAACTCGCAACAACCACACTCACATACACACATATGAGGCCGTCAGCGCTAAAGCGGCCTAACCCTTAATTTATTATATTCGGAGATAAATACTGGAAATTATGTAAAACGTGCTAAAATGTAATGCAAGAATGGCCTATTTTTGGTTTTGTCACTTGATAATAGATGGCATTCCAAAGACTTTATTGCATTTCCTTAGTTTTACATAATTTCCAGCATTTATCTCCGAATATAATAAATTGAGGGTTAGGCCGCTTTAGCGCTAACGGCGTCATATTATCACGCCTGTTTTCTTTGAGGGTAGGCAGACTCTATAGATGTCCACTTGCGATGATCCCGACAAACAACCACACTCACTCACAATTTTTCATGTTCCAATTGTTTACGGGCGTTACAATGATAAACTCAAGTGGAACAGATTATGAATGTCATTGGTTGCGGTATGGTGGATTTGAAATTAAGCCTTTACCTACATATAAATAGAGAGAATTAATGGTCTGTAGTTTATGTTCACTCTGACCCACCTTTTGACATGGGTCATGATGGGTCGTTGTGAGCATTGTGTGATCGAAAATTATGACGTCATTAGTGAAGTTTTTGCTACTACCATAACGACCGTGTTCACTATGTGGAACGGCTGAAGGAGTATTTTGAGCGTTGTGAGGTACAAGAAAAACGCGCTTATAAACATATTTAGAGATTATTTTAGCCAAAAAAATATCCATCTATTATCCCCGCAAATTGCTAATGCGCTGGAATCTTGACAAATTAACATTCACGTGCCGTCATCCGCAACTCGATATGTATGTGTACTCGCCGACCAGTGATGTTAACGGTACTGAGTGGTGGGCTACGGTTACGTCACCAAAATGGCGGCCAGGCGCAGTAGCAATTTGCGGGGATAATAATTAGTGTGTCGCAATAAATGTGTGACTCACGTATTCGGTGATCGTGTAGGGGTGGTCGATGCCGTTGACGCGCTCGGACATGAGCACCGCCTTCTGCTGGTAGGCGGTGGCGTCGCGGTGGTCGCCGGTGACGTAGCAGAGGCGCGCCACCATGCGCAGGCACTGCGCGATCTCGCCGTGCATCGCGCCGTACACGTTGTTCAGCAGGTTGAGCGCCTCCGCGATCAGCTCGTGCCCCTCGCCCACCGCGCCCGCCTGGATCTTGTTCTGCCCGGTCGTGTAGAAGTTGTACGCGTCCGACGCCTGTCACACGCGCGCGCGCACATTTTCATTTACCCACATTCCGAAAGAATACAACAGTCCTTTTCGTCGTAATCAATTATTGTTAACTTTCCTTATATTCGAAACGTAAAGCCGAGTGTCAACCTTGAGTGAAAGGCCTATGTAGGCACTCGAACTATTGGCTCGTGCGACAGACCAACTCATGCCTAAATAGCTACTATGGAAATCAGTTGAGTAGTTTACAAATCTCATAAAAATTTCAAAAACAGTGTTCATATAAAAGAACAGAAGTCAAAATACCATACTATACATATCATACAAAATTACCGTCAATAGATTAAGCATCGATTATTCAGTAAACAGACAAAAGTTATTCTAATAATATAATAAATAAATACAACATGGAAAAATGATAAATTACAGTTGCATGAATAAATTAGTTAATTATTTCAAGTTATAATGTATCCAACTAATATTTTTTATCCTTTGATTGAAAAATTGACCCTATATGAAAATATATTTAAAAATTCAAATCTGTCTGGGTGTCTACCACCTCTGGTCTAAAGTATGTCGCTATAACATTTTGAGTAAGTCTGGGTTTAGTGGCCACATTCCAGTGTAACTGTAGAAAGCGCCAGCACATTTGGTGTTGAAAATATTCATAGGCGATGGTAACCGCTTTCCATTAGGTGGGCCCTCTGACCATGTGCTGAACTCATGCAAAAAAATCCACTATAAACCTAAAGATCGATAATTTATATATAGCCTTAATACTAGTTAAAATTTAACATAAGCTGTGAATTAATAGTAAGATATACATACATTATGTAGATAAGAACCAGTAGTACCTAACTTCTCCATTTCATAAAACGTATAGAAGTTACTTTTTGTTGTAAAACAGAAAATAAAAACAAATACGAAACTTACTCGAGGGTTGATATGTTTGACGACTGGGAAAATATTCATGATGTCCGCACTTGTGAACGGGGCCTTATTTTTGTTGTCAAAGTCATATTCGCGTAACAACACTTGCAAGCCCACTTTCAATGCAAACGATCTGTAGAACAAAATAAGAAACCATCAGATCTCTAAACTGTTTGAAGAGCAAGTAAATGATGAATCAAAATTTCAAGAGATATGTTATTATTTATTGTACTATTTCCATTTCTTTATTTTTTCGATGACAGCTCCTATGGAAACTTGAACGAGCGACTTTTTTACATTACGTATATATTATTTTATAAAAATATGACGCTTGCGCACGTACAAGGTCATAGCTGAGAAACTGATAGGGATGGAGCTATCGATAAACGTAACACGATAACAGACCTGATTTCTTTTTACAAAGTGTAAGAAACTAAACTAATACTGGATAATTTTGTACAAATTTATTAACTATTATTACATTTCATTACAAGATTTAATTATATTATGTTGATTCTTTATTTATTTGAATGTTTTTGTTGTATTTGCCTTTGTTCAAAACATAATAAATATATGTGATCGATATCATAACTTATTTGGTTACAACACTATTCTCTTACTTTTCTAAAAATGACGATTACGATTGTATAAATATAAGATAACACATAACTTTAGGGCTTACTTTAAAATCTTACAAAGGAACATCAATTTTATTTATGGATGTCTTGTAATTTATTTGTTTTATCAAATGTAACCTACCTGAGAAGTGATATTTTTTGTAAGCCATGTTTTTCAATAACTGTATCCATGTTTTCGGCGTTGAGCTCGTAGCCCCAGTAAGACTGCAATTAGTTATATAAAAACGTTAACTGAAATTTAGATTTTAAAGCTCATAAATAAATTTATAGTGAAAATTAAGTTGATTAATAAATTAAGTTGTGAGCAACTTATGCAGTTTAACAAAATTTTGGCTTGATCACATTCTACCACACCTCCTCAGAAGAATATCTTCCAAGGACAACGCGGTAAAAAAGGTTTTCATTTCTCATATTCTGAAAGTTTGTTTAGAGTTGCTTGATCACAGAGATGAAAACATAACTTTTAGTTCCTGGGAAATGATTTTTGTGGACAGCCACTGTTGAATTGAGGCTTAATTCAAATAAAAAATATCAACAATTTTGTAACATCATTTTATGCTTATAAATCACTTTTCACTAAATTATTATTTCATTTACATAAATTTGAAATAAATATTTACGATCATTAGTGACAAAATATATTGGCTGGTGGAATACCATAGAAAAATATTGACGTTTCATATGTGACATGATATCCGTTTTCGTTAGAGAAGTAGTTGTTTGTTTAACTAATTAGTTTTAAATATTTTACTCATATTCGAAATGAAAAGCATAATGTTAACCTCGGGTGAAAGGCCTATTTAGGCACTCAAACTATTAAAAGGAAAAAAGATTTATGATTTTTTTAGGAATAATGTATTGATACCTTGAGCTCGTGTTTGATCTGGGCAAATAATGCCTTGGGCGTGAGGTTGTGCCAGTCGGGGTGCGGCGAGGGGGGCTGCGCGTGTGCGTGGCGCCGAGCGCGGCGGCCGCGTGGACCCCGGGCCCCTCCACGCGCGGGGCCCACGCCCTCGCCCGGGCACACCGCAGGCGCCGGGCACGCCCCAACCAGGCAGTTCAGGAAGTGCGCCACCGCCGAACCGATACACATCGGCTCGCACCCCTATACAAATACATTTTTATTTATTTATTCAAATTTAATTACCCTCGTCAGCCAACCATTGTCCATTGCTGGGCAGCTCTCCAAGTTTACATCACTTATTGCAGGGCCAGTAGACTGACGGACGAACTAGGCAAGGTCGTTAGTCTTGCTAATTTTACAAGCAGATATATGTGTAGCCTACTACAAATCCTCATTTCTAATTTTATCCATAAGTTCCCCCTGGAGAATATTTTTTGATGATCCTACACATAAATTAAAAAAATATTCCCAAAGAGTTATTGCTGTATTATGGACATCATAACATAAATAAATAATGTCAACCTCTGAAGTGTGTTGGTAAAAGGATACTAACTCTTTTGAACTATCTAATAAAAGTGTCTACAATCAAGATGATGGATAGATGAAAGAAAAAATATATGAATCTTTATTGAATTAAAATGTTTTATTTTAACCTACTTTAGATAAAAATAAAGAGGTTATTCTTATAACATAGATATTCATTATACAATAAAACTTAATTTTAAGTATTTAATGGCCTCACGCTAATTCAGATCAATGAAAGGTAACCACATCAATATTAAACTATACAATCTTGACAAACGTAATTAAAGACTATTTCCAAATTTAGCACTAATGTTGCAAATGCACAAAATATTCTCAGGTTCCATACATAACTCATTGCAGTTTCGCAAGTTGCGAATCGCAACAGTGCATAGCTTCGCAACAGTGCAAAGCTATGGACTGTGGCGAAACTATAGACAAAGTTTATTTTTCATTCATTTGGCAAGGACTGCAAAGAATAAGGGCAGGTCAATAGACAACATACCTGCAAATATGTGGTGTATATGTGTTTGGCGGCTCGCAACACGAGTTCGCCGACCGCGATCGCGTGCAGGTAGCCGAGATGCGTGTGCGGCTTCAGCGCTACCGCCACACGGCCCAAGTACCGCACGTTAATGCCGCGCGCATGCAACGCCTCAGTCAAACCGGCACCGTCCATCGGCACGGACGTGTGTTCAAGACACTCGCGCACCTGCCAATTTTATTTTGTTTACAATATCAAAGAAAAAAGTATACCACCGACCCTGGGAGATACCATTTTATAATGCAATCGTCTGTTCGACTTTTTGACAATTCACTCGATATCCTTATAAATTATAGCCTATGCGTTAATCTCCTGTGTAAGCTATATTATTGGAAAGTTCCATTAAAATCCATTCAATAGTTTTTGCGTGAAAGAGTAAGAAACATACATCTATACATCCATTCTTAGAAACTTTCACGTTTATAACATTTATGAGATATAGAGATGTGGAATTATTGCTGTGTAAAGTTATATTTCGCTGCCCACTATTATCAAAAATAGTATACTGAACTTCTTAACAAGAATTTGTATTTTTTTGAAAATCTGATTTGGTTTGTTTCACGAACCGTTAGTGAAATGTGACTTTTCAAGTTATCGCGAGTTGGTTGTTGTTAGTCCATAATCAACAGTTTTGCTCAATCTGGATTTTGACAAATTGCTGTCACACATATGACTTGGCTCTTCTTGCCATCGTAAAAAACAAACATGTCACATAGCCACAAAATGAATCTACATTATCAATTATTATGTCCTTTTGTTTTCTATTCAATTGTTTTATGCATTTCCGAACATAACCGATGTATTGTATAATATTTACTTCAAATTCACAACATGAATTGAATGTGAATCATGCCAAAATGTAACTCACAAAGGCAGGTATCTGCGTGGTGAGCAAGAAGGCCGCCGCTTCCTTGACGAGATGCCGCTGCTTGGCCAGTTGTTCCGGGGTGGC